>VWZD01001701.1:1366445-1467583 GCA_013396695.1 Sakesphorus luctuosus | reverse complement strand
GGAAGGAGGGAAGGAAGGAAGGAAGGAAGGAAGGAAGGAAGGAAGGAAGGAAGGAAGGAAGGAAAGGGAAGGGAAGGGAAGGAAAGGAAGGAAAGGAAAAGAGATGCCCAGCCCTGGTTCCAGCTGCTGAGATGTCAGTCCTGGTTCAGTGTCTCGATCCAGCTGCTGGGATGTTCAGGGTCCTGGAGGTGCCAGTGGGCTTTGGGAAATACCTTTTTAGGACAGGTTTCTCTGGCCCCAAGGTTTCTAGTTTCCTATACAAATTAGTTATCATCTGCCTCCATTCTTTCAGGCCTTTCTGGAAATGGGTTGGAGGGCTTTGGGGGTCTTTGGTGGCCTTGATCCCGCCTGCAGTCCATGCCCACTTCCCGGCCTCATTCCTCCACTTGAGCTGGTTGTGCTTGTCTCCAGGGACTATGGAAAGGATGTTTGTCCCAGAAAAGTGCTGCCCAACCTCCACATGGCCCCTCCTGCAGCCACAACCTGATCTTTCTCGCGTTGTGTTAGTGCCAACCATTTCCCTTTCTGTCAATTCCAGCCAAGCTTGGCTCTGCAGCCCTCAGTGCTGGAGACACACACATTGCCCCTTATCCCCTACACCGCCTCTCCACAGGCTCTTCATAGGCTTTCTCCAGTCTTGGGTTGGAAAAGTGTTGCTTCGAGCTCTCCTGACAATCTCACACGTTGCTTCTTTTTCCTAAATAAAGGTTTATAATGTGTCATTGCTAGAAATGAGCATGAGGAAAGCCCAGGTGTGGGTCTGGCACTTTGGCCATGCAGCCCAAGGGCCAGCACCTGGAGACATCCAAACACACCTGGGCTGCTGGCCCTGCCCTTCCCCACAGCCAAGCCTGCAGAGAAACGTGTCCTTGTCCTCGTCCCTGCCACCTCCGAGCCTGCTCCAGCGTCACCTGTGTGTCCAACCATCACCCACCATGGCGGGTTCCTGGTGGCAGCCCAGGATGGCACCTGTAGCTGCTGTCACCTGCCAGGCCACGTGGGGTGCAACAGTTGTGAGCGGTCCAGGTCTGTCTCAACAAATGAAATAATTGTCATTACTTCCACTAACCTGTGTGCCCTTGCCTTGGAAAGAACTCAACTTCGTCTTAGTCAGCTGTTGCACCTCAGCTGAGCTACTGCCATCAAAATCTGCCAGGCAGCATCTTCCCCTATTGCTGCTCAGCTGGAGCTGGCAGAGCAATGGACTTCAAACCCATTTCAGTGCAGTCAGAAACAGCAGCTTAAAAACACCTTTTGCTGTGGTTTAAGTGTCTTGCCATTAGTGTGAGGTAAAAGGATTCATATCATCAAGACCTGAGAGACAGTTTAAAAAGCTGCTTTTCAGGTCCTTAAGTATCACATCCAAATGGTGTGAGCAGCAAATTCAGTCCCAAGGCTCCTCTCCGTGTGCTTCTCGAGGAATACAAGTCAGCCTGTACTGAGGTGAAGTTTTGTTGCACTTTTGAATATCTTACCCTTGCTCAGCAATTCAGGCTCAGTTCCAGAGCTGGCACAGCCCTCATTTGCACAGAGCAGATGTGGCACTATGGACACCTCACTGAGTGATGTAAATGCAAGGAATTTTCATCTACTTAGTCCTTCGGGGAAAATCTATTCCTATGTGCATAAGTAACAGAACCATGTAATCAAATTCTTACTTAAACTAATTTACTAAGTCAAAATATTAATTTTTAAAGTCCCAGAACAATTAATAAATAAGCTAAGAAAGAAGGTAACATGGAAAAGCTGATCACTGACCTCCAAAGCCAAGCATTAGTACCCATTTTGCTGGGTTTTATTTAAAAAATAAAATGAGGATCATTTGTTTGTGTGGGAACTTTACCTGCTAACACAAGCACATGGAGAAAACCAGGGCATGACACCAAGCTCTGCAGGTTACTGCCTCAAGTCCAGGCCTTTTCCATTGCAGCTGCAAGTGTAAGAGGAAGCCCTCCCTCCTTGCCCAGCAGAGTCCTCAGCAGTGCTTTCCTTTGCAGTTTGTGAAAACCTGTGGACTGCCACAGGGATGGCAACCTTACCTTGCTTTTAGCAAGCATGTTATTTACAAGGACTGCTTGATGTGTGAGGACTCAGAGGCTGGGTACATTCCTCTGGTAGCACAACATGGTGTCTGGCTGTGGTCTGCAGGCACCATATTTCGCCAGATGTCAGGTTGTGGAGTGGGATAGAAGCCACAATACCTTTCCGATTATGAGTGTGAGCTCCCCTGCTCCTGGGGAATACTGGGAAATGTTACATCCGGTGAATTTCGTGTGCAATACAAAAGACTTTGCATGCCTGCAAAACCCACCCTTATCTCTATTGGTCAAGAAAACAGGAGAAAATCTAATGTGAGCTGCAGATGAGTAATTTCCTGCAGTTGACCACCTCTTCTCCAAGTCTGCCTTTGTCACCCTCTGCGTGTGCATATCTGTCACGCTTCATTCCTCGTTTTGCTAGGCTATTTCTAGTCTGGTTTCCTTCCTCCTATGCACTGGGTTTCTCTTTGGTCAGTTACATCTCCCATATGGGTAGGAAAACTTATTTCTTGTAAATGCCAAGCAAAGCTAAAAAGCAAGGCAATACAAAGAGAGGATCTTTGCAGTATCTCACTGAGCACTGTTAACAGCTTCTTGTGTGTCTTCACCATATCCAGTTAAGAAATTGCGTGCTTAAGTGCTTGCATCTTTTTTATTTCCTTACAAGGAGATCACTGAATAGCAGCTTGACAGATACAGGGCCATTGTTAAAAAATATCACTTAAATAACAGGCATTGGCAGAAATCCCAACCAGCTCTTTAGCCTGTCCCCCTGGCATCACCTGACTGTTTTAATTTGGTTCATGTGATAAGTTTTTGACAATTAACTGCTTTTTATCATATTTAAATTGCAAATAAGCAACTGAAGTACAGTCAGCATAGAGTGGTTTTCTGATGTCCAGCACCACATACCAGAGGTAGCTTGCTGGTTTTATCCGGAGGTCTAGTGTAGGTATCATCATTGTTCTGTTTTGGGCTGTTGGTCTTTCCCTCTCAGTGTCTCAATCTTATACCGTTGAACACCAATTCTCTTCCCCGTTGTATTCCTCCTGCATTTGCAACTGCAGTGCTCTACAGCATTGTATCTTTGTTTAGTGTGTTTTATGTCAAGTTAGAGCACTTGGGATACTGGTATCCCAAGTGTCTTTTATTAATCTGCCACTGCAGGTCTGGAAAGCATCAACAATTTGGCAATGGAAAATAAAAATTACAGTCAATCTGCTTGGCTTTTTCCATGCAGTGTGTTAGTAGACCTAAAAACAAACTGCAGGTATCACCAAAGGAGATAGTGGTGTTGGATAACAGAGTAATGGGTGAGGGAAATCAACAAAATCCCAGCAATCCCAGTCATAAAATCCCAGCAGTCAACAAAATCCTAGCAATTCCAGTCAACTGCTCACAAGACACTCGTCCCCTAAGCACTTCACAACACTTCCGCTGTCCTGATGCCACTGTCACCTTTCACTCTCTTGCTGCCAGAAATGCCAGGTCATGAAGTCTCTTCTTAGGGCTGCTTTCTCTGCTGGGGGAGCAGGGGTGGGGAGGGGAGTGGGAACACTGTCCCTTTACCTGTGCTGAGAGTAGATATTTTTATGCACTCAGTGCAGGGTAAAGAATGAGGTATGGTCCAGAATAGGACTCAACATGCAATTTTGGAGACTTATTACTGTAGGTGAGTCACTTACCTTTCCTTGGCACTTTGATTGCCAAGGGGTTTAATGTTATCCAGGTGTACCTACATATTGCATTCACCCTGATAATGTATCATAAATACTGTGTAGATCTCCAAGTTATTCCTTTTTATTTTTGTGCTGCATGAGGCACTAGCAGGAGGATGACAGCATGTGGGTACCCTAATGGCAGCCTGGGAAAGGTGTAAGGATGGCCATGTCCCAGATCAGCCAGGTGCCACAGAAACCCGTGTTTAAAGTAAACAAAAACAAACAAAGAAACAACCCAGCCCAGCAACGTTCTATTTTCTGATGAAACAAAAGCATAAGACATTAGAGGGAAAAAACAACAAACTCTAACAAAACCCACACACATCCTCCCTTCCCCCAAACCCCTCCTAATTTGCCTTTCTTCAGGCAGGGAACTTTTATCTCCTCTCAGATAAACCGGATTTTTATGTTGTTGGTTTGTGGGTTTTTTGATCTAAAGAGCTATTCCTGTCCAAACTTTCTTTTCTTCTTTCTCCACTTGGAACATTTTAATTCCTGAGGGTTTAAAATCCACAACTTCCATCCTCCATCTCAAGCCATTAGCAGAACATCCCCTGTGAACTGAAATGCTGGGTTCCAACAGCTACTCCCTGGATTTCTCATCTAAGCGGAGTTCTTTCAGAGAACATCACATTCAGTCTGTTATTCATTGTGCTCACTTTTTATATTAGACAAATGTATATCAAACATTAATCTCAGTTATGGGTCAATCCTGCAAGCTCCCCTTTATAACATCCACTGGTTTTCTTGTGCAGTCAGAACCATGATGTATTGTTTGGAGCTGATAGCAGAGAGGTGTGACAAGATAGAAAGTTCTACCAGTGACTCATCCTCATCACTTTCAAGCTTTATTCAAATTACTGCCCAAAAAGTGAGAGTGTATATTTTAAAAAGTTTCAATACTTTATTTAAAATAATCGGTTCCCATGGAGTAATGAGATCTTTTCTTTTGCCCCGGTAACACAGATGGAATCTGAAGAATGTAGGAAGCTTATTTATCAGAACAGAAAGCATCTTTTATTGCAGACAGTTTTCATGAGAAGTAATATATTTTATCTAATATGTGGCTGAACTTGAGAGCTAGACTTTGACTACCAATGATGTCAAGGATTATCAGTTTAGTTTTAGGCATTTCTGCTTCAGATTCCTGATTTTAGGTAATTTCCTACCAGACCATGGCTTTAGATAGGTATAAGCCTTCCTAGAGAAGGTCATGCATCTCATTTCATAGTGTCTATTACTGGTACATTTTAATGGCATTGCTGAGTCACTGCAGGAACTGTGAGTTCTGGGATATGTAAAAATCCCAACATGCACAAGTTTTTCTAGTGTTATTAGATTTAGTCCATTTTTCAAATGTTTTATTATTAATCAAGTGACATGAGTTTTAGCAGTAACATTCTGTATCTTCTAGTTGGTAAAATCCTATGTGTACACTTACAATGTATTAAGATATAATTATGCAGATGAAGGATTCCTTGGACTTAAAACAGAAATGGGATCTTTCAATCTAAATACACATTGAAGAGAAACACCTGCTGGGTCACAGATACAGTTTATATACTGGGTAGTTTGCGTGCTTCACGTGTGGCATGCATTCTATATCGTGATTTTAAATTGTATATTCACCCAACAGCTATTCTGTCAGGAAATTTATACAACTGTTGTACTTATCCAAACCTTTTAAAAGACATGATTCGGCATCCATGAGCAAGCATTTTCCGAGTTCACACATAACAGCTCACTTCATCTCTTCTTTTAAGGTTTTTGCAAACTTTAACCAATTGGTCTGTAAGAAAGAAATGCAGTAAAAAAGAGCTGTGTCAGTAGATTCTTAGTTAACATCTCCAGGTCAGAATTTATCAGGATGTGGGTATGCTAGAGTGAGATTTTATGTTCTTTTCAAACCTATTGACACCAGTGAGTCTCTGACATCTGAATACAAGCAGTTTTCTGTCACAGGGAGTATTCATTTTTTAAAAACAGGAACAATCTGATGCAGTGAGTGGCATCACTGTCCTTGGAGGGGGGTTGGAACTAAATGATCTTTAAGATCCTTTCCAACCCAAGCCTTTCTATGAAAATATCTAAATAGTGTGGTTATGTTTTATATCAACTATTTAAAAATATCAACCCCCCTGTTTTTCTGTTTATTTGTTATACAGTTGTGAGAATTAGTCCACTGAAATACCTTCTTGATGCTCTGTCCTACTTATTGCAGTAAGGGAATTCGTCTTCTGTGGAAAATGTAATAAATGTTTTAAGGTAGTCTGTTATACTTTTGTTCACTTCTTGGAATATACACAATTTATTACAGAGTCATATCAGTGTGTGTTGGAAGTCTCCAACAACCAGGAGGCCACCTTGGATACACTGTTTAGCATCTAGATCATAACTGCTTTCTCCTTAATCATTAAGAATTAGAACTATGAACTTCAGTGGCAGAATAAAGATCTCTTCTTGGGTGCCTTTTATTCCAATTAAGATTTCATGACAGTTACAGTGCATTTCTCTTTTCAGGTTTTAGTTGGTTTGTTTTGGGATTGTTTTTTTTTTTTTGGTTGGTTTGTTGGTTTGTTTCATTTTTTGTGGGGTTTTTTGTGGTTGGTTTGGTTTGGTTTTTTATGTGAATGATTAGTAAGTTGTTCTTTGATATATTTTCCAATAAAGAATCAAAATTGAAGGATAAACTAAGAGGAACTAGAAACAAACTCTTGTAGGTTTTTTGTAATTCTTTCCTGATGGTTATGTTTAACCAGCAACCCTAACTGATCAAAGGAGAGCTCTTAATTTGGGTAATGGGGATTTTTACTTCCATTACAAGGGCTTTTCAGATATCCTTTGCCTGGATTTTTGCTTCCTTAACTTGATGTGTGCTCTGTTGGAAAGATAGCTGAACGTGCCACAAAAAGGAAAGGCTGAATGAACTGAACAGAGCAAGCAGAACCTTCCTAAGTTTCTTACAATTTTGTCTCCACTGATGGTGCTTTCCTTTCCCTGTATGGGCAAATGCCTCACATCATTGAAAGGGAGCACTGGGCACTGAATAAATATCATCACCAACTATGGAATAGAGTCTTCTCTGATAGATCTCAGGCTGTGGCAGGGGCCTAAAGAATCCTGTGTTGGAATACTTGCACTTGTCCTGTATTACTTCAAAAGAGATTAAGTCAAAATGTGAAACTGAGCCCTGATTTCTAAACACTGTTTCCCTGTTTACATACAGGAATATATTATTGTAGAAAATTATCTGAAACTGTGACTACTACTGCCTGTTACAAGAATTTTTGTGCTTATATAAAACACAACTAAATGATCAAGTTTTTACTGTGGAATAAGTTCATCATAACAGCATGCTTAGGAATTTACCTGAAAAAGTGTGGAACAGTGAGATGGAGGAGAACAATTAATGTAAACCACAACTCTGAAGGCTGAATGCAGAGCTGTTGAGTAGCAGGCTACCCTGCTTTCACTAACCCAGAGCACACAAATTAATATACACATCTGCTTAAAGGAAAAATGACACAAAATATTATGCACAGCTCTAGGGAGCACAGACAAACCCAGATGATTTGATTTCAGATGAAGCTCTGCACATTGAAAGCAAAAAAATTTAAATATACTAATGCAGTTAGTTTTCTGTTGTGCATTACCATTTAGAGCTCTGTGAAGAAATCTTTGAAATGCACAACAAATTTGCTAAATCAAAAAAAGGACAGTGGTAGTACATAAAAAATTGTATTACTTTGTTAATTAACAGGATACAGGATTGAATTCTACAGTCTGTATTGCAGCATGTTCCCAAAAAGACCAGAAAGGAAAATTAGAAAACATTCACGAAGGTTGTAACGCTCAAGGGCTCCTGAAGGTTTGGAATAATTTGTATTCATTGCAAAAAAGAAAATGAAGAGACAAGTTATGAAGTTGATAAACCAAAAACTGTACAGCCCAGCCAAGACTATGAGTCATGAATATGAGTAAGCAGCCACACAGCAATCTAATTTATTATTGGTCACTTTTGTTCTTCATAGGAAGGACCCCTGTGGCCAACATTCCTGTCCACTGTTTACCAAAAGACACATTTCCCAGAGCAGATGGGATAAAAGGTGCTCCCAGCTTCAATAAATATATGGATCCACTCTGGTAGCTAGTGTGGATAAAAATTTCCTGGTCTTTATCTGAAACTACCTTGACTTTTGCACTCACAGCAAGTAGAGCAGGGTAAATTTCTGCTGAGAGTATATGGTGTCAGCCCAAATTATAGAATTAAAATATCTCACTGGAGTTGTGGAAGGACTTTTCTTTTCGTCAAAATTAGGCTAATAATAAAAGCAGCACAATAAATGTTTGGATCAAAGATGTGACACATAAGCCTGTACCCCCCACATATGTATTGACATCCAGGGAAATAATAGCAGGAGATCATCACAGAATGACAGAACTTCCTGAGCTGGAACGGACCCACAAGGATCATTGAGTCCAGCCCTGGCCCTGCACAGGACACCCCAAGAGTCACACCATGTGCCTGAGAGCATTGACCAAATGCTTCTTAAACTCTGTCAGGCTTGGTGCTGTGACCACTGCCCTGGGGAGCCTGTTCCAGTGCTCAGCCACCCTCAGGGTGAAAAACTTTTTCCTGATACCTCCCCTAAACCTCCCCTGACTGAGCTTCATGACACTGAGTCTTTGAAGGAAGTTGTTTTCAAAATGGCATTAATTTTTTTCTTTCCCAAATATAGCTGTGAAGATTTGCAACAAGAATGTGAATGGGACAAAGATTTAAAATAGCCTGTAGAGCATATTTGGTAAGGGATTTGGAGGAGAAAATGTATATATGGATATTGATTTTATAACCAAACATTTGCTTAGAAAAACACTTTATTTTGTCATGGTTATGCAGGGATTTAGGACACCAAAGTCCCCAAATATACACAGCCAAGCAATGGCTTTAACTTTTAGTGAAATTTAACTGTGAAATGAGCTAATATCTTTTTTTAAAAAAATTAAAGTATTTTAAAAATAATATCCTTGTGGAGTAAGGTACTACCAGCTTTCATAACTTTATCTAAAAGGCACAGATCTTTGAGACTTAACCATTTATTGCCTCCTTAGAACTGGAAATAACACCACTGTTGAAGGTACTGAACCCCACTTAGTTGCATGGCCTAAGGGATGAACACTCTGGACTTGAGGTGCCATTTGCCAATTCACAATTTTGGTTAATCTGGCTTAAAGAAGGAGAAAACTACAGACAGATAGGATGGGCAATAGGTAAAGAACCACTCATGAGAATGTATTGAAGAAGAAACAGAGGGAAAGAAGTCGTTACCGTGCCACTAACCAAATAAGCCACCATATCAGGGTGACAGAAAGTGTAAGCAAGGAAAAATCCTGTTTTGTTTCTCATTCCCCTTTTCTATCACAGGAAATGAAATTTACTGCCTTCTTGATAAGTAAGCTGTATTTCATAAAAAGTACCAATTTGTACTGTCAGTGTCTTCTCAAACAGCATTAAATCTGTAGGGCCTTGGATATGTAGAAACACACGTCAGACCAGAAGAACAAAAGTTTCCTGTCATTTTAGGCTGGATAATATTGTATATGGCCTACTAGCTACTCCTCTTGAAATAGAAAATTAAAATTTATTTAGAAATTTATATGATGATCTGATTTTTCAGAATTTATTTGAAAATTTTCCACAGAATCCAATTTTAAATTTCCAGCCTTCTCTGTGTAAGGTCTTGTGCACAAGGTATTCTGGTATGAAATTACTCAGTTTAACAGCTAATGAAATAAATAATGTGCTACTTCTTATTTTGCCAGAGCATTCCCATCTGACTTCTAATAAAAAGTTTTATGAGCAGTCTTTGAGAATTAAGTGAAGACTTTGGGGAGGTCTGTCTTTACAAAGTATAAAATTGCGACTGACACTTCTGGCTTTCTAACTGAAATGTAAATTAAAAGTAAAGAGATAAGATCACTCTTAGATTATGGTTTGAGCAAGATTATACTTCAAGTACTGCTGGGTTTAAAACCAGCGTGAGTTAAAGTAGAATCTGGGATAATTTCACTAGCATATCACTGAAAGTATTTAAAAAACCCTTTACTTTCTCCAGTAATTTCAGTAAGCCAAGCTTGTAAAAACAAAATACAAATTGTTACTCATCTTTTATCATTATCTCGTGAGAAATACCATTCCTACTTCAATTGATTAGTTTTTCCCATATTGCAGGATTGCTAAATGAATGGATTAGAATAAAAGGAGAACATTGGGATGAAGTAAGGTATCCTAGCAGGGACACAGGCACAATTTGTGTATGATCTGTGACTGTTTTGCACTGCTTTGTCTGCAAAAACCACACTTAGCATCAGTGCAGTTGATTAGAGAAAGGGCCAAACCAACATGCATGAAATTGCAAATGTAAGATAATGACTTTGGGCACACATGGAGAAATATTAGAAGAAATCATCCAGATTAGCTGCAAATTTTCAAATGTTTGTTAAAGAAAAATCCAGAGTGTATTCTGTAATTTTTCAGACAAAAGTATTACATGTCAAGAATCCAGTTTCTGATGTTTGATTTATAAAACCTGGATATTTGGGGACACCACAGCAGCCTAACTGAGTCTGGCTCTATCAAAAAGTGAGCATAGAGAATTCAGTGCAGAATTTGTCCTTCGGCTCTTGTTTCTCCTGTCTGTTGAGAGTTGAGCCTTCTTGGCAGATTTAAAACAGTTTTGTAATGTAAGCAAAGACTAAACAATGAAAATTAATTTAAAACTTGCATGCTTTCAGTCACATTAACTCCCTGCACAATGTAATCTTGTATAAACATGGGCAAATAGTCCAAACTAACAATGGCAATTTGTTCCTCAAAATATGTTTTCTTAGGAATTACATAGACAAAAGCATGGAAAATAAGGCCAACAATAATATCCTTTAACAGCCCATCTGTGCTGAAACTCTGCAAATTATTACTTTCAGTTTTTCAGAATTAGAATAATGTTTGGAAATCCCTATCAAATACTTCCAGGACAGCTTAGCACAACAATTGAAATAAATCAGTGTTTGTTATCACTGTGGACTTGATTTGCCTCTCATGGTTTCTCAAAATATGGTAACTGACAGCTTTCTACATCCAGTTATTGGACAGCATTCTACCTATGAAAGAATTCCAAAAGGCAAAGGGAATTTAGCTAATTTACAGACATAAACATTCCAGAAATTAAGTCCTATAGTAGAACTTCAGTGGGGGTAAATGGCCTTTGCTCCTGAACTTCTCCCTGTAGCTCATTTTATTGGGTTCAACAATTAGTCCAAACTGTCAGCTAACAGAGTTCCATTTACACAAAAAAACTGGCCTGGAGATTGTCACAGTAAAAGAACAAGAGTCAAACAATAAAATACTTATTTGTGTACAATGAAATGTAGGCCATGAGCCTAATTTAAAATCTTACTTTCATTATATAAGCCCCACAACTTGAAGGGGACAATCTGTCATCTCACTGAGTATTGTTCCATGCAAAATCAAGACAGTGACAAATCAATAAAATTCTAGTCATTACACAGTCTTTTGCATTTCTTTTTACTACATCAAAATCCTACTTCTGTTAAGTACTTTAAATGAGGTAGTGTTGTTTCCTCATTTGGTTTGTTGGTAAGGGTTTATAGAGGACAGGAGCTGCCTATGTTGTACCAGTAGGAATGGCAAAAAGGTTTTCTAAAGGAGAGGCATTTTGTAACACCTTCTAAAATTTTTGTTCTTTACCCTCACTTCATGGTTTGACTTGTCTCAAATGGCTAAAATTCATATTCAGAATTCAGTTGCTGAGAAGAGATTTAGCCAATTAATTACCCTGTAAAAAGTGAGGCTGTGTGCTCCTCTTCAGCTACTGAATAACAGAGGATTCATTGAAATATGATAAAATTGTATGTTCCATTTCTTGTGCAAATTTGTGCAAATTTACGTCAAATCTGATGCCTGCTCATAGAAAGTAAATGTTTCCTATAAAAAACTGAAGCTTTCAAGAAGCACTGTTGCTGATTAAATTAATTCTTCTTACATAATTGTAATTTTCATTATTTGTCTAATAGAGAATGCTTTTCTTGCTTCCTGTAGCTTGGGTTCCCTTAAGATATCAATTAGGTGAATCTTGGGAACTCAGTCAGTGAACTTAATACCTTAAATGTATTTATAATCAATAGATAATAAACAGAAGGTGAGACTCCTCTAAAAATGTAGATGTTAGGTGAAATGTTATGAAAGACAAACTAATTTCTCTCTGTGCGTAGTAAAACATACAAACTTTGGAATCTTAAATTGGCTTCAGACATGCTGGTACCAATTCACTCATCATCTGACTTTCTCTATTTCCTCCCTGCCAGCTGCACAGTCAGTGTCTTAATGACTTAGTTGGTGTTGTGAAACTAACATCTCTTTATCTAATCCTGTGGAAATGTTGGAAATCTTTGATCTCAACGTTATGAGGATAGCATGACTTCTTTTGACATCAGAGTGTCTGACAGCAGCGATCTGAAAAGGCTGCCTTTCTTTTCCTGACTCTTCCACTCTCACACCGAGTGACATGTGCCAAATATTTTCTTCACTTTTTTATCTTTAAATTGAAACTCATAGCTGCTGCAGTTAACACAGCTAACTTCTTCAATATACCTCAGTGAGATCTACTAATGAAGACCTCTTGCTGTAAATTAATAGTGACTATTTATTATGTGACTAACTAGAATCTTAAAAGAATAGATTATGGTTCTCTGTTATTACAAGTGAGGGTTTGTTTAGCAGCCTGTTGCAGGTTTGAGCTTTGCTAAGGAGTTGAGTACCATCAAGAACAGTTAAACCATTTTGTTGCTGACATTATAAGCTATGGAAGCTGTTTCTGGTGGCAACCCCTGATATTTTATCTGTTTGTTACAAACCATGTCAAGACTATCTCAAAAAAGTCTCACAGAACTTGTACCTTAGAACATGTGATGGATTTTGTCTTCGACTGATGCTGGCCTAGCATGCAAAGCTATGCTCAAAGGAGCCCATTAATGATGCCAACACCTGCGGGTGTTATTATAGTCCAAAAAAGTGACCGCTTGAGACATGTGTTGATGCAGGTCAGTTGGCCTAGGGTTCTGGCACCCACACTGTAAGGGTATGCAAGACTATTTATTTGCGTCTCTAGCTTCAATCCTGAACTGGCTTTTTTTCTGGAAAACTAATATTCACAGGATGAAGAGGAAAAAAATTGGTCATACAACCCCATATATGACCTGCAAAAAACCCAGGCACCTTTTAAAAATATCTATATTCCTCTTTCAGGGGTGTGTATTCATTCCTCACAGCACTTAAGCATCAGTGATGGTAAGCCATGAAAAGGAAAAGGATCAGTTTCAGTTGTTTGGCAAGCATTGATTTGAACTTCTGCCCTCAATTTTTAATAATTGCTTAGAGGGCCAGGTGTATGGAAAGAAATGATGCAGTTGAGCCCAGTGATAGGCTGAGAAGTGCCAACATGAGTAACAACATGCACAGTAAACCATGCGGGAGGAATGAGTAGATGATAACTCATCCCAGACCTCAGTAATGGTATCTTACTGACTGTCACAGAGTGTTGGAAGGATTTTTATGTGATCTTATGTTTCACTGGACAAACCATTTACAGGTATTTCATTTCTGTTGCATAGAAATCTCTGGGAAAAAAGCGAGTTTCTTGATGAACATGATTATGAAATTGGACCTGAATATATCACAGAATCACAGAATTAACTAGGTTGGAAAAGGTCTCTGAGGTCATCCAATCCAACCTATGACCCAATACCACCTTGTCAACCAGACCATGGCAGTAAGTGTCACATCCAGTCTTTTCTTAAACACCTCTAGGGACAGTGATTCCACCACCTCCCTGGGCAGTCCATTTCAATGCCCAGTCACTCTTTCTGTGAAGAGCTTCTTCCTAATGTCTAATTTAAACCTCCCCTAGTGCAGCTTTAGCCTATGCCCTTTTGTTCTTCTGCTGGTTGCCTGGGAGAAGAGACCAATCCCCACCTGACTACAACTTTCTTTCAGGAAGTTGTAGAGAGCGGTAAGATCTCCCCTGAGCCTCCTCCTCTCCAGACTAAACAACCCCAGCTCCCTCAGCTGCTCCTCATAGGATTTGTGCTCCAGTCCCTTCACCAACCTTGTTGCCCTTCTTTGAACATGCTCCAGCACCTCAATATCCCTCCTAAACTAAGGGGCCCAGAACTGGACACAGTACTCAAGGTGCAGCTTAACTAGTGCCAAGTACAGGCGAAGAATCACTTTCCCAGTTCTGCTGGCCACACTGTTCCTGATATGGGCCAGGATCCCATTGGCCCTCTCAGCCACCTGGGCACTCTGCTGGCTCATGTTGAGCTTCCTGTCAATTAGTCTCCCCAGGTCCCTTTCTGCCTGGCTGCTCTCCAGCCACTCTGTCCCCAGCCTGTAGCGCTGCATGGGGTTGTTGTGGCCAAAGTGCAGGACCTGGAATTTGTTGAACCTCATACCATTGGCTTTACTCATTCCATTCATCAAATAGCCTTGAACTTTGTACAGAAGTCACAGCCATCACCCAGGAGGCCTCATTTTCTCTCATCTGAGAAAGGTGGTATGACAGGAGGACTGGATGCCCACGAAGGCACCAAGGGCCAGCTGTATTGCATCTCACAGGCAGGTCAGGTAGATGGTACTGCAAACATCCAAAATGTTGAAACACTATGAATTGGCACTTCAAAAAAATGGGAAGTGATCACCCCCAAATAATTTAAAAGACAATTTGAGATGTGTCCAGGCAGAATATCATCGCTGAAGATCTGTGGAGTCTTCCAGGCAGTTATTAAACAGCATGCCACGTAATATGTGACATCTGGGGAAGCATTGCAGAGGCAGCAGGAGCACCTTGTGTGCTTTTGATCCCATCTACAGTTGGTGAATGGTGTCTCAGAAATCACTGATGGTACAACAAGATGCTCTGAAGTAAATTTCATCATTATGTTATTGAGTTCCAGTGGGCACGATGAACTGTTTAATTGCAGTTACTGTGAGAGATTGATGGGATTCAGTCTCAGATCACTTTGAAAAAGCTTACAATAAATGAGTTCCTGGGAATTTTGTGTGTTTTCCAAAAGTGTGGCCTAATCCTGATCTCCCTGTAGGTTGTGCCTGTGTGAATAATTCCACTGAATCAGTAGCCTAATGCCAGCATGAACTTGGTAAGTGAGAAGAGAAGTAGACCATGAATTTTCATAGATTTTTTTCTAATTAGTTTATTTTATTTCGTTTCATTTGTCAGGACAAAAAAGACATGGCAACAAACCCAAAGTCGGACACAAGATAAAGATAAGCTTTTCCAAATTTGTAATTTTACAAGTGGAATTTCTATTTAAATTTAAGTAAAGATCTTTGTCAAATTAATGAAAAAACAGAACAGCTTATTCTTCAGGGAAAAAAAAATGTGGCAACTGTAAATTGATGTGGCTTGGTTTTGGATGAGAGAAATATATACAAACAGCAGAAAATGACAGAGCACAGCAACTGTTTTGGCTGCAAAGCCAGTGTGTTCAGTATTTCACATTACAGGGGAAAAAAGGAGTAAGGCTAAAATGAAAACAAAACAAAACAAAAAACCAGACTCTTTTGTTATCATGGATTAGCAAGCCTCCTTTGAATATAAAGAAAAAAATCTCTATACTCTTGTCTAAACTATCTACACAGACACATTAGGTTATCTAAATTATTTCCTAACAAAGCAAATATTACTAATAAATTACTGTAGTTAATAAAGCAGCCAGCTCAAAGGAAGTTCTTCCCTAAAACTTCCAACATCCCAAGTAATGCATGACTACATTCAAGTGGGACAGACATTCAGGTTTTGTTTCTCTTAAATAGTAAAATGACATCTGTGATTACCAAGTATTTCATTAAAACCGCCTCCTTCTTTTTCCTCCCTTAAAGCTTGCAGGAGACAATGAGATGATAGTGATCTACACAGAGAATGATCTATCATGAAATTAGCCAGAAGTAGTGGAGAGAAGTGTAAAGGCAACTCAGAACTGTCCAAACATGAGGACTATTGGCTGTACATTTGAGTCAATCTATACAAAATATAAATGCCTAGAAAAACAAAACTCTTTGATCTTGATATGTTTCATGCAGAAATCCAGTCCAAGAGGGAAGTCAAGAGTTCATAGAAAATTCTTACTCATTTACTCTGGCAATTTAACCAGCAGATGCTGAATCCAGCTCAGCCCAGGACCAGATGGTATTTATCCAGAACTTCTAAAGGAAATAGTAAAATTATTAAATATGATGTACAATCTATTGTTTAGAACTACACTGTTGCCAGGCAAAAAAAAATAGTGTACATGTCATGACAGAGTTGAAAAAGGACTCCAGGGGAACTAAACCCTTGGAATTATGAGCCAGTCTGTAAACTTGTCTCTCACAGAAGGAAAACTGGTGAGAACCATAATAAAAGATAAAAATCTCTGGGCACACAGTCTGCACAAATTTATCAAGGAAAGCTGCACCTTATGGATTTAGAATTCTGAGCATGGGAACAGGATGATCCAGCTTGGTTTCAACAGTAACTACACACTTGTTGGGATTTGCAGGAGGTGGCATTCCCTCACTCATTCTGCACTTGCTTCTGCTTGAAATTAGTACCCTCTGGAGTCAGTCATGGTTCAGTACTTCTCTCTCAGCCCTTCAAGTCTGTGCTGCACATGCTGCCCCTCACCACTGTGCTCTCTGCTTACTTCTGTCTGCACAGTACGTGGCTGTGCCAAAAGGCTTCACAGAGCAGGCTGCATCCAATGCAGCCTCGTTCAGTTTGCCTTTGTGCTGATTCCATGAAGCCTCCAGCCATGGCTGCTGGTCACTGGCCTCATCCCTCCTGCAAGTGCTTAGGAAACATGTCTTGACACTGTAGTGGGCCCATCCCTTGGGATGGGGCTCAGTCAGAGTCTCCTCCTGTCCTGGGAAAGCTGGTCCTTCACACTGTCCTACATACATTTGAGACCAATGCAAGAGACATGCACTGGCTTTGTGGTGTTTGTTGTACTGCCCTGCAGCCTGGCCAGCCTCTCACCCCACTGAGAGCAAGGCCGTTAGTGGGATCCTGCAGTGCAAGGACCACTGACCAGCTGCTGCATCCAGGAATCCCAGAGGTAAAAAGGTTGAGAAATTAGAACTGTGGAAGTAACTTTTCAATCTACTCCCCTTAACACCTGTTACCATTATTCACCCTATAAAGCAAAGATGGCAAGACTGGAAAAGAAACCCAGGCATTCCAGTCTGTCTATATCAACTTTAAGGGGTCCGGATTTGTTAAAGAACCTGTTTTTTCTCTGCCTGTTCAAGTGGAAGAACTTTTTAATGTGAAATTTGTTTCCCATTAAGATATATCAGATTATTTTTAATACTAATTTAAATTTCTGTCTATAAACAAGCTATATAAAGCCCATGACTTTGTGAAAGCACCAGTGAGGATGATGCTTCTGTATTAAAAAAGCAGAACTTTTAGCCAATCAAGATCATTGTGATTTACACTGGTGTGTAACTCATTTTAATTTGTATTCAAGTTTGTATTCAAGTCATATACAAGTCCTTGCATGGAGGAAATGTGTAGGCTTCTGCTTATATTAACTAACAGTTCTAATATACTTTCATAAGGTTTGAACCAAGAACATTGAAATTAGTTTTTCTATTGGCTTGCTGGAGTTTGAATCAGGCACATGCAGCACCTTCATATGAAGCTAAAACTTCACCAAATGAGCTAAATGTAACTGCTCTTCTTTTTCTGAGCCTTTCCTATCTTCAGTTTGCTCTGAAAAATATGAAGATAAGAATCATTTCCATGTTAGGAATGAAAATCTTCACCATGTTTTTCTTTCCTCTATCCTTCTATTCAGCTACCCTTACCATTTTAAATGGTGGTGGTTGAGAGACAGCTTTATCACTCTCATCACTCACTGGCTCTCATTTATTGGCTGTGGCATAACAGGCGTCCTCTGAGAAATATTGCAGAGACGAGAGTAGAAGTGATCTTGCAAGGGGTTAATTCTGTAATCTTTCTCTAGCCTGTTTATAATCCCAACACTAGTCCAGTAACAGAAGAGGGTGGATCTAAAAAGTACCAGAGGGGATGTGTGTGTGTGTGCATACACGTGAGTGTGTATGTGCACACATGCTTTGCTTTTCTGAACTGCCTTGTGCATCCCTGGAATAAATCTTGTTCAGCCTGAACAGGGCTCTGTGTGCTGGGTGCTGCTGTCAGGGAGTCAGAAGAGCCTCCTTGCACAACTGCCTCTCCTGCATTTCTCCCAAAGACTTCATTCAGAAACGTATTTGTTTACTGAAAGAATGGGCAGATAGTTACAAACCCACCCTCTTCTTCATCAAAGCTAACCTGTGGATACTGAAGAATGGAAATAGTTGATGCTGGCTTCCTTGGGAACGGTACCAACATTACTGCTTTCCTGTGTGATATCTTGGAAAATGACACTTTTTTCTGTGTGGATGATCCACCGTATCCTTCTAAAGGTATGTATAGAAAATAGATTTATTTCAGGCAATTTTAGTTGTAGCTGGATGTAGAGATACTATGGAAAGAAAGAGCTATGCAAGGCTTTTTCTCTGAGGAAGTGCAAAATCCACTGCTTGCTGGTAAGTTAGGATGAGAAACAAACAGCGAAGAATTCAGTGTATTCTGGTTTCAAAGTTAAAAGTTCAGCTAGGAATAAATTTAGATATAATGGAAAATTAAAACAGTAGCACTATTAGGCACAAAATAAAAACACTCTGCTAAGGATTTGGAGAAACCTGATTTTTACTCAATTCAGTAACAATGGAGTGATCAGATCTCATACCATGTGTGAAAGTGATTAAATATGAAATCATAATAGCACTCTGAGGCTCAAAAAAATCCATGTATATAGAATATTTTTGTTTGCTATATCATTTCTTACTTCTGCATAAAGCAGGAACTCCTACAGTGAGTGAGTGCTGCACCCCAAGTAGTGTGAGCAGAACAGGCTTTAAGAAGTTGTGTTTGACTTTCCAAATATACACTGTATTGCATGTATTGTAGCTTAATGCTGTGCAATTTAGTTACATCAGAATAAGTTTAAGAATTTGAGCACTTTAACTGATTTTGCATTGGTGTAAAGACATAGACCTGAGTGAAATTTAATACAGAAGGCTTTTACTTTTTTATTAAAGGATGTAATATATAATACTAGTCTAAGTTAAGTACTACAGAACTGATCTTTTCTTGTGACAATTTTCAGACTTGCATCAGATTATTCGAATTCTGCTGTATTGTTTGATATTCCTGCTCAGCATTCTGGGGAACATTCTGGTAATTACAGTGCTGATAAGAAACAAGCGGATGAGAACAGTCACCAACACGTTTCTGCTGTCACTGGCAGTCAGTGACCTGATGCTCTGCCTTTTCTGCATGCCTTTCACCCTCATTCCCAACCTGCTGAAAGATTTTATTTTTGGTAGTGCTGTTTGCAAAACTGCCACTTATTTCATGGGTAAGTGGGGGAATTTTATACCTCTGACTAATGAGACAGGTGAGAAGGTATTTAAAGACCTATAAAAAGCTGATTGTTTCCCTCTGCCACTGAAGTTACCAATATCATGAAGAAACATCTTTGTAGTGCAAACCTTTGCGATTCTGGTTTCTTTGCTCTGATCCAGCAAAACTCAGAGACACCTACCTAACTTTAATGACATACAGAAGTGTTTGGCTGGATCAGATTAAGTGAGATGTGTGTTCGCATGATCATTCCTTAAAGAGGAACTCAGCACATACACTGCCTTACCCATCCCTCACAAAGTTGTTAGCAGTGTTCAGATCACCTACCAGAAACGGTGGAGTTGTGCATACTCACTAAGGGTGTATTTTGCTCACAGATTTTTGGTAGCAGTGACACATGAAAAAATAAAATAGGCCAAAGTAGGGGTAATTCGCAGAGCTGGAAGTGAGAGCCAGCATTTTTTGAGAACAGATCAGTATGATCAGAGCTTGCTAGGAGACCATAAAATACAGATATAGGTTTTAGAGGCTGACTCTAAGAAGCATCCCTTTTGTATGCCTTGCTGTACTCCTTTTTTGCTGTGGAATCAGGAGCCAGGAGTTTCAAAATGCCTGGGTTATGTATGTGTGTTCACTTCCAATATCTCCTGTGCCTTTACTGGTTTCTTAACAGGAAAAAAAAAGGAGAAAAAAAGAAAAAAAGAAAGGAGAACATTATGTAAAGTTTTTGCTGCTCTGGGAGCCCCTTGGTTAATTACAGAAACCTCAAGTCCCCTTTCAACCCGTGCCCTTGAGAACTTTGATGTAATGTGAAAGTACACACCTAAAGTGTGCGAATGGGAAATGGACACCTTTTTGTAGATAAAACCAATAAAACTAAAGGCCATGTTTAAACAATTATAATGAATTGCTGCCATAAATAGTATAAAACATTACTGAAGCATTGTCATCTTTCTCTTATTCACTGTATAAATTACTTCATAAAAAAGAACAAATCCAGTGAAATGGATCAAACAGGAACTTAGTCATTATGAAGCTGTTTTATTTTAAGTATTGGAATGTGGATATTTCTCATTAATGGTTCAGGTAACAGAGGCTTCAAGTGACAGACACTGACAACCATTGCATCAACTACGTTCAATTTTTCATTTTAAGATGTAGAAAGACATATTTTAAATTACAGATGATTTGTGTAAAGCAAACTGTAAGGATATTGGCATTTTATAGTTTGACCCACATTAGAACAGTCACAAAGACTGTTAAATGAAAGCTCATTCACTGAAAGAAAGATCTGTGAAAAAGTTAAGAAGAAATATTTATAATCTTGCAGTGATGAACTTGGGCACCTCAATGAAGAAACACAGACCCTTGTGTTGTATTTTATAATATATGAACAGGAGAAATTAAGGGCACTCAGAGGACAAAGATTCTGCTTCATGACTTCATTTCTCCTTCTTTGTAACTCCATTAGCATCTAATTAAAAAAGTTGTAACATATTCAATTCTCTTGAATGAGGAAATCAGATCACCAGTCAAGCAGGACACTCAAAAATTTAAAACAATAGAAAAGAGACTGTGAACTTCTCTGTTAAAAGAGTAATTAATAGCATAACCACATTGATTTCAAATGCTTGTTTGAATTTCGGTGCAATTAGTGGAGTTAATTGCAAAGCAGCAAAGAAAGTATCTTTTTCCCCTGTTACTAGAATTTTATGGTTTGAGGGAGTGTATCTTTTCTCTTGGACTTTTGGAGGCAGAGAAAGGCAGTGCAGGAATAACAGTCTGGAGCAGTCTGGAGACCCAGACCCATTGCCCACACATTCTTTACTGACTTAAACTGTATGGTATTCATAAACATTTTAGCTTATAAACAGTTTCCTATATTTTTAAATTTCTGTATGCATACAGAAAGTTAGCAAAACCACTTGAAAATAGCATGAACCTTTAAAACAAGTGAGTAACCTTCTGCTTTATTTTATATATGCAGGTGTCTCTGTAAGTGTATCTACATTCAACCTGGTTGCCATATCTTTGGAGAGATACAGTGCCATTTGCAAACCGCTGCAGTCCAGGGTCTGGCAGACAAAGTCTCATGCCTTGAGAGTGATTGCTGCCACCTGGTGTGTCTCCTTCACTATCATGTCACCGTACCCAATCTACAGCAAACTGATCCCTTTCACCAAGTATAACAACACCACAGCAAATATGTGTCGGCTCATTTGGCCAAGTGATGTCATTCAGCAGTCTTGGTAAGACATAACTGGCTGTTAGCAAATGCGTAATTATCTTGTGGAAAACAGGAATTCATGGTAGCATTAAGCCTATGGAAAATCAAGTATTAACCTTCAGCAAACCTTTACACTCTGTCATGCTTATTTAAGAAGTAAAAAAACCCCATATTTTTAAGCTGCTTATATTTTGACACTTGCATGGCTTTTCCCTTGTCATAGGAAAGATCCCAACATGGCAATTATTCTCACCCTGTGGTCTGCTAAGCCCCGACTGCCCCGTAAGAAAACATCTGTCACATTAAGTAGGAATACTGCTTTTATCATTTATACATAAACTTCAGCGTTTTCAGAGAAATCCTTGATTAATCTTTGAGAAATGCAGACACATACAAGCACCCTCTGTGTTCTGCATTGCCTGTTAATTTGTTTGAAGGTCTTCTGAAGCAAAGTAGAATAGGAGATTGCAAATGTCTTACTTGAGAACTGAATCCTTTTGGTCACTTACGGAAACCAGGGGCAGAGAGAAGAGTGGAGAAACAGTGCTCCAAGTCCTACACATCCAGGCAGAGTAAGTAAACAGTAGCACTATCAAGCAGCAATAGTACTTAGACATGATGTCCTTGCACATTCACTAAACAGTGACTGGCACTGAGAAAAGGTACGATTTTTTTTTTTGATACTGAAGGTCAGTTGGAACTGGGGAAAAGGTTGAAGTATGCACTACTTTGGTGTGGTGTATCCACAAACAGAGAACCTTTGTGTTAGTGCTTTCTGTAGTCTCAGATATTTGGCAGATGAGGAGCAAGGACACAGGACAAAATTCTCTGTGGTGTTGTTACACATTCCTGGGTGTGTTACTGAGTTTGCACCAAAGTCACAGGGATCAGAAGAGACACAGGCTCAAGGATGCATTTAAACATCATTATTTCCCCAACATGTAACCATATCAGAGAAGCTGACTAGGAGAGTAGCAGATGTGAAACCAAGTAAAAGCTGCTTCCTTTAGCGAAACAAACCTTCCTCAGGGGCTCTGCATGGGTGAAAGCCCAGGTCGTGACTGCCCTGTCTCTGCCTGTATGTGCCATGGCCCTCAGGAAGTTCGATCTCCCTGAATAGATTAATAGAATCATTTAGGATGGAAAAGACATCTAAGATTACTAAGTCCAACCATTAAAAGATTTGTAATGTACCAGGGGCTCCTTTGGCTTCTAGAAGACAATTTTTACATTGTGCAAAGCTACAGGGCATCCAGTGCCCCCTTTAACCATTATGGTTTAACCCATCTCCTCTGGGCCTGTGTAAGTGGGATGAAGCAGGTTTGCAGCCATGCACAGGCTTGTTCCTGCTGTACTTTTCTGAGGGAAAAAGGAGAAAAAGAGGTAAGAAGCTTCAAATTTCCAGAGATGCCGAAATGATACTTTGTATTAGCATGAAAAAATGTAAGAGAAATCTTGAAATCCTGCAGCCACCCCGCCCCAACCTCCCAGTTCTTAGCTGGATAAAACGTTTTTCTGGGTTTATGCTGCTCTCTGGTCTCAGTTTGTCCTTTTACTATTTTAGGTACACTTTCCTGCTACTCACGCTCTTTCTTATTCCTGGGATTATAATGATGGTTGCGTATGGCCTAATTTCATTGGAACTCTACAGAGGAATAAAATTTGATGCCAGCCAGAGAAAGTCTTCACAAGGTAACAATACACTTAGGTTTGGGGTGGTTTTTTAGTTACAGTTCAAGATAAGAGCAGTCATCTTGAGACTAGTAAAAGGAAAACTTTCTATTTGCAAACATCTTTATAGCGAGTTATGTCGTGAATTTGCCAGCTGTGTCTCTTGATTGACGTTATTCTGTTACTCAATAGCAAATAAACCTCTCCTATGGCTTGTTTGCAAAGACTTGGGGAGGATACATTAAATTTCTCATTTGTTTGTTATGGAAATAACTAGATTTTTTTTCTCTGGCCATGGATGAGGACCATTTCTGTCAGTAAATGCCATAATTAAAATTGTCAAAATAAAATAGAAGCATATAATCTTGAAAACTATCTTCCATCAATACTGGCCTCAACAGGTGTTCTTACACCTTTTGCATCAGCTTGTAGAGAGATAAAATGTGAGACTATCAGGAGGCAGTGGATACAGAGCAGCTGATAATGACTGACTCAGATGTAGGCCAGTGATTTCTTTGCAGAAGTTGTTCAGCTATGAATTACGCTATTTATTTATAATTAGATTGCATTCTTCAGGTTTTATTTTGAATCATTGTTTAGAGATATTTTGCCAACTATTTAAACACTAATTTATAGGTACAGAAAGAAAACTAAGTACCTGCAGTGCCAGATATGAGGATGGAGATGGATGCTACCTCAACAAAACCAAAAGAAAAAGGAAAATTCCATTGCAACAGGTCTCTGCTATGAGCCACAGCAAAATAGAGAGAGTGAGAAGCAATAGCTCTTCTGCCAACTTAATGGCCAAGAAACTCGTCATCCGTATGTTGATGGTGATAGTGATTTTGTTTTTCATTTGCTGGACTCCCATCTTCAGTGTCAACGCCTGGCGCGCGTTCGACACTGCCTCGGCAGACCAGCGTCTCTCAGGGGCTCCCATCTCCTTCATCCACCTGCTGTCCTACACCTCTGCCTGTGTGAACCCCATCATTTACTGCTTCATGAACAAGCGCTTCCGCATGGCCTTCCTGGCCACTTTCACCTGCTGCACAAAGCAGAAGGCCCCTGTGATACGGGGAGAGGCTGGTGAGGAAGAGGAGGGCAAGACAACGGGGGCTTCACTCTCCAAATGTTCTTACACACACATGACAGCATCTGCACCCCCCTGAGCCGGGTCAGAGGAGACAACAAGTGTCTATGGCCTGGTGTTTGAGAGTGACTGTGGCATCAGCTGAACATGATTGAGTTCTGAGTTAATGAAACACTTCAGCTGACAGTAAACACAGCAAGAATTTTAAGGGAAATGGATGCTATCAGTGTCGGTGTTAAATCACTTTCCCTTCAAAAGTATAAAGGAGGAAGGGGACTGTGAAGATAAAGGACTTCATAAAAAGCCCTATGAGATGCTCTATTTGCCATAAATTCCACTGTAAAAAAATAATAATGCCCTTTATATTAACAGTTTGGCTCAGTTTTTGGCTGTAGTTTGAGTATCTCTTAAAATTTCCATGATGTTAATAGATTCTCCTCAAACATGAATAAATGTATTGCAGTCTTCACTTCACTAGCTATGCATAATAATCAGAAACCTTTCTGTTATATTAGTAGTATATTTTCACATTACTTTAGCTGAGCTAATACATGTCGAGACAATTTTGATGTCATGCTTACTTACAGGAGTTCTGGGTTGGGGAGAATGGGCTTGTCCATATGGAAATAATGCTTTTAAGTGAAATAAATTTTTTTTTTTAATAAAATGAAAACAAAATGAAAACAAATATTGGTGACTTTGTGGATGGAATGCATTCTTCATTCAAGCAATAACATAAAAGAATATTATTTAACATATTTTTCACTTAAATAAATGCCATAGAACAAGCACAGAGAAGGGCCTTTCTTCTGTGCAGCTGTAAGCACACACTCATACAAGTGGCAGTGTCTTAAGATGAGCTCCAAAGGCTCATGGAGAAATTGTCACACCAGGAAGCACAGGGATAAATGCTTGGGATAAGGCAAAGAGGTGTTTTACAAAAGATGCAGGACTGCAGACACAGGTCAGTGCCTGCAGCAGTCCCACATCTCACAAGCACCTTCACAGTCACTCCAGAGGAAGTAGAAGGCATTGGGTACAGAATGGCAGAAAGAGCAGATACAATGAGCAAAGGCTGGAAGACTTTGTCAGAAAAACAGTTTTCTGAACTTTGGAGCAACTATTTTTTCCAACTACACATGCTTGTAAACAGACTCAGCGTAATAAAAACTCAGCTTTGAATGATGTAATTATTCATACTTTATTGAGCAAGGAGAAAAAACCCAGCTTTAAATGATGTAATTATTCATACTTTATTGAGCAAGGAATCCAGTCTCTTTCCTATGCAGCCCACAGGTGAGTGTGGGTGTTCAGGTCATGTCCTTTGCTCTGTGGAACTCAGATGGAGAAGTTATATCACTTATTTTGTTTTGTGAAAATATCCTGTTGGAGATGTTTCTATCTTCTAGCTGAATCAAAATCATTAAAAAACCTTGTTAGTAGACAGAGATTAGACTGGAGCACAGCATGGAATGTAGATGTGGATATTAAATATAGCCTCTCTCAAGGTTTTTAATCAGGCAAATCTGATCTCTTTACAGAATGTTTTTAAATTAGAAATATACTGTGAGTTCCAGTCACCCATATCCATGTTCTGCACTCGGTTATTGCCTGAAATGGTTTACCCTTACAACTTAGCACACAACTTTGGCTATTATTTTTTTGCATTCAGCCTGTCCACAGACAGGAAATTAAAAAAAATAAATTCTCAACACTATTTATGCACAATCCATAGAAACAATGTTTCACCTGCCACGTTAATAAAGTAGAACTCTTCCTGGAGCGGCGCTGAGACTACTGACATCAATCTGACCTTTTGCAAATACCCAGTGAATCAAATTATGGGATTTAATTCATAACAATGAAATGAAAATATTACTTCACTTAAGGATGCAAGTTGAGACCCTCCACAAACTTGTCCTGTGTGTTGAAACTGAATGAACAAACTTAGCTCCTTTGGGATTTATGTGGAACAGTGATAGTGGAAAATGTATTTGTGGAGTATTTTATACCATTTGAAAGCCTGGATCTATTATAGGTCATGGGGTTAAAATGTTGTTTAAGTCAAAACCCCCTCACATTTTAATAATATACTGGCTGTGACTAGTACTGGCTATGTGCTGTATGGCAAGGCAGCTGCCTTCACAGCTCTCTGCACTTTCAAAAGCAAACTCCTTTTTGCAGGTGTAGATTCTCCTGTACCTTTAGAATGACGTAACAGATGTGCACTGTTCACCTGCTCCCACTGATTTAGTCCCAGGATAGTGGTTTCAGCTGAAAGGCAAAAGCTATTTTCAACAATGCCTTAATCAGATCTCAGCCTCCTGTGGCCTCCAGTAACTGCAGCTGAAAGGAGCAGAGTTTCTGATTGATTCCCTACTCATAACTATCAGGGAGCACAATTTGGAGGTGATGAAATGAGGGAGATAGGAGAAGATCCTGATGGAGTGGTAGCTGGGATACAATTAGAGAAGGAATGAAATGTGCCAGAATGGACATGTTTCCTTTTGTCCAAAGCCCATCTCTGTGTGAGTCACTGCCCTCCATTGCTCCCTGTTCACCTATTTTCCTTTTAAACCAACACAGTAACTCTTCTGATCAATCTCACAAAGCCATAAGCCCTAAGCCAAATTCCAGCAAGAACTGGGAAAAAGTTTTTAAAATGCAATATTGCAATCCAGTAGTTTTGTTGTCTTCTGCCCTGGTCACCCAGCACAGGAAATTTCACCCCCTCTGCATCTTAATATAATTTTCCCTGATCTGTGCATTGCAGAAGTCATTCCTGGGTCCAAATGTTGCCCTTCCATTGCCCAGAACCTTTAATTCAGATCCTGATGTCAGTGAAAATGTATCTTCAGCAATAAATGTGGGTGGAATAAACATATCAAAATAAAATGAGTCAAGAAATCTTATTTTAACAGTAGTTTAGAGGGATTGTGGGGGGAAATTCTATCCTGGATGTTTGCTTCTACAGTGAGCAGTCCCTGAAAACAAATTGTTTCCGAGATGTAGCAGACAAATGGCAAACCAATAAATTTCAGGTGTACAATGCCCATAAATCTCTGAAGTCTTTATCTTCTTTCCCTTTCTCCCCATTCCTGCTTTCCCCCCCCTCCCTTTGTCTTTTTCTTATCTCTTTCAGCTGCATGACACCATCTGTTTTTTCTCCTGTATGCTTCCCAGTCTCTAGGTTACTTTCCCTCCACCAACAACTGCTAGATGATTTTTCCTCTTTGACAGGTTTATTTTCCTTCCCAGATTTACTTGCCCAGAAAGCACTCTCATCTTCATTTCCACCCTATCATCTCTGGCTGACAGACTCCTGAAACACGTCGCTCCAAGCAATATATCCTGCCCACAACACCAAAGTTCCGCAATCGCTCCTTACAACTCAACATCTGAGTTCACACGTCATCTCTGCAGCCACAGCTCCTGGCGCGCTCCCACAAGCCGTATGTGCTAGTTCAGAAAACAAAAGTGTAGCATTAAGTAGCATCCAATTCCTCCTTTGCTACTTCTGTCGCTATTACAACCTCTATTATTAGGACATGTTTTAAGTCTCATGCCTTAAAATACTGCCAAATACAGGACTTGGTGAGGGGTGAGAGATATTTCACTATTGCCCAGGCAAATTACCAATGCTCTTAAAGAAAAGCTTCATGTGGATTTGGAACTACCAAAGCCACTAAAGGTTTACACCTTCTTACACAGTCCATGGCCTCTTCTCCAAGGCCATGGAAAAGAGGCCATGGCTGCCAAGCCCTTCCTGGCAAGGTGGTGAGGCTGTGCAGGGTCCCACCTGCTCCTCCATGCCTTCCTGCTCCTCCTGCCTCTGAGCTCAGGGATGGTGCAACTCCCATGCCCACATCATGGCTCATCATGATGCTTTTCTGGCTTGGAATAAATTATTTCAGGATTAGTCAATACTGAAATAATACAATACAATACAGAAATATTGCAGCCAAACCATAGCAAATTAATACCCACAGCCCCCCTTTTCTAATATCATTTGTCAGGATTTCCCTTAAAAGCAGGCACTTGCTCAGAGCACATGCACAGCCACACTAGGGTAGAAGGCAGATCTGGAGACAGCTGCCTTTTGTGGGACCCCACAGACAGATGAACAGTCATGTAAGCACATGGTATAACCCTGATAGTGTTTCTGAATCAAAGCCAATCTGTGGTCAGACAGACTCACATTCTGTGCAGACCAGAATGTGGGAGACATTTACTGACCGCAGTCAAACCATCTTGCAACCTTACATCATCATCATCATCATCATCATCATCATCATGGCTAAGCTTTGGGAATGAAGATTTGGGCAGGGCTCTCCCCACGTGGGTGTGCCCTTCCAGCCTGCCCAGTGGATTCTTTAGGTGAGGCACAGCGTGTGCAGAACTGGCCCCACCCTTTAACTCCTAAGGTTCATCTGCCACAGCCGAGTGAGCTTGAACGGTGACCGTGAAGTCCTCAGAACTAGAACCTACAGACCCTGGTGTTCCCAGGAGATCTCCCATTCGAGTACTGACCGGGGCTGACCCTGCTGAGCTTCTGAGATCTGATGGGATTGGGTGTCAGGGTGGCATTTGTCTGCTTTGCAACTTTAAAATTGCAATGGTGAATGCAGTTTATAAAATGTTCTTTTCCTCATGAAGCATTAGTCTTGGAAGTATTCAGTTAGGTGCTAGGAGGATTTGGACAGTTACTCATCTTTATTTTCTCAGATACCCATTTTTCCACAGCTGATGCTTTTTTTGTACAAATCAAACCTCACAAAATATTTCCGGATTCAGGGATTGTAATCACTGCTGTCATTTCTCAGGGCTTTGGTACACATGCCTCTTTTCTTATCCCCAGTCTAAACAGAATGGATGTTGAGCTAAACTGAAGGTTTCTAGTGGCAAAAGGTGCTTATTGCAGAAGGAAAGTGAAGAAAGATTAAACTTAATTGTTTTGATTTTGAGTAAGGATTATGTTAAAACAGAGGCTGTAGTCTTCTTACAACATCAGACAGTGGTAGAGAGTATACAATGAAAGTTGAGATTTTTGGGTGCTTCTCAGGGGGTGGCTCTTTAGTTCGTTTAGTTTAAACAGCTTCAGCTTTTTGTTCACAGTTCATCCCTGGATCTTCTTTCATGGGTTATATCCAGCACAGTAATGTATGCCTTTAACATGCCACGATTTCTGTCTAAGTGCTGTATAAAATGGTTGATTTCTAGCATTACCTTTTTATTTTTTCCTTCTGCAATGTTTGTTAGGTTGCCTTGGGCACCTCCCAAAGGAAAAAATGCAAAGGAAATGTTCATGAATTGTAAAGCTCCTGCTTTCCTTGCCTAATGGCAAATCATCCCTGCTAGGAGCTATTTGTCTGCATCTCCACAGATAACTATGTCATGAAGAGTTTTCTTGGCTTCCATTCCCAGTTGTGTCCAAAAAGCACTGATTTTGAGGTAGTGAGATGTCACTTGCTCCACTGTATGGTGAGATAGGAACAAAACATACTCATTAGCATCAGCTGGTAGTAAACATCAAGCAGAATCATCCCCTATGGGGTAAACACCAGTTAATTGATGTCCTGTTATTTTGACAGTTATTAAAGTTTTTAAAAATATTTCCTGATAGAATGAAGAAATGCAACTTATATACCAAGTTTAGTTTAAAACAATGGACTAATCACTGCATAGCTCCTGTGAATGTTGTACAAATTTCAGTGCTACAAAACAGGCACAAAAAATGTCACACATATAGAACCTAAATCCACAGGAAAGACAAGGGGCTGTTCATGCTCTTTGCTGTCAGAGACAATTTTTTTTATTATTATTAAATGGACTTTGGCTCAGGGCCTTGTTGTGAGAATATTAAGCAACTGCTAAGAGGCCTAAGTCATGATCAAGTGAAGAATGACACACAAGGTGAAACCACAGGGACAACTGCACTAAACAGATGACAATATCCAAGAGAGAACTGCCCAGCTGGCTGGGAGCTCTGTATTGACTCCCACAAACCTGCTATGGGTTTTCTATCACTTGAGATCTTCAGGATTTCATGGCTAAACTGAAGGAAGATGTGAAGCAACCAGAGCTGCTCCTTGCTCTGAAACTGGCTCAAAACTCAGCCCACATCCTTATGGGGACGTCTGGTAGGGTTGCTGTGACTGGTTTGCTGTTATTGTAAAGGAATATAAGCATAGTAGTGTCATCCAAGATACTCTGTCTTTGGAGTTGCTTTTTCTGTTGGCATCCCAAAAGATGTTCCTGCCATGGTCCACATGCAAGCAGGAGAAAGAACACTACAGGCACCGAAATTAATTCATCCTATCAGAGGGCACAGCTCTTGCTTCTTTGGAAAACCCAGCATTATGTCCTTTCTAGCTTCCCAGGGTGTTATGACTGATTTAAAGTAACTCTGACCATCTGATGGGGAAGCACAGAGGTTATTTTAGGATAAGGAGTCTGCTGCATCTTGAAGACAAAGAGCTTTTCATTTGCTGTCCAGATGTGGTCAGTGCTTATGTGAGTTGCACTGAAATCAGCAGTGACTAAAGCAAATCTGCAGCTCTAAGACAGGTTCTCTCAGTGCATTTTTAACAAGAAGAAAGTTCTGTTAATATCAAAGCCTTTGCTTTAGTGAGACTGCAGATCTAGGAGAAGGATCCAGAAAACATATCTCAGGGCCCTTGTGTTTATTAAATAGGAAATCTGTTTAAATACTGTTAACTGACTGAAGCAAAACAATACAGTCCAGGAGAGCTTGTCAGGCACGGCTCTGTGTTCCCTGGTAATTTTCAAGCTTTTTTATTTTTTTTTCCTTTTGCATTTATTTCCTCCCTGTTTTCAAGCAGGGAAAAGTAAAAGCTGGTGAAAATTCATAGAATTCAAACTTTGTTGATAGGCAGGGGTTTCCACAACACATCAAATGTTTATTAACATCCCGCATGACTCCTCTACTGTGCTGATTTGTCGAATATTTATTAAAACCAGGATAGACGTTTTTTGCTACACAGTGAAACCGAGACAGAGAAGCCTCTGATGACAGAGGCTGTGTAGGGATGGAAAGGAAGAGAGAGTGAGCGAGCTGCCAGTGAACAGCTTTGTCCAATACTGCGTTTGTGGGACCTGTAAGAGATTAATAACAGCAGCAGAAGAGTCAATATTTAGGAAGATGGTGATTGAAGACAAAGCTGAGCCTGATGCACTTGCAGCTGGAAACATGGTTCTGCAGAGCCCAAACATAAGGCTGGGACAGCAATGGAAGGGAAGGAGAACAGGAAACACTTTGGCCCTGTAGAGTCAGGGGAGGGAAGAGGAAAGTTATAGTGAGGAGAAAAGGACAACGTAATTTACGTCTGTGGAGAGAGAAAATCATTGCAAATGCTTTTTAAGATTGGATTGTCCTCTTGAGAGGAAAAGGCAGCTGTGCCCTGTGTGGGAAGGAGGTACATAGTGGGGAAGGGACAGAGAAAAGTTTCTCCAGGCAGCAAGATTGAAGGAAAAATCAAATTTCATTTTGGGTAGAAAAGCACTCATTTTAGGCAAGGTGGAAAGTGAAGATTTAAAGAGAAAACTACTATTCTGGAATTAATTTCTTTTCTACAGGCTTTGTGTAGGGTTTTGCTGCTAAAGGGATTCTGGCAGCAGGACAGACCCAGGCAAGCAGGGCTAGGGGTCTCTGCAGTGTGCCCCAAGCAGAGGAGCCAGACAGAGAAGACCTCCCAGGGCCTGGAGAACCTGCAGTGGGCACAGCACTGTGGGCAGCAGAGCCTGCTGCATTATGCCTGCAAGGGCTGGGCATCTCTCACGTGAGGAGTTCAAGCCACACTGCCGCATCATGTTCTAGTCTAGCTGATGTGCTGAGAAAACATAACCTGTGTTCCTCTGTCCCCAAGCCTAACACCCAGAACACTACACATCCATGGGATCTGCTCCACATCTTGTCCACCAGCCAACATGGACCTCACCTCTGGTACCACTGGCCTGGTGGGAGGCAGCCTACAGGGACCACATACTCCACTGGGCACAGCTAGAAGTGACAAAGGTTTCAGAAACCTTAAAAACCAGTTGCAGTCGGTAAGTAGAAAGAGACCTACCTAATAAAGCCAGATTCTTTAAAAAAGAAACAAACAAAAAAAATCCCACTACCAACGTGGTGTTTGCATTTACCTCCCTAACGTGGTGTTTGCATTTACCTCCCTAATGTGGTGTTTGCATTTAATGGTTACCAGTAACTGAAACAGACCATCCTTCACTAGCATCCTGTAAATGAAATTAAAAAGTAATTTCTGCTATAAGTAAACAGGTAATGCCTCTGCTGCCCCACCTCCAGCTCACTTTTCTAAAGCTTTTCACCACAGAGCTCCTGTGTCCTCACTCTGATGACTGACAGCAGCAGTCTGCTCTGCATCTCAGTGCTACCAGTTGGCCTCATTAGATAATTTTCAAACCTGTGTTTCTGCTTAGGCTACAATGCCTTGTGGGTTCAGTTATTCTCCTAATGCTAACCAAGAGCAACATGCTTCTAAATTAATATAAACTTACCAAAATGCAATTTTATAACTGATTCATGTTGTGTCTGCATTTCCTCCAAATTTAGTTTGAATAATGTCTTCTAATCTACTACTACATAAAACAAACTGAGTAACTTTGATATTATTTCCATGCGCCTGTGGGCTCAAACAGAGCCATCTGGGCAACTTCAGGCTCTGCTTCTGCACCGAGAATTGTTATTTACTTACATTTGTCCTTGGTCCTCTCTGGAGGAACATATTTGTGCAAGTACTTCTGAGTACTTTGCTGTGTGTGAGACTCTCCCCACCTGTGGGATCAGTTATCGCAGATAGCAGGCGGGAGGGCTTTTGAAGGAACGACACTTGGAAACTCCTGCTCTGTAGTTACACAACGAAAGAACTTTACATTCACACTTTTTTTTTTTTTAAATATGCCAATGGCTTGAGTCCCCTTTACTTTGTTGTATAGCTTTAATATGAATCTTCTTTCACCTCCTATCACTCATGTCTAATTCTGGCAATTGCCCTTTTCCTTTGGGAGTAGCTCACAGACAGGTCACCCACAAAACTGCTGGGTTTTTTGTATCCAGGAAACTAAAGCAATTTTTGATGCTTCTCCTGGTGCATTGTTTGGCTTCATCAAATTTAAAATTTAATTTTATTAATATTTCAGGATTTTCATGGTTGCGCTGACCAATCACACTTGAAAATTGTCGGACCATCTTGCACATTTTGGTTTCTTGCATTGGGCTGAAGTGAGATGTGACAACCAATTACCTGCTATGGAGTGGCCGACAGGAGCACTGAAAATAAGGGGAGACACAGAGGTGTTTTCTAGATTTCATTCTGCAATACATTTTAAGGAGTGGCAGCACATACACAAGCACTGTTAAGGAGGGTGGAGGTTTGGGCAGCAAGGCGAGAGTAGGTTGAAGTTTCTGGCACCTGAGAAAGCAGGAGCAGCATTTTCAGGCCATTGAGTGAGTACATAGATTGTGTCTGTATTGGAGAGGAAATTAGTTTAAAGGGCAGACAATTAATGTCTTTTGGCCTAGGTGAGTCAATGAGGTAGCTTGCACCTGCAACAGAAATACTCAGAAAGGAACAGAGAGATTTTGCAGAAAATGGTGTAAAGATGCAGAATACTTGAGATGCTGCTGATGACCCAGAAACCTCATATAGTTCATTGGCTAGTTGTGCTTCAAACCCATTTGGGGTCAGTCCCATCTAATCTTGTTTGTTGCCAAAAAGCAGCTGCTGTAAACAATTTCAGGCTTACATTTGCAGGTTCTGCTGCAGGTGTAAACTACTCCATTCATAAAGCACAACTTGTTTTCTCTGGATATCCAAGAAGAAATTGTATGTTTGTATTCAAGTGTTTGTCCACACTGGTCCCAAACACATCTGCCCAGATTCCTACTCTAGGTTGGTTCCATCAGGACCCCAAACACCCATCTATGGAGGGTGCTGTGAGGCTGGGGCTTGGGAGGCCATGGCAGCTGCAAATCCATTGGACTAGTCAAAGTTCAGGCTTCATTTATTATTTTTCATGTTATTTAGGAAAGGCAGAACAGTTTTAGTGCTGTACTAAGGTGCTGGAGGGTTTGCATCATTTACAAAACAGTTCTTCCACCTTCCTAATGAACTGAAATTTTAGCTCTGCCTCTGAGGTTCCTGCATCTCTCCATTCAAAGCTCAGCTGATTTCCACAGACTTATTTAGGTGGCTTAGCAAGTAGAAATCCAGGACATTATGGGCATATTCCTCATCAAACAACTGCCAGAGCAGGGGTTTTCTGGGCAGCAGCTGCAGTTTAAAGTCCAGTAGCTCCCAGTGTCCTTTATATACAAATCCACTCTCACCCCCTGCATTTTTGCCTAATGTCTGCCACATGCAGATCCTTACCCAGGACCTGAAAGTACTAAAGAGGCTGATTCTTCAGCATCCTCAGTTAACAAGACTCTTCATTTGTGCACATCAAATCATTCACACTTCTCTGTCTCAGGAATATAATTCACTCCTTGAAGAACTTCACTATTCAACTTCAGCTGGGAAGCGAAGTGAGAGTTTGTCAGGAGCATTTCTATTACACTATATAACAGAAAAATTTCGGATGGAAATAAGCCAGAGTTGTTTTTTGTTGGTGGTGGTTTATTTTGTTTTGTTGGGGGTTTTTGTTTGTTTTTGGGTTTTTTTGTTGTTTGGTTTTGTTGGCTGTTTGGTTTTTTTAGAGAGAAAGTTGCTATTAACCAAGAGAGAAATTCTGATTTAAGGTGAGAGAGAATTAGGTTTTAATTCCTCCTGATTCAGAAAAACCTCAGTTTACTCCATTCCAGGCAAGACGGATTCACTAAATGGTTACATGAAAGACAGCCTTTAGAGCCTCCCTGGTCTGAGGTTTTATCAATGCCTATGAACTACTCTTTATTGGAAAAACAAGGAAAACATAAATATTCAGAGAAATTATTATTTCGTTTTTGGGTTAGAGAGCTACTTGCATCCCAACTTTGCATCCAAATTACCTTGACCACACTTTTATCTTTACCCTTTTTGCCTTTTTAAAAAAAAACTTGTTCTCTGTAACCCGGGCAAAATACATCAAATTGGTTAAGATTAGGTAAATTCAAGATGACTTCAACTTGGATGGCACACATGTCTGAGCCTTTCTAGTAGAAATCTTGTATATGATTTCATATTTTATCTGAGTTCTTGACCACAGACCAATGACAATTAATGAATGGCTAGAGAACAAGTTTTTAAACCAGTTCTGGTAGAGTCCAGCAGCTTATTGAGTTGGAATTCATTCATATGTTATTTAGTTTTTCCCATTTTACATCACTTGGTTTTAGAACAAAATGATTCATAAGTTCTGGCCATCAAGGCAGTATCTAATATTCAACAGGGGGGCTTCATGTATGATTTTTTTAACAAACAGCATATCCTCTTGTCCTATATAAATACACATATATATGACTACATGATTGGAAAGTTTTCATAGGCATATAGCAAATAAATTGAAAAACAAGATAAATATCAACATTGTCAACATTGTTCATGTTCACTTCAATATGACCAGCTGCAAAGAACATACTAGTTACAACAGGAATGAAAGTACAGGTGAGAGAAACAAGTTAGGTTGTAATATAATGTGCAACTGGTTAATAAAAGGTTTTTCAGAGCCCAGCACATGAACAGCAAAACTCTGCTCTATTTCATGACTGTATCCCTCAAGGTGGCTGAAATAACAGGCTGCAAAGAGATCTACATGTAATTGTTAAAAACTGTGACTGCATGACAGTCCTTGCCGCGAAGAGCACTCCCTGTAGGTCATAAGCCTAGTTTAGTGTTTCACCATCCTAACATCCAGTGAGAGGAGATGGGTTTTGTTGTCTAATTTAACACATTTATATTGGTAGCCAATATTTATTTTCTAAAAATTTACCTGTAAGCTGACCGTAAAAACATTGTGCAAAGGGACAATGTTATAAAAATGTATCACTTCAAGGTCTGGATTTGGAGATGTTCAGGATATGAAGGCACCCAGATCATAAGTTTTAGGATGAAACACATCTGGGCTCATGACAGCTCAAGAACTAAGGTATCTGAAGGCAGAAATACAAAACAACAATAAAAATCACATTTTATTTTTTTCTTTGAATAATAGCACAAAATTGTCATTAACTTGAAAAATGAACTACTTTGTTAGAAGTGCAGTTTTATTTAAAAGTCTAAACACTCACCAATTGCATTTATCCTCCCCAAAAAAGGAATTTTCCCTATCAACATTATTTCTATATTAAATGAAAAATAAACCATTTTTTCAGGACATGGTTTGATTTGCACATCTATTAAATCTCCAAGCTAAAACTGTTTACCAAAAATTGATTTGTAAGTCCGAAGCTTTCTGAATGTGTGAAACTGGGAAGATGACATTAACATCAGCCACCACATCAAGCAGAGCCCAAAAGCCAGATGGCTCCCTAAGCCTTGGCATGCTGGGAAAAGCAGTTTGGAGCAGCAGAAGGATTGTAAAAACAGATATACAAGCCCACACAAAGATTAATGCACATCGGGCCCTTCAGAAAGAATTTAATTTGCTTGGAACTCTCTTCTGAAATTTGTAGTAATTGGTCAGTAAGCTGCACAGCACTGCCACAAGACATTTTCATTTGGAACAAAAATAAGCCAAGAAACCAAACGCCTCCTTTATCAAGAATGTTGTGTTAGTTGCCTACTTGGTCAACACAGGACTTAACACCTTTCTTTTTTGTTCTGTATGGCATTCTGCTTTGTATTCCAGCAGACAGCTGGACTGTGCCACCTTAGCAAGGATACCTAAGCACAATGCTTGGAATGAGTTAGAGATCAGGCTGCAACTCCTGCAAAAGCTGAGCAGGATAAAGGAGCAATGGGATCACCGTCTTCAGATGTTGAGCAGATGCTGTGTAGTAACTGCATTGACATCGTAACTCAAATCTGCAGTGGCCTTGTCTGTATGCTGAGGTGCTTGTTTTCTCAATCTTGCAAACCAGGAATTCCACAGAATTACAGTAAACAATGTGTTGAACTTAAAATTCTTGCTTTCAAAGGCAAAGCATAGAAACAGCATTAAGATCAAGATATGAGTACATAAAAAAAAGAGACCATTTCCTAACATAATGATTTCTCTGGTGTTAAAACATAATGATGTTGCTGAATCTCTCACATTTTGGGAGAATTCCCAATTATGTTTTTTAAGACAGTAAATTCAATCTCCATGAATCCCCTACTGCCCTTTCCCAATTTCCATAAAGTACAATTGTTGGCAGTGAGAGAACTGAAATAGAATTTGACGTATACCTAATACAGAACAAACAAAAAGAAAACAAAGAAAAAAGTGCAAGAATAGAAAAAGGATATAACTTAAGACATTTTAGTAATAGATTACTGGGGATGAAAGAGAACAATAGAGGCTAACAAGATACAAACCAACTACTTGTGTCTTGGGTTCTGTTTTACACATGTCAACATCTATGCAGTGCTGCACAAGACTTGCTCATGCAGGTAAAGAACTATTTGTAGTTAGCACCAAACTAAACTCTGCAACTACACTGCACATGCAGGAGTACCTTGCAAAGTTGTCTTGGGCAGAAGCCAAGTTTGAAGGCACCGCTGTCACATTTGCCATGTGCAATAAACACACCAATGTGGACCTCAGTGTGAACCACTAGAACAAACTGTCTCATTCAAAGTAAAAAAGTCACCAGGCTCAAACTAGAATTAAACTCACTTGGAGATTTTAAGAACTAATTCTATGTTTGTGACTAGTTGTCTATTAAAACAGACAACTTCAAGACAGAAAACATAGTATGTACAGATCTGTGCTTCTATCTTTTATATAATTGTTGAAGTTACTCTTCAAACAGAACTATGAAGCTCTTGGAAGGATTCTGATGACGTGGTCTGCAAGGCTGCAGCTTCCGTAACAAAATCCTTCCTTCTGTAAAGGATGGCCAATGGACAGCAGTTTATTTAAATGTCATAATGTATTCGTACAGCAATGAAAAATGAATGCAGCTACCAGTGATCTGTATGTCAAAGGCCACAAAAGTCAAGTCACTCAGGAGAAGCTGAAGTAGCAGGATGAGATGGAGGGAGAGCACAGAAGAGGGAGGGCCCCATCTTGCCTGTGAACACATCCATGGGGATTCAGAGGTGGAAATGGACAGATTTTCCAGTGAACAAATCAGCAAATAGAACAAAAGAGAAGACTGAAGGTTTGAATTAACACAGATGAAGGGGGCAATATAACAGCAAATATTAAAAGACAAATAATAAGCAAAGTGTTTCTAAATTCAGACCAAAATTCACAGGCAACTATTATTCTCAATTATATGTGCCATCCCCAAACAGAGGCCTGTAGATCATTAAGGTCCGGTCTGTAGAACCTTCCATTCCACGTGGCTACAAACAGCTTAAACAATCAACCAATATTTCTTTCTCCCCACCCCACGGCACAACAGCACCAACACCAGCATGTAGCCTCAAAAGTTATAGTTCACCTTACTTAACACTGAATCGTCTCCTAAATTAGGCAGCAAAATTTACACATTCGGAGAAAAACTGCAAACTAATTAAGGATCTGAAAAAGTACACATGAAAAGTAAAGGAATTGAGACTAGAATACAAAGGCAATAGCACACAGTAAAGACATCAAACTTCTAACCATCCCTTTCCATATCAGAAGGGGATGCAGAACCTGGAAGATGTCAGATTCAAAAGACTTGATCAGATCTTTCTCAGACAGCAATTAGCAAGTTTGTTTCTACAGAGAATCAAGACTTCCTCAACTTCTTTCTTTTTAGCAAATATAATTAATGTTGATATTCAATACAAAAGTATTCTAAAATAAGTAATATGGGCTAAAACTCCTCATGCTTTTGGCCTCACACTAAAGCTTGTTCTACTGGTTATCAGAAATATATACCCTTTACAGAGACACTAATTGAGCACAGTTTTTTCTACCCTGCTCAGAAGCAGCAACTCCAACCTAAACAGGGCACTGTGAAAAGTAAACTACTTCACACAGTTCTGTAATGGCATGCATTACATGTAAACATCAAATCAATCCTTTGCTTTCAGACCAGTTATTTCACACCATTCTCCTTTTAATCCTTTACTGTGGATCTTAATAGGATTTATTATTGAGATTATCCTTGAAGCAAATTACCAAAGTTTAGATGAAGAGATTTTTTTTTGTATCTGTAGTTCTTTGTCCAAGACCAGTGCCATCCAATGCAGTTTGTTCCAATGATACCAACACTAAAGTTCAGAAAGTGACCATTCTCTTTGCCAAAACCTCAGATCTAATTTCTGTTCTGTTCCAGAAGAATATAATTCCAGAAAACTACTGCGAGTCTTTAAAATAATTTTGAGATGTAATCTGTCCATACTGTCCCTGTTTCAAATAGCAGAAGCTCCACAACTATGAGTTTCTGACTATTTTAAGTGTCTTAGTAAGAACAGATCTGTAAGCCTTCCTTAAAGTCAAATGATTTAATGTTTTCTTGCTCTTGCATCCCTTCTTAACATTCCCTTTTGGACCCTTCACAGTCTTGTGGGTAAATCAGTAGTTTTGGTATTAGTTTAACACAAAACCAGTACTGGGAGGCTTCTGCTATTCTACATTCTCTCTTTGCTGTGTCTGCTTCCTGTTTCAGAAACTTTATTCAAGTGACTGTCACTTGTGCTTGCAAACAGAGTACATAATTTGTAGCTATTCCTGCTGGCCCTACTATTCTGTCAAAACAAGAAATAAGCCAATATGCCAAATTCCTGGCTCCAATTATCAACCAACTGAAAGAAATGTCAGACAGTCTGCAACCAAGAATTTGATGAAAAGAAGTCAGGTATACCAGTTGCAATAATAAAGTTGCTAAAGTTAAACAATTAAACACAGTTCATTTTTTCTTATTTAATAAATTATATAAAAAAGTGAAACTTTTTTTTACACATTATTAAAAAACAGTTTCTTATCTAACTTCAGCAATAATACAAGCAATAATGAAACCGATTTAGATTTTTGGGTGGACATTCCATATCCCGTTTAAGTGGTCCAGTGCGCACAGCCTCAACTACTGATGACTTTGCATTCACAGAGCTGGTCCTCCTTTGTGTTGTTCCACAGATGACCTCACTGTTCATTTGAGGGGAAAAAACCCAAAACAACCAAACAAAAAACAGAACCGTAGTTCTTGATTAACAATGAAAAAATCCACAATAATGTTGCAAGTTTCAACACCTGTTCAAATTGTAAGTACTTTTGTATCATCATACAGATGTTCAGTCATGGTTGTCACATCAACAGTAACATGGCATTTTATCTTTAGCCTTGTAGAAAAAATTGAAACCCGATAGCATATGCACATACACACACAGAGTACACTTGACAAGAACACTTTTATGTGGTTTACATTTCACTTTTATTTAATCCTCAAAACTGCCCATATTGCAGGGTTTTTCTTGATGAAATATGGAACTGAGCAATTAATTCTACAAAATTATGGTAAAAACTTGCTCATTTTTCTACCTTTATTGCTAAGAAACTTTACAGGTGCACAGTTTGTAAAAATAACCCTTTTAAGACTGAATGTATACACATGCTACAGGATTTAAAAAAATGCCATTAGCATAGCACCTCCAGATGGGGCAAACGCAGTGCTGAACACAGACAGAATGTTTATGAAGTTAGAACTGCTCGTTTATTTTACAGCTTCTAAAGGGAAGAAATTGTTCAGTCCTAAAAGGGTTAAGTAGAAACCCTAATATACTTCTTTTTCTAACAAAGCTGCCACTCAATCCCACAGTACAGTGCTTGAAAACAAAGTCAAAAGTCTGGCACAGGAAAGTATACACATTTGTTCAGTACTCATAAACACAGCTGCTTTTGAAAGAAAGTAAATAATATGGTTAATAATTGAAGAGCATCTTAGTTTCAAGATGGACACCTCTATGGAGTCATTTAATCTACAAGTGGGTAGCTTACTTCCAACAGATAATTTGTTTCACTTGGCATTAATATCTTGTGTATTGGGAATTCAGTAATTTATGTCATGGGTTCGTGTCTTTTCAGGTAACCATTCTGTTTTTCTAGGTCTGTGCAATGAAAAGAAGTACAGAATACCATTATTAACACAGTTGTGGGATGCCCTCAGGGCAAATAATTAGGAAAAACATCAGCAGCAGATTATTAAAGACTATGCTAGTGTTGAATTCTGAAATGCAGTTCAAAACAACAGAAAACAAGAAAAGGCATAGCTAACTTAGAGCACTCACTTTGCTTTTTCTTCCTAAAGTTGAAACTATTAACAACGTTCTGAACACAGACTCAATTTCTATGTATACAGAATTAACAGCAGACTTAACACCTAGACTTGAACAGTTATAAGAGTTTCATACTGAAACATTCTATAAGTAGTTTTATCAAAATCTTGAGATATTGTTAATATCATGGAAATTGATTAACAGCTCACAAGGCCAATATATGCAACAATATCACCCCACAGAAAAAAGTTCAGGAAGATAATACATCTGAACAACTGGACGTATTAACAACAGTAAGGACCTGGAAGACCATTTCTGTACTACAGAGTAACTACTGGCAACAACAGAGCCACAAGCCCAATGGGAAAATGGGGTTTAAAACGGTCCTGTAAGCAGAACTTAATCGGCTCTTTTTTCACCCACTCGGCTGTAGTGTGTAGAACAGCAGAAATTACACTAAATCTTTACAAGTCAAGGGATATTATATCTATTGGGCAAAATTACTGCACGTAAAGAAACTGAATATAAAAAGTATTGCATTTATATGTAAAAAATTTAAAATAATGAGTATAAAAGCGCATGTCAAGTTCTGAAAAGCTATTTTAAATAGTCTTCAAAAGTTAAAAGGCTTGTTATGGTTTGCCTGCTGTGTGTATATCATGGTTTCTTGAATACCCTCTATATCTGATACATGTATCTTGCTTGATTCTCAGTCTAATCAGTGATGAAAATCTGTGGCTCTTGAACCAAGCCATATGTAAGATACTTATGTCCTTCTAACAAAAACACTGTGAAATTATTCCTGCCACAACACAATAAAACAAAATTTTATAGCATGTACAAAGGTAAACAGATTTGCAAGTAAATGCCAGTAAACAGTTTCAAACAGAAATAAGGCCACAATGAATTCTGCCCTTGGTCACTGAAACGGAGATGAGGTGAGGCAGCATTCACTAGTGCTGGGAACCAGCATCGCGACTGTCATGGAACAACTTCTGTAACACAGAACAGCAAACATGAAGGCCCGTGGTAGAATACAAGCACATTTTAGGAGGACAGTGGCACTGATTTTACTATTTGCTAAATATGCAGTATCTCTTCCTTTGAACACATCATTTTCACACGTAGAGCGGAGCACTAAAGCAAACAAGTAGAATGGAGCGTCAGAGTATGCAAATACGGTGCACAGTTGATGAATTAAAACGGTGGTGAGTGTTGAAACTGGAATAAGTGGTCAGAAATTAAAACCCTGTAAAAATGGTCAACAGGTAAGCTTGTAAGCAATGCACTGCTGTAGGAAGCCACAGGTTCACATTTACACAGCAGTTGTGACTTTTGCTTCAGGGTACAGAAAAGGCTGAGGTGTCTGGAAATTTGTATTTTGGCTTTTAAAGAGAAGATCACACTATCATAACTTGTCCTACAAGTCTATGCCTAGCTCTGTGACTACAAATGAACTACTGGGGTATACTTTCAAATACAAATCAAGCAGGCAGGTCTGCAAGGAGGGACAAAACATGACAAAGTCAAAATGAAAAAAATGCAACAACCAACAAAGTCAAAGTGCAAATGAGCCTTGAATTTATGATGGAGAGAAGACTTGAATGTTGCACAAGCTGTTGGCAGGGAAAGGGAAACCCACAGGAAACAAGGATGGAAGGAGTTGACATCTTCATAGTGCTTTTATGATTTTCTATTTGCCCATTTCTAAGTAATAAAATTTACTTCTAGTTATTATGTATGATCACTGCACAATGAAAGCACGTTCTCAATACAAGTGTTACATGAAAGTCTGGCCTAATTTACTGAACAGTATGAAGAAAAACATGCTTGCTGTGATTCTCAAGTGATGAAGGGCATCACCTACCAATCCCATTTGTAGCACATACTTCTCATGGTACTTTAGTTACATGCCAACAAGACAGAGGACATGCTGCCAAATGAAGTTATTGGGAACATTCCACTTTTGAAATAAAACATTTAACTTACATTTAATACAAATTATATACAAGATTAGAAAAACCTGAATAGATCCTGAAAGATTTTCAGATGTAATATGACTGAGCAAGGAAAAGGGGGAGTAACCCAGTAACAACCCTTCAAAAACACCAACATATGCCTGTGACATGAACAATCATTAACATGACTGCTTGAGATGCCACTTTAGAAAAAAAATCTCATGTAATGTTAGAACCTCATGAATTATCACTATAAATACATATTTAAAAAAGAAAAACAGAAATAACTATTAACAATGAAAACAGAGCACTAAAGTTAACATACATTGCATGTATTGCAGGCAAGGCAGAGGCATTTTTTAAAGCTTTTGCACAGACTTCATATAATCTTAAAAAAAATATGCTGGCCTTTACAAGGTTCTACTTGCTGAAATAAAAACAATTTCAGTCCATAAAAAGTCACAAGACTTCAGTTTAAAAAAAGGAACAGTTCCAGCCACAGACCAAAAATATATTTTTTTTTTAAACTGGAAGAGTATGGTAATTAGATTATACAAGCATGGTCAGGCTTTGGAACCTGAATATACTTCAGAGCAAAAGCTCAGAGAAAAAAAAATATAAACTATTTGGTAACAAAAGTGTACTATATGTTGTGATACAAAAAAGGTATGGTGAAAATGTACCTTTTATACTAAAGCTTATACAAGTTCCTTGGTCCATAAAAACTATGTTGTGTTCATGTTTTCTAGTTTGCTCAACATGTATCCCAGCCACATTTTTGTTTCTTGCCCACTAAAAAAAAGAGCTGAAAAATAGATTTTCAATAAAGTTCTTATGTTTCGGATGTTGGGGGGGGGGTTTGTTTTTGTTTTGTTGGGGTTTTTTTTTATTGTGGCTTCTGTTTTTAAGATCTCACTTGCAGGTAACAAGGTTCAAATTGTATCACCTAAAATGGAAAGGTGTTTTCCCATGAAACCACAAAAATTGTTCATTTCTCTTGAATGTAGCACACGAAAGTCAGTTAAAGTCCAGACAAACAACAGTAGTTAGGAAACTACAGTTGCTGTAGATGATGTGACATTGGTTGGGTTTGTGCTGACACTCGTGTAACTTCCCTCGCTGTTTGTGTTGGTTTCACTGGAAGCCATGAGGCTGGAGTTGGCTCTGAGGATTGCTCCCGCCGCACTGCAGTGTGGCCGAGGCCCCGGTTCCGGTGTGTATGTGAAGGTAAGGCTGGTGGAGTAAATTATGCCATCGTTACGGACCAAAGTTACTGGAACCTGGACTGGCTGTCGGACCCATCTCCAACCCTCCCGAAATGCAGAAATGTCTGGAACAACACACAGCATGCTCTCTGCGCACCTGCAAAAACAGGAGAGTCCACTGAGCAGAACATACTTGAGTTTAAGGAAAAGAATAGACAGGACAGAGTAGTTCAGTTGGAAGGGAACTACAACACTCATCTAGTCCACACTCTGATCACTTCAAGACTGACCAAAAATTAAGAACATTATTAAGGGCCAATGCTTTAATATGCTTAAACACCTACAGGCTCGGGGCATTGGCCACCTCTCTGGGAAGCTGTTCCAGTGTTTGACCACCCTCTTGGTAAAGAGACGTTGCCTAATGCCCAGTCTAAATCTTCCCTAGTGCAGCTTTGAACCATTCCCACATGTCCTGGCACGTGATATCAGGAAGCAGAGCACAGCACTTCTCTTCTACCTCTCCCCCTCAGGAAGGTGCAGAAAGCAAGGAGGTCCTCCCTCAACCTTCTTTTCTCTAAACTAGACAAGCCCAAAGCCCTCAGCCATAACTCCCATGATGTGTCTTCCAGCCCTTCACCAGCTTTGTTGCCCTTCTCTGGACACATTCCATTATCTGGATATCCCTAAACTGTTGGGCTCAGAGCTGCACACAGTGCTCATGCTGAGGCTGCATCAATGCTGAATACTCCTGACCAGCTGGATGTGGTTTGCCCTCCCTCCCTCCTGCCAGGGGACACTGATAACTCCTACTGAGCCTGCTGGCAACCAGCACTCAGATCCCTTCCTGCAGGGCAGAAAAGTATACATTTGAGTGTGTACACATGAGACTACACCCTTCAGAACACAAAGGAGAATGTAATCACCATGAATGTAATAGAAAATACCATACCTGTACATGGTTTCAGCTTCAACATCCCCAAACCAGACGCGTAAATTTGGAGTGAAATTCTGTCCTGTAAGTTCCAGCATTGCTACATCCCCACCACCATTCAACTGGAAAGCAAGTGAATAGAAAAAAGAGAGAAGAAAATCCAGCCCCCAAATATGTATTAATAAAAACAAGCACTACTCCCTCAGGAAAAAATTTTAAAATCCCAAACCAAACCAAAAAACAACCACTCCCCAAAACCCAGCAAAAACCCCCAAAAATCCTCCCCAAACAAAACAAACAAAAAACCCCAATAAAGCAACAAAGAAGCTCCAAAATCATCACATGCAAATAAGAACTGTAATCAGTGCTGCTTCTATCAGCTGGACAAAACTAAAACACACACAACCTATCCAACTGAACTATAAAGTAACAAATTTAAGACACTGCCAATTAATGTGATACCATGAAGGACTTTCCAAGTTTTGACAGTAGCCACTTAAGAGATGTCAACCAGGCTTTAAAAATAGAGAATAAAATCTTACAGAGAACGCATTACGAGAGCTTCAAGTTTTTCCTCTGCTGAGCGCTGACTTTTTTTTTCAGCAAAGCTCTCTTTGATCTGTAATTGTCTCAGAGTCAAAAACAATTTCTAAATAATTAAACAGAAGGAGAAGTCCTAATGATATCACTACTATAGTATTTTAACAAATAAAAGTCTTATTGGTATAGAGTAATATTAGTATTGCTGGGATGGATAGGCTCATACATTCTGAAATGTAGGTAAGACAAATTACTACAACAATTTTGCTATTTATAAAGCTATTAAGACTGTTCTCTACAGTATTCCAAAAAGGTACCATGACAGTTAAATCAGCATGACAAAAATAATCCTACATAAAAAGAGTGTATTAAACCAAACAACAAACTTACTTGCAGACTTTCTACAACAGGCACAGGTGTCACTGGAGCATGGACCGGTCCCATTCCCTCATAAAATGTATACTCGGCTTTGTCTGTGCTAATGATTGTCCAAGAAGCTCCATCATTAATCATTTCTTTATTTGGTTCTTTCGGGCATGGAGTGGCCTTAGAAAGAAAGAAAAGTTTTACATCTGATCTATAGATATGTTTGTCCAATCATAGACCTAAAAAACAACTCAGTCAGTAACAATGGCTATTATTTCAAAACCATGTTTCCTTTTGTTCTCCTCTAACAAAACAACCTAGAGAAACAGTTATATACACTTCAGAAAAACTACTAGAACACCATAACTCACCTATGACACTGTCACCTCTCCTTGTGTCTGAGTTTTATTTTAGTTCAACTTTCAAAGTTTTCATGTTATACAACAGCCATCATCAAAAAAAAAACCAAACCCAAAACCCCCAAAAAACCAAAACCCCAAAAAAACAACCTCCCAAATCTTTGTTTGCGAAGCCTAGCCATGATGATGATCAAAAAAACTATGGCAACAAGAAGTAGATGCTTCTAAATTGATCTCGTTTTACTAATGCAAGAAGTGGAATACTTTTCATTTGTTATGATTTACACCTGATCAAGATTTTTCTATTTTTAGAGTGTTCTTCACCATCCACAAAATGATGGAAAACACAAGCTTGTATTTCAGTGTTTGACAGGAGAGAAGCTGAAACAACAACCTTGCAAATGAGAATAACAGAATCACAGAATAGCTTGGGTTGGAAGAGATCTGAAAGATCATCTACTGTGTCTCTCTAAATATTACTAAATTAGTATATATATGCACAAACATATAGATAGAAAATACACTGACAACTATTTTTTATGGCAACAGAAGCCTCTCTGAACAATTCCTCCACTTTGCAGCCAATAAGGAAAAGTGTGTATAGGTTAAACACTGGCACAGAAAAAAAATGGGACTCAAAAATTCTAATACCTAAATTCCATTTTCCTCCATTAAGCTAGTTAAGGAACCATAACCTTCCCTCTTCAAAATACCAATAAACTTCCAATTAGCATGAATTGAACAGTTCAGATGGTACAATCTAAGCTGAAGTTTCACGTGGACCCTTCATTCTGGTATGATCATGTAAAAAAGCAGCAAAAACAGCCTACAAGGGAAGTGTGCAGCATGGATAGTAACTACAGATCTTTCCAAGCTCAAGACCCAAATGATACTTCCATCAGAAACACATGGGGCTTCCAAATTATTAGCCCAAATTCAAAAGAGGAACTGTTGCATACTATTTTGAAGCATATTTTTCCTACACGCTGATTGCAATTCCTCTTGGCATTGACGGATATACTTGAGCATGACAAAAATATGGATATAAAAACATGAACAAATCTGTAATAGATCCTTGATTGACTTTTCAGATCTCCCAAACCCACAAAGTGGAAGGCAAATGCCATAGAATTTGTTCTCAAAGCCCTGCTATGTCAAGAACCATTTCAGGAACACATTACTCCTTCCGTCACAGAAATCCTTGAAAGACTATGATTCCTATTCTAGAGAAGCATTCCTCCTTGCTACTTCCAAATACATTAGTTTACCTGCAGGGGTACTTCCTTCCCTTTCTTTCCTTTATTAACTAACTTTTCTCAACAGATGGCACTGGAAGATTGAAATGTCTTAACATCATGCTTACTACCTCAGGTACTGTCTGGCTTCAGATGGAGTGGAGACAGAAGTTACAATCTGGGATCCCAATATTGATACTGGTAGTTTTCTGAAACCACCACTTCCATGTGCAGCAGCATCAGAACCATCAGAAAAAAATACTGAGACCAAGCTATCAGGTGTTATTTTGCCAGTTTAAATGTTCTGTTTGCCAAACTTTGTGCAGTTATGGTCTCCCCATCTAAGAAAGCCACAAAGAAAACAAAAGGGACAGAACGGGCAACTAAAATCACCAAGGAGTGCTGACTTTAGAAGAAATTGAGAAGACTGACTCTCCAGCTAGAAGAAAAGAAATTAAGATGTTGATGGCTAAAGTGAATGCAGAACTCTTGCTCACTAAATCCTGCAACAGTGAAAGTAGGAACCACAGAAGTTATTACATCATTCAGAACAAATACAGCAAAAGTTTGCTACACAAAGGACAGGAAACCTCTTGATCTTTCTGCCATAGCTTACTGTGAAAAAGAACATCAGCACATTCAAAAGTAATCAAACTGATGTACTTATCTGCAAAATGATATTAAAAGATGAGGAGGCAGCCTTTAACAACATTCAGTACAAGCAGTGTGGCTGCCAGCAGGGTACAACCACACTGCACTGCATCAAGTGACCAGATCCACCTGCTTCCCATGAGCACCAACTGCTGTTTGCTGCTGTTAGACACGACACGGACTGTGCTCTGATCCAGAAGGGCATTATTGGCAATTGTTCTCTTATTTCCAGAACAAATGGATATGTTAAAAGAGTTATATGGCTGGTATTCCAGCAACTGAATTTGAAGGTTCATGCTCACTTGCTGACTTTTTACAGCTTTTCTGCTCTCAGCCTCCAAGGTCTCTATTTCCATACACCCAAGGGAGACTTGACACCCTAAAGAAAAGTTTGGCATTTTTTTTCTGAACCACAGGACATGAATGTGTTTACTGAAATAGGAACAAAGCTTTTCATATTCTTGTTCCATTGTCCCAATTCAGGACAGAAGTCAAGTGAGCCTTTATCAAGCCTTCCTGTCCCTTCCCTTAAAATAAGAGAAATCTTAGAAGTTAGCTTTCACTTTCCGACCTCTACTTTTCTTACCCAAGAAGCTGTTCTAAGGAAGTCCTGAGTCTTTTCCAAGTGTAGCCATCTTCCTGGAGCACAATATTATCTCTCACCCTTTGCTATTTGAGCTGTCCCAAAATATTAAAGAAAAGTGCGACCCTTGGTCAGTTCTGAACTTGGTCACAGTCTGGTTAGTCTGGCAGGAATGACCATGCTGAAGTCTGCTAAAAGCAGGCTAACACACATGTGAGACTAAAACCTGGTATTTTTCTCCACCTGCTGGAGAAAAAAACCACTTCTTTACAGACAAACCAAATTTCTGTGGCTTTACTGCCACAACTGTCTGTTTACACTCTGAGCCAAGAGCAAGACAAGGCAACTGCTGAGTTTATCATGAAACAAGACTATCCTCAGCTGTATCATTTCCTATTTGCTGTAACATAGAAAAGGACACACAAGCAAATGGCGCAACTCCACTGGTGTATGGCATCAACATGTTAACTACGACACAGTATCACGATTGCATGCACAAAGTCCCTGCGTGTTTCCACTTTTTCCACTGGAGAAACCAGAATTCATTGTCTAGATAGACATGGAAGAAGGTTATGAAGAAATTAGAATCATAAATCATAGAAGCAAAAACGGATTTGAAAGGGACAGATGAAGTTTATTGCTTACCATCCTCTCTTCTCAATACAAAGTATTAGATTTGCATTGAAAACCTACTGCAAAAATGCCATTTCATACATATTTGGGAATATCTGGGAAAACTCTGCAAGCATGCTTCTCATCTACTGAAATAGTTTTAAACAACTTACTTGAAATTGGATTATTCTCTCCTGGGAAAGGCACAAATACATTCTCTCAGTGTCTTTAAGGTAAAATGCACATTTATGGAGCTGAGATACTGGATCATCTGCATCCAGTAATGCTGTTTGTTTATCTACTTTTCGAATTATCTGTGAATGAAAATTGCACATATATATTTTAGGACAATTTCTGTACTTTATTACATATGTACTGTCAGTAAAGGGAGAGAAAGGTAATTTTTTTTACATTTGCATGCCTCCTGTTTTAATACCAAAATTAAAAAATTTACTCCCTTATAGCCAGTGAAAATCTGTAGCTCATAATTTTATTCAACTCCTAGAAAAGAGTCTAATACTTCATTTTATGCAACATCAGTAGCAGCAACAGCTAAAGTGCTTGAAGATTTCTAAGCTGACAATCAAAAAGCCAACTATGTTCTCTAGGATTTCTAATGACAGTGAAGACATTATATTGCTAATAATAATAACAGCAATAATAATAATAAAAACAACATGATGATGATATTTCAAAATTAACTTTTTCCTTCAAAGCCTATAAAACATCTGCAAGTTACCTTTTAATCACATCACTTTCCATCAGTCCTGTAAGGCAGCATGACAAATGTTCCCAATGGCAAGCAAAACAGGAACCTTTAGCCTAATTTGTTTTCGTCTATTTCTACCTACACATAAGGCTTCTGAAATAATAAATGATGGCATCTCCTTTCATCAGTAAGAAATATTAACACGAAGCCCACAAATAAAGTGACAACATCTTACTGAATTTCACGTGCTTGAACCAGATCAGTAGTAACCAGGTCTGGATTTTACTGTCGAACAATGTGATTTCAGAAAAAAAACAAAAAAATCTATTGAACTTATCATTTTGTTCCATTCACACTGAGCAGGTTATTATCTTCTTTTTAGCTAAGGGTGATATTGGGAGAGAATTTCTCATCAGTCCTAGTAAAACGCAGGGAAGGCTGGTTTTACACTGTCACATTCTGAAGATTGTTTCTAGCTAAAAGTGCAATTGGCAAAGCCTTGTATAAAATTCATAATGGGCTGACAAATCACAACTTCACAGAAGATCTCATCAAAGCACTATTTATTATTAGTCACACAGAATTCCACTTAGGCTGGCATTAAGTGCATAAAACAGGAGAAAAAAAATCTGTAATTGTACTTCACAGTATTTATAAAAACCACTACTGTGTACCCAGAAGTAATTTTTTTTTTTGGTTCACAAACCTTAAGTGGTTATCCCAAAGGCACTTTGCATGATTCATATTAGAACAGATAGTATTAATAAATGTAGAAAAATGTTTTTGCAAGCTGATACTGGAGTAATATATCCTCACGAGTACACCAAAGTACTTTTAGACTGAAATCAGTAAAGCATTTTTAAAGCTGTACTTAATTCAACAAATGGAATAGCCCTACTGGCTGCAAATATTTCACTGATCCATTCAATATCAATATTTAAAGTATTTTGGTACAGGGGCCCTACTGTTTTTAAAACGGACAGATTAATCTACTTTGGCAGGCTGGAATTCTGAAAAATTCCCTATGCTTACTTTACAAGTTGTTCTTTGGTTTTTGAATTAATCTGCAGATACAAAAAAAGCTTTATGAAAGTGAATGCTATTTTCCATCTGAAACATGTATGAACAGAAGGAAACATACAAAGCCAAATATAGCAAATAATGTGACCTCAGCTATGGAATTACATTAAGCAGCCAGCTATAAATTAATTACAGCAATGGAGAAATTAAAACTGTACCAGTCTTGGGAGTGCCATGCCAGTAACTGAGCATACAAGTTTGACAGTCTGCCCATAGTGAATGTAGCCATCTCTCACTGTGAATTCTTCACCTTCTGATTCATCATCATCCACTGCATGAAACAGAAATTTCCAGAATTATTTGCTTTGAAAAGAACAATTAACATCGCACTATTACATCAAATAAATACTCACTAACAAAGCAAATCTCCATATGGGCAATTAATATGGAGTTAAAAATGCAGGCTTTTTTGAGGCTAGAGGGAGGGAAGTGAACACATATATTGCTTTGTTTTTACTTACAGAGGTGAATGTAAAACGCTCCCCACTGCTGCGAACTGGCATGGAAATTACCGCCTTCTACGTGCAAATATCTCGTGCTAACTGTTTGTGATCGAAGTCTATTAAATAGTGCCACTTTTGTCCCTGATGCAATGCATACTGCAAGGAACACACAGACACTTGAGATTATAAAATTACTTCATTATTACACAGGAAAGTAACAACAGGTCACAAACATTGTAAAATAAACTCAAGAATACTTGAGCTCAATGAATAATTGCCAAATATTGGTTAATTTAGAAAATATTTATCTTTGTGACAGACCAAAAAAAGTAATAAAATTACAAGGGGGATAACAAACATAGTGTCTGTTCTCCATAGGCATGCTAGGTCACAGAATTCTGCCACTTAGCCCACCAGGCCAGTGCCTACCAGCTGAAAACTTCTTCTGTTCATAGTTCTCCAGTAACTGATTATTTGAGCAGAAGCTTTAGCTTGCCCTTGTGAAGTACTTAGACAACTTTCAGCAACCATTTGAAGTATATTTGAGGTATAAAAAAAATTTTTAAAAATCACAAGCAATTGAAAGGAAGACGGATGTAACTATGTCAAATTATAACCATGCAACTTGAAATGTTCTTAGATCTGAACTTACTGATCATTCAAGAGAGAGAAATGCAAAGTTTGCTCCCCTAAAAAAAAATCAGCAACTAATATTTTGCCATCAAAATGGGCATGTTGTTCTACTTGGTTCATATTCACTGTCCATCAAAACTATCTGTCTGAATACAAATTCAACAGTGCATACTCTGAGCCCACGGGCGTGAACTGCACAGCAACAGATTGCCTTTAGTCATGTGCCAAGCTAGCGGCCCCGAGATCCACATTCCATAGGTGAATGGGTTCCAGCCCAACACAGATGGAAGAGCCTTTTAAAGCACTAGTGAAGAGAGAGAGAAAAACAAACAAAAAAAAAGGGTATCTCTTGAGGTGCTCCAGTGGTATGCAGGCAAAAAACGTTGGAGGAAAAGCAAAAATGTTCCAAACTATACATCAGCACCAGAGATATCGTTAGTTGAAAAACATGGTGAGCAAATAAATCTGGGTGACATATCACCATACAGATTTCTTAATCAACTACTTAAAGGAACCATGCAAAAGAAAAATAAAAACAACATGAAAATGGTATGAGGGAGTACGAAAGGGGCTGTGATGGGACAAAGTGCAGTCTGGATAACATGATGTTATTCATTTATCACAATCTCTTTGACACTGATCAAAAGATCCTAAGCACCAGATCAAGGCAGCTTAAGAGATTCAAAGGCTTAGAAACTGAGGTAGAACATTCTTTATACACTTGTCTACCAGGATTCATTCTTCAGAATACAGGGGTTTTTGGTGGACCTTTTATATTTACTAAATAATTAGCTGTGACTGTATAAAACTCAGAGTAACTTATCTATATTGGAGTACTTTAAAATACACTGATGTGTACAGTTCTGAAATACAGTAAAAAACCAGAAGTTGAAAATTTCGTTGTATTTACTTTGTAATCAGATCTTGGAATACATAATAAAACATTAGCAGAAGGCAAAATGGATTGCTACATAAAGAAATAACTAAAATACTTACAGTCTGCATTTTTCAGTGACTGTTTCTTTTTAGAAGGTTTGGAGATGACTTTGATCCGTTTACTGAGGAACACGCCGATGTCATCACTATTGCCATAGAACATTTTTACTGATAACATGAAGTGCTTTCTCTTGTCTGAGTCTGATATGTATAACGTTTTGGCAGTGCAATAATTCTGTAGGTGAAAATACACTGTTGTTTCTCCTTTCAAGTCAAGCCAATTCAAGAAACCATGTATATTTAATTATGAACAAAACAGGAAATCTGACGCAATAGTGTCTAAAACAGATCAGAAACTGATTTTTCCATCTCTTCCACATGGATTTCTTTAATGGCCACTGTTTAGCTTTGCAAAGTTTAGCATCCAACCTCATTACTTTATGGTCTTTGTAAAGATCCTTACCAGGAGTGGAAAAAATGACTGGAGACCATAACTGTATCAAAGCCATCTCTGAGGGGTTAAGAGCAGTAGTACAAATTACACTTGAGTAGAGCCACAGAGGCACTACACTGGGTGTGCACAAGAGGCCACTTGTGCAGAACATGTGTAGAGCCAAACTTTCCTTCAAAGGATAAGAAATGACTGGGTTTTGAAACATGAGGAAGTACTTTTGGCTAAGTGCTTATGCTAGGTGACAACAGAAGCTTTACAAAAAATTTAAAAAAATCAAAAAGAACTTTTACTGTTATTTCCTATTTAATGATACATGAAGCATTTCCGGTAGACCATGCTGGAAATAATAGGCAGCTATAAAATACTGGTTAATAAAACAACCAGCTAAAATGAGCACTTTTGCTGCTGGTTTCCAACTGTTCAGGTCATCACAAATACCTTTTAAAAAATTTGTAAGCAATTTACACCACTACTCAATTTTTAAGATGCAATTTTAATCGCATTTTTATGCAAAGGGCCTTAAAGAGCACTTCTGTAGCAGATGCTCAGACAGTTCCCTGCTAACGTTATCCATTTATGCAAGCCAAGGAGGAGGACACAATGTGGGCCAGAAACGAGATTTCAGTTGGCCACTGATGCCCACCAAATAGTCCAACAGTTTACTGACTCTGCATCAAGAACCTACAAATTAAAGGTTAGTACCTGGCCATGACCCTACAAACCAAATCCACTTACGCAACTCTCCTGCATATTTTTGAGGGATTTTTTTTTTAAACCACTTATGTAATATCTGCTACAGCATAAGAAAAGTTATCAAAAATAAGCAAGGATAGTCCTTGAAATATGCACCATGTATCTATAATATCCTCTGCAGTAATCTGAGTAGTTTATTACAGTTCTGCTACCTTTCCTTCCAAGTTCAGCTGCTGCATTTCTTGGTCGCTGTTTCCTATCCCAATAAAGGCGCAAGGTTGTGACTCTTGCTCAGTGCAACCATCCCGTTCCATTTGCTCTTTTTTTTTCTTCCATCCACTGCCCATAAGATACACACATGGAGGAGGACAAAAGAACCTGAAAATGAGGAACACACAATGGAATTACACACAGCTTTCAAGAAAAACAAACTGACTTACACTCAAAGCTCTCAGCCCATTCACACTTGGTATTTGTGTTTATGCAGGTATCCCCTTCATTTGCCTTGGAAGACTTTCTAAAATGCAAATTAAAAAGAAAAAAAAAGAATAAAAGCAAGGAAAATCAGCAGTACATGTATTGTCCCTGAGTATTTTTCCAGTTCAATGTATGACAGTCTGTGCCTCTATAAAATGAAAATACTTTCTACCATTGTGAAGAGATTAAGAAAGAAAAAAGGTCCCAAAAGTTATTATAGTCTTTTCCTTTTGTATGTGCTTAACGTGATGCAGCCATTAACACACACTGAACAGTTCCACAAATTAATTTAATGGGCAATTGCTGACTACAATTCCTGAACACTTAGTACTTTGTCATTAGCCAGGAGGGAGTCTATTCTATCCAAGTATAAATATCTCCTCAGTTTTTAAATTGAATAGATGATTTTATATCTTCATCAGTAACTGTAAAAGATGAGACCAAGCCCTTCAGCAGCACTGACTGTATTCAGTCTAGATGCTACTTGTAGCAACATGTTCAAAATTAATTTCAGCATTACAATCCAGTACATTGGTCTTGAAGTTTCTGCAAATCATAAAGCCCAAATCCTGAAAATGTTTGGTTTTGCTCAGCAAATGGCTGTGGTGCTTTTATCATCATTTCATTGGGAGCAAAGGTAAAAAAGCAGAATGAGTACACCCAGTTGTGAGGTAGATAAGGTGGCATGAAGGGAGAGGAACTTGAAAGCGTTTTTAATTCATCTATTTATTTCAAATCAGAGAGTAAACGACGCCTACCTTACATAGGTGGGCAGAATTTTTGGTTGGTTGGTTTGCTTTTTTTTTGGTTGGTTGTGTTTTGGTTTTGGGGGTTTGTTACTTTGGCTTGGGAATCTGAACTTGGTGCAGGGGGAGCAGGCCTGATGCTGAGGCAGCAGCCAGTTGTGCAGCACAGGCAGGAGCAGGCAAGGCATGGGGGAACTGAACTGCAGGTCTGAGTCATGAGAAAACAATGAGAGGACAGAATTCCTCTGTATCTGAACTGTCTGTGGGAGTCCTGGGCAAGAGAGGGCAGTGCCAGGTTACCAGCTGGACTTGATGACCTTTAAGGTCTTTTCCACCCTAAAAGTTTCTACAGTTATTTCTCCTGAACACCATATACACCCTCATAGTGGAAGTCAGCTTTAGTGTGAAAATCCAGTCTAAAACACTTCTTTATCTCACCTATTCAGTAAGATTACCTTCATTCCTTCATTTAACAGATATAACATGTTCTTCTAGGTAACAGAACCCTTAATAGATGAAACCAAAGTGCTGTTAATAATTATATAATTAAAAACCTGTAAATATTAAGAGTTAATAAAAATAAATGCAAATACTTTTATTACTATTTGTTAATGGACACAAATAATGCATATTCTTTGTCAAAGCAACAAAGAAGCAGATTTTGCTTTACAGGTACTTAAAATGTCTCAGTGATTATGAACAAAAATTATTGCCTGCAAGCAAAAACTCCCCAAGCTTTACTTTCTTGGCAGTAAGAACTTTTCACTTACATTCATTCTATTTAAAACACAGCAAAACGGGCACTATACCAATGTGCACACAGCTGAAATATCTCTGAACAACCTTCAAAAGTACTGTGGTTTGGTTTGAAAAAAGAACAGTTAAAAAAGAGAATGTATAGAAAGTGACATCCACAATTCCTGCATTTCTGAGGCATCCAAATTAATTTGTGAAGCTGCTCCTACAGACTGTGTTTAAACTTAATTCTAAACAATTAGAAACAAATGCTGCATTTTCCCCATGATATAAAGCCATTTCAGCACAGACTTAACAATTATTTGCTCCTTTTATTGCCTTTGCATAGAAATTTTGATAAACAGAATTATTAAATAAAAGAAAACCAGTTGTAAAAATAATCTACGCAACATTTAAAAAGTAACATTTTTTCATGTGCTTATTGCATCAGTTTTTACTATTTGTATTTCACTTTTGGGGGATAATCATGGGTCATATAAAGGCTTTGGAATCCCTTTCTTCCAACTGAAAACACAGGACACAGTGAACCAAAGTGATAGGTAGAAACTTGCCAATTTGCAAAGCAGATGTTTCCTGATGGAAGTGTCGAGAAACTACCCAATAAATTAGCAGAAAAATAGAATTTAACACTGTCCCAGTAGCAGCACAAGACAATACTTCCAGTAAGCCACTTATGATTCAGAAAGCTAAAATTTGTAGTTATCTGACATGAGAATGGCTAATTGTAACTTCACTGCTCTAAGAATAGAGATTCTGAACTTTGAAAATCACCACCAACAGAGTGAGCAGCAACAAATATTATCAAAGAGCACACACTGTGTATCCCTTCTAGATCGCAATTACGCCCTTTGCTGCTTCTGCTCTCTGACCTCTGTTACAGCTTCCCTCATGACGATGCTGAATGATGCAGTAGGGGTTTATTTAAGTACCCCACAAGGTTCTGTTACATGCCAATTAAATCCTCCCCTTGCTACTACAAATTTTTTTTTGAGAAACAGGAATGCATTTCCTACCTTTCAACTGCATTTATTTCAAACAGAACAGATGACACGACCTAATTTCCCTCAAATGCTTCTCTACCCTAAAGAAAAAAATTATTTCAAGAGGACTTAAGTTTTTGAGGGATACAGTGCAATGACACAGGTCAAGATCATAAAATCCTTATTAAAAACACAATGTGTATATGTACTTTCCACATCACCAATTTACTTTTTATGCCTTCTATCACCCTACACCTAGATGTAAATATTATAACTGTTAGAAACTTCCTGGAGGCTCATCTACTGGTTGATGCAACGTTCAGTGTGTTTTAGGGACATAAAACCAAAACTAAGAAAGAAATGACAGTTTTAGCACTATACTGAGAAAATTTCTACCACAGACAATTGTAGTAACATTTGAAAAAAAACATATACATATTGTGTGTGTGTGTGTAAAGGAAGCAAGAGTGGCAAGAGGTCAAATGAGGGCAATGACCATGCCCAAGTATTGCAGAAAGCAAAGCAGAGGCCTAAACTATTCTGCCATCCCAGACCAGGGAATGTGACAATACGTTCTCTACGAACAAGGGTGGGTTATGAACTAAATCCAAGGTTAAGAAACGTGATTTTGAGGGGAAGAAGCTTTCAAGTAATGCACCACAGAGCGGTTGAACTCCTAAACCAAAATGACAATATAAGCTCTTTTCAGTGTTAAGGGATGCACCCCGCTAATTTTCTTCTCATCAGTGACAAGCTACTTCTGATTAAGTTATACACAGACTAAAAATTAATACCAACCTTTAGAAACAGAGCAATGCTTTGCAAAAAAGAAAACCCTTTGTATTCCAAGTAGTGTAACACCATAAAGCACACGTACACATTTATCTTTCTTCCTCATGCACTCTTGTTTTTATCTTACTGGTTAGAGAACACAAGAAAAAAAATCCCAAACTTTTTCCATATCCTTTTTCATTTCAGCTTTATTCTAACCACTAGATGGCAATGAAGACCTATAAGAAACAAACTGTAACTCGCGGATGAAGAGGAAACAAACCACAACAATTAAAGCGCTTTAAAAATTAGAACACAGAACAAAACATTCGAAAACTATGTCTTATTGAACAAAGAAACAAACTATTGAAGGGGAGAAAATTTTAAATTGGGTTAAAAATACGAACAAGAGTTTGGACATGCACAATTTGAATGCGTTTTCTTATGTAACAGGCTCTTAACTCATCCTTAAGACATAGACAAGTTTTGTCTTGGAGCTTTTTGGTTCACATGTACAATTCCAGGAACTCGCGTATAGAAGCCATTAACTATAAATTTTCTATCCAATATATTGTGAGTAAACTATCACGTGCATTATATTTTTAATTCTCACAGAGAATTAAAGGAAGTGTCTTTGATATGTATAAAATAACTGCTGGAAACAAGTTCTCTAATTAATAAAATATTTCTGATGTAAATAGGAATGTAAATGTTTGTGAGAGAGTTCTCCCCCATAAAGAGGAAAAGAGAAAAATCATCTCTCCAAAATAAGTAAGGTAATTTATGCAAAGTAATTTCCAGTACTACTGATGGGAAATAGGGTAGGATGATGTTTGCTGGAACAAGTGAAAATATTCTTCCTTCGACCTTTGATTTACAAGTCCTAGCTCTCTTTAACCACAAAACTAAAGTAAGACTGAGTAGGAGGCAAAAATTCTTCTGAAGTATTAATATGAGTAAAAAACATAAAAAGAAAATTACATTGCAGGGACAGGCAGCTGTGTCTGGTTCCTCTGAACTTGTTCAGAATTTTCAGTACAAGAATTAATAGTGGAAAACCATATAGGATATAATTTCTTCACTGTTTTTGTAACATATTCTCTTAATACATCTTCTCTGTGCCATGAGCAGGCTGGCATTTCCTTGCTGAATGTGCAGTGAAACAACACAGGACGTTCCTCTGTGAGGTGAACATCTAACAGCTTCATCTATAAAACACATGATATGTGTTCGTGATTCTTTCTATGAGCTCTTTCATTACCAGAATTACAGCAACCTGGAATGTCATTCCTGGACAAAACCTATTCCACATTTGTTAGAGCTGCATGATGAGATGCAGGTTCAGTGCTTCCTATTTGCTGCTATAAGGCACAGTGCCTGAACGAGGGTGTGGGACACCAGGTCTCTGCAAATACTTCATGTATTGAACATATCACTACAACACTTGATTCTGGACTTAAGCTCCTCAGAAGGTGCTTTCTGTGATGCTCCTCCTATGCATCTTCCAAGTGTTTGTGATCAGTGTAATTAAAACCATGGGCAGTTTTAAATGAAGCTAACACTGGCACTGGTACTATCTAGAAAAGGTCAAAGGATCAACCTCAAAAAAGTAAAGGGCATCCCCACAGTATCTTCTTACACTGTAATTTCATGGGGCACTCAAATGAGGAAAGACCAAGCTCCTGTTAGACTCCAGGCCCAGTAACTCAAAAACAGAAACAAGCTGTTACTCATCTGTTCTGACAGATCTGTTCCATCAGACCAACTGCAAACTGAGCATTTTTCCATCACAAGAAAACCAAGCTGAGATTTGTCTAAGGATGCTCCCTTGTACTCCATGCGATTTGAAGGGACGGAAAGGATAACTTCCAGTGGTTTCTGAGTTCTGACTGCAGTAACACAAAGAGAACCAGGTTTGAACTTTGGCAGTGCCTCGAATATTGTATTAAACCAGACAATTACAAAAGGAGAGAGCAATATTCTTTCAGTCAGCTCAGGCCAATCAATACAGAGAAAATGTGGTATTTCAAGTAGAGAAGCCACCCTAACTGAACTTGTCTGGAAGCAAGGGGTAGAAAGCAAAACAAAATTAACTCCTGTTATTGCTACCTTGTTCTGATGCACTCAATGCTCTCCTCAAATGATAGGCTTCTGTTCATAAAGGTTTGCTTTTTCAAATCCTCCAAGTCATCCCTTTGTTCATCTTACAGAAGTCAGGAGAATTCAGAGGTTTCTACCAGCCAGTTGTTTTCAAATTCAGGGTGACATCAGAAGGAAGTTTTTCCTTTGTACCTGTTAGTCAATTCCAAGTTGGTCAAGCAGGAGGTGTGTTTATCAATTACCGACATTGTTCTGAGAATTCAAATACTCAACACTCTTCATTCTTAGGAGCTGAAAGAACTAACAACATCCACTAAGGAATTCAATATAACAACACACAAATGAAAAATCATTAAGTGCTAGAGTGCTAAGGATGAAGCCTTGAAACCACGGGGCAAGTCCTGGAAAAGACTGTGCTCTCAGAGCATTATCCAGAGAACAGGCACCCTCAGTTCGGTGAAGGGAAGTTATTTGATCAGAAAAGTACAGGAGCTCCTTCACTAACAGCTGTAAAAGGAGATGCAGGGAGAGCATTCTCATGCTAATCAGCAGTGATAACATTTAAACTCAGAACAGCATGTCATACAAATACACCAATTGGGCTCACAGCCTTTAGATGTCTTGGAATCTGAAACACGTCAATCCTTTAAAATGCTACATGTTCATACCGTTCAGAGTCTGAAGACAGAGGCCTCAATTATTGGTAAATAAGGAAAAAATAATACAAGCACAAGGCAAACACCCACACTCATCAGGACTAAACATCACCTAAGTCTCTGTCAGCTGAATGCCTTTGAAAGATGACAGTCATCCAATAGGAAACATGAGGCATAAAGTCTTAAATTCAGCTAAAGCCCAACCCTGACCTTCTTACTTCTTTGTTTAACTAAAACCCATTAACTTTGGGAAGTGCAAGGCTAATATGAAGAGTTGACTCAAAAAGGGAAGACGTCTCCTTTCATTACTGTTACTTACATGCAAGGATGAAGAACTCTCAAACCAACCTAGAAAGTCTCCATCCCTGTGGCAACAACCTGGAATTGTGTTTTTGTGATGCCTGTGATACAGACCATCTGCACCATCTACAGTGAGTTTGCAACACAGTATTTCACCATCTACTAAGCTTCATCAAAACACTGAAAGGTAGTTATTGTGACAACCTTTTAATTATGTCATGCAAAGTTTAATAATGGTAAGAATTTTTCCATGACCTTGCAACCAATAAGGTTTAGAGACTGGAAGAAAAGGTGGACATTTGTTTAGGGTTTTTTTAGGTTACATGTCAAATTTAAGAAATAATTCCTTTTGTAGCTTGAATTCTTAGTTACAAAAATAGTACAAATTAACTTACTCTTTAAGGATCAAAAATTAACCAGATTCTATCCATTCCATAATGAAGTCCCATAGAAAACATGAAATTTCTCCATCAAAACAGGTAAGAAATAGGTTTCTTCTCATAAAGAAGATGCATGCAAAACAATTAACTTCAGAAGTGGTACTGAATGTAAAATGGTAAAAACTTGGTTGGCCAGTTATATAAAGCAATATTAAACCTTAACTAATTGTGCTCAGTCAAGAAATATGAAGAAACAAAGGGCACATTCTGCTATAAATAAAACAGAAGCAATTAAAAAACTCAAAACCAAGGAGAAAAGGAATACGGTAATTCCTCATCCAGTTTCACTAAGTACCTTAGGGCTCTCATGGATCCAAGGATTTAATAACTGGCAGTTTTATTTATGCTGATAAAACCAGGAAATCACTACTGATGCTGACAGCCTGGGAACTAGCAGAACAGTACCAGAGACTGTATACAGGGAAAGGTAAAACTGAAGAAAAAATATTTACACTGAAAAAATGAATCCTTGGTATGTAAGACAAGAGGCAAAGGGTAGAAAATGATACACAGGAAGTTCCATCTGAACATGAGGAAGAACTTCTTTACTGTGCAGGTGACCGTGCATGGAACAGAGTGCCCAGAGAGGTTGTGGAGTCTCCCTCACTGGAGATATTCCTGTGCAATGCGCTCTGGGATGACAGTGCTTAAGCAGAGAGGTTGGATGAGATGACCCACTGTGGTCCCCTCCAACCTTATCAAAGTCTGTGACTCAGATTTCACACTTTCATTTCATACCCATACCAGAACAGCAAGCATTTCATCATCGTACTATCTGATAACCAACATCCAACCATTTTCATTCCTGGCCATCCTTTGCCAAGCTCTGATATTCTCTACACTCACCCGACCTGCTTCCAAAGGATCTGAGACACCTTTCATGAACAAATACAGTTGTGCTGAGATAGGACACTGAACTGCACCTCACAAGAAGTGGTAAAAGAACACCCAATTCCAGTTAGCAATTGTTTCAAGCAATGAGAAACCAATGACCAGTTTGGCAAACGTTACCAGTATTTGGGTAATGCAGTGCCACAGTGACTTTACAGCATCAAGGGGAATAAACACATATATTGAAGGCAACAGGAATCCACAGCAACACCATGAAATGCACACAGGAGCTTCCCGAAATTGTTAACAAATAACAGTTTGAAGCTTTGTCCTGGATTCTTCAGAACACTTACATAAGTTTTCCAAACAGTAATGAAACTTAATAATCAAAATTACATACTTTAACTTTTATTTTGTCCCCAATTTTGATGTTAATTGTTGCACACACGGGATAGCTTTGCAAAACGTTCCTGTCCTTATGAACTGCTCTGGCATCAGGAGAATGAAGTTACAGATACAGTTTAAAAAATCACTTATTTGCAGGCACACCCCTCATTTTGGGGAGTAATATGCTTAACTCATCTGCAGTGACAAGTTAACTATGCAACTCTTGAATGACAATACAATCTGAGAAGACAGTCAGAGGTCCCTATATTGCCATGATAAATCTTTTTGGCTGCTGAGTTTGCTTCTAAGGGTCAAAGTTACCATGTACTGCTAGCACAGCTTGGCATTCCAATCTTTTTGCATTTACACGTGGCAGACAACAAGAGGGTGTACAGCTACACAGCAGATACACAGCACACTTGTCTGCTTTAGTGTTCTTCCTCCTCCCTCTTTCACCAAACTCCTACTTGATTCACATCTAGAATTTCATAAAGATCTAAAAAGTGCTTTGAGAAAACAATTCCATGGAGCTGCAGATCGTGGATACTGCCTGAAAGAAAGGACTTGAGCCACTGGCTAAGAGAAAAGACAGCACATATTGAAAGACAAGTACTCAGGCACAGAATACTGAAGAACAGTTGAACATATAGCCTGTATCTCATCAAAAGTGTGATTTAGAGAGGTAGCAATAAATGAGAAATTTGCAGGTTTAATTCTAACATTCCTGTTTTTCTAACACTGTCATAAACAAATATCTTAAACTCTGATGCTCAGAAAACTAAAAACATAATGATGTAACTGTAACTAGCAGGACTTACAAGCAGTGGCAAAAGTAAAGTTAAACTTCAAAACCTGTTCAGCATTACTGTGCTGAACATGTGGTTGTGTGGTGAACAAATATTAATAATAAAAAGTATCAGCAAACTAATCAAATACTGCACTATTTCAACGAAATATAAGGTAGAAAAGCATAATTTATAATTAAAGAATGTTCTATTTCATCATAAAAGTACTAGAAATCTGCATACAAAGGACCATCCTGTTCGCTTCTACTAGTCATGCAATAAAAACATCACATAGTCTACAAGAGAAGACTTCAGGAAAAGCATCTTTACCTAAAAAGCATTGATTCTCTCATCTTCCTGCAGATTCTGTCCCTTAGAAAAGTACCTATTATTGTAACAGGTACTTTATTGACTTTTGCAAGAGACCATCATAACTACAGGCATGATTGACCTGTCACTCTTTTTAAACCTATTACAGAGCATGATCTTACTGAAGCTGGCAATTTCCCTTTCATGTTAGTTTGGAATTATTCAGGAAAAAACTCCTCTACAAATAGTCACCATTGATCATCTCATTTACTCCAGACTTAAAATGCAAGGTTTAAAATGACAGCCACTTTACTTCAATGGAAGAAAAGCTTCACCCATAGACAGGGAACCTGCTGGTAGAAACTGGCATCACCCCACTGAATACCACAGGTTTGCAGCAGCACTTTTTATATAATTAAATGATTTATGAGGAAGCATTTTGTTTTCTGTTTCTTGAGACTACACCCAATTCTGAGGAATTCTGAAAACTGTGCACCAGACTGCACACTATAGTTTCCCCACCTGGCAGCTGCAGAGGGAACTCAGGAAAGCACTGAGACTCACCTTTTTTCATTTCCATACGATTTCTGCGCCACTTTCGCATGGAGTATTAGCACTGTTTGGTCACCTCGCTCCTTCAGGTAGTTCCGCATTGCTTCCCTAAGAATTAAAAGACAGCATAAGCTTGGAGAGTTCTTTGGGTTTTCTTTATAATTAGAATAATTGAAGGAGTTTTAGGAAAAAAAACCCAAAACCTGAACACCTGAAAACCCAAAAAGGCAACTGCCAACAGGGTCAAGATGTGCTTGCTTACTGTTAAGACAATTAGACAGGAAAAAGAAGCAGCTATCCTGCAAGAAACCAGCAATAAGGCTCTGTGGTCATTTTCAATTTCTACGTTTTCCAGAAATAAAAGATGCTTGGGATGTAAAATAGTAACAACGCCAATCCCTACATCATGTTCAAAGTCCTACTTCAAACATAGGATGCCAAGAATATTCAACTAGAACATACTTTATTAATTCAATATTTTCTTCATGACCAATTTAGTATCTCATGACAACAAATTGTTTATTTTTTTAACTGAATCAGTGCAGTGTTTATAGACAAGTTTTCTTTTGGTTGCGAAGATACTAAGAGAAAGTTAAATTCTTCATCCTATTGTTTAATCTGGTTTTCTAGAGAAAATCTCTACTTCCTGCATACAAGGTAAAAAATTTAATTTTTAAACCTTTCAATTGTTCATCATCACTGTAATGACAGACATCATATAAATGCTGTAATTACCTCAAACACAGCAACAGCAATTCCTGGAGAGAACTGAGAGAACAATACACCCTATCATTCTTCTGTATAATAACCTAACTGTTCATTAAGCAGCATGGCAAATTCAACACACCAGGGATTAGCTGTGTTGGAGTGCTGGCAGAACACTTCTAAGCTCTTGAGGAGTTTTTGTGCACTGAATGCCCACCAACACACTCATCTTCAAAGTCATCAACCAGAGAACCAAATTACGAATTTATCATGAAGTTGTATGAAGAGATTGAACCCTAAATAAAGGGAATTTTTCATCTGGTTGGATTTTTGCCTTTTTTTTTTTTAAACTGCACCAACAGTTGAATTCCCTTTGGACAAATCTGGAAAAGCAAATATTTCTGGTGGTAAAAAATGATGGAGGATAAAAAGTAGTATTTTATTGACCTTTTCCAAAAGAAATCTCCACACACAGCTTCATGAAGCAAAGTAAATACACTGAGTGGAGGTCACGTTGGACAACAATAATCCAGCTTTGCTAAGGATGTTTTGCAAATGTTGCGTTTGTCATGCCTGCATAAGACATGATTAATGTCTAGTGATTACTGGGCAGATTTTCCATCTGAATTTCAGCATGGAAGAGCAGATAAAAGACCTGAATTGCTCTTTTAAATTTGGACTACCTTGATCTACTTATATTGGACATTGGTAAAACTTATGTTTATCCATGAAAGTACAACTGGAAGAACTGCCTCAAAGCACACAGACCTACTTATTTACAACTATTGTTTAAGAATATATTTTAAATCACAAAACATAATTCACTGTGAAATTATTATTATACACTTCATTATATTAGCTGCATTTGTATAAAAACTTTTAATCTGACAATTTGAAATACTCTGTCAAGAGTACTGTCATACTAAATTAAGAATATCTGTCACACTAAAAACTTTCAACTACCAAAAAAAAACCATTAAACCCAGCAACCCACACTGTAAACCACTAGGTGCTATCTAACCTTTGTTTAGCATTTTATGAGGAAGAAATTATGTCTTTTCTACTGATCTGTTGCTACAGTGGACTTGAATAATCCAAGCTCCTGGGAGAACTAGGGATGTTCCCCTCCAACCTCTCCCACTGATAAAGAGAACACAACCACTGCAATTCTTACACAACATTACTTATTATTTAATCTTAAAACTCTTCAGGAAGGTAGTACTTTTATAGCTTACATCTAAACCAACTAGCACAGTATGAACAAAGCCGTTTGTTCTGCCAGAGCTTGCACAACCATGAATAGATTATTAGCCAAATCAGACTTCTTTACACAGAAAAACCTGCAATAATTTTCCAGTAATCGAACTAAATGCTTTTAGGGGGTTTTACACACATTTTAGAGCGTTACATGGGTAGTCCCATGGTTTAAAGGAGAGCACTCCGGACTCTGAATCCCGAGGACCTGAGTTTGAGTCTCAGTGGGACCATCCCCTGGCAGTTCAATGCCTCCCTGCCATCTGATCCCGTCAGATCTCGGATGCTCAGCAGGGTCAGCCCCGGTCAGTACTGGGTGCTGTGACAGTCCCGAGGACTTCACTGTCACTGTCCAAGCTCACTCGGCCATAGCAAATGGACCTTGGGAATTAAACAGTGGGGCCAGTTCCGCACACGCTGAGCCTCTCCTAAAATATCCACTGCACAGGCTGGAAGGGCACACCCACGTGGGGAGAGCCCTGCCCAAATCTTCATTTGCAAAGTCTGGCCATATACAGCGTTACATAAATCATTCTTAAAAATCTGTGTGAGTTGTCCCATTTCAGCATTTTGTTCCTCACAGGAAAAAAGTTAGGTTGCTTGTTCCCAGCCTCTATCAGCATGAGAAGGGTTTACAAGCTGCAGCTTTGAAGGATGCCCAGCACTCCCCAGATGCCCACCCTGCACTCACAGCAAAGAGTACCTGGCACAACTAGCAGCTAAAATCCTGCACATGGAATTTACAGTAACTGTAGTAAAAAGATCTTTCACTGAATAGTCATTCTTTTTGTTGCTCTTTTTAAATCGTAGAAGATAAATGCTACTTTTGTTGGGTTTTTAAATCACAGAAGATAAATCCTGTGAGTAACACCAGGGTGATACTGACAGGTGTTACTACTCAAGATGGGGATCAGCTCATTCCTTAAAACAGAGTATCTTCCAATATCCCTGAAGGCTGGCAGGCCAACAGGAAACAGCTATGATTGTTCAATTACTTGGAAGTCAGTACAGATCAATTAATTAGGCATTAAAATGAAGTTTAATGATGACACATGCTAACCTAAACATACCCAGAAAAGCAATGAGACAGATCCTCATAAAACAAAATGTAAATGCTCCCTGCCCCAAGTGTTCATGTCAGGATGAGTTAATTCGAAGCAGAGGTTAAGTCAGAGCAACAAGGGGCTTCCTCTATTACCACAAAACTATAAAACAAAAGGCACATCTTTTTTGCTTTCAAGCAAACATTGGATTTTAAAGCCTGCAGCTACTTACAACCAGCACAGTTTGTGGCATGGAATAAATATTTGCATACACTGGGCTACAGCAGTTTGGAAAAAAAAAAAAAAAGGTGACTACTTGACACCCTCTGGTGTAAATACTTCCAAGGCAGACCAGGAGCAAATCAGGCACATTGTGCTCCAGTCTCTCTAAGAAGTTTTCAGAATGGATTGAGTTGCCAGCACTATTCAATGCTCTCTCTGATTGATTGTGTTTCACCAAAAATTGGCTAAGATCACTCCTCAACAGCACCATGTTCAATTTTGGAAGCAGAAAGTGTTACTCTGCCTCAGAAGGCACTTTTAATCAAGAAACAAAATCAGCTCTTTCCTGTGATTTACAACTGAGCAGATTCACATCCTACTTAATAGTCTACAATAACTGATATGTGAAGTCAACACAATTTCTGAAAATGCATTTTGAGTTTCCTGTTAAAAACAAGTCACTCCTTTCAAAACTGTACTTCTGACTAATGACTGCACGTATCATAGAAAAGCTTTGATACTTCAAATTCTAGGATTAGCAAGCCCCAAATTTTTAACATAGAAATTCTTCTGAGAATGAAACAGGTAACTCCAGAAAACTGTTAAATACAGTGTTTCCTCAATGCTTACCTGGTGAGCCGTTTCGGTTGAGGTCGCTCTCCAAATTTCCTGAAAAAAGAAGAAATTGCTAATTTAAAACAAGTGTTTAGTCACAATTTTATAGCGAGATACAATCCCAATTTTACAATTTTTCAAATTGTATTGGAATTTGATGTCTTTTCTTTGTAATTTCCTACATAAATTACTATTAAACTATCAATCTCTTTACAACAGATTTTCCTACAACAGCAGAGTCTTTTTTATTTGGAACACCAGATAATTTTCTCTTTAATTCACACTTTTTCTCAGAATCACGTTTGAAAACTTCAGATGCCACAAGAATGTACAAAACCCAGGAGATCTTTGCCACAGATTTGACCAGAAGTGCCAACAAGCATTTATTATCAACATACAGAAATTACCAGACATCTCTCTGAGCTGTGAATCACAGTGAATGCTCCCTATCAGGACAATGTCACAAAAACCTGTGTTTCCTTCATGACTTCTTACAAAAAGGACAACAACATATTTTATACATGCCACTACAGAATTATAGGAAAAATCTCTCCTATGGAATGCAGCTAAACTTGCTCCATCAATAGCCTGCTATAGACTTAACAGTTTTTAGCCATGAAGTGTTTTGAGGCAGCTGTACTTCCTTCAGTGCTTTAACACCCTTCCTGAGAGTGAGAACACTCTTTACAGTAGGGTAAGACTTTCCATGAAAGTCTTTATTTACATAAGACACCAAATTTATACTCAGCAGAAACATTTTTATTATCAAAAACATCCTCTGATTAGGTCAAAATGGTTAGAGAAAAGATCTGAAAAAAGGAAGGCTGTACCCAGCAATGCACATCAGCTCAACCTGGCAAGGAGGTGTAACCGCAAGATAAAATGATGACAAAGACAGGGGAAAAAAAAGAATGCAAAAACCACAAAGCAAAAACAAAACAGAATAAAACATCAGGCTTAGTTTAACACCTTTCTACCTAAAAATAAACTGAGACATAAGAGGCTGTAGTTTTGGTGCCAGTGTTCATAAATACCTGCACGACTTGCCAAACTCTTCTACAAGCAGGCACATCTTTCCCTTTATGCTTCCTGGATAGGGAAAAGAACCATCTCCTGCTATTTCCCTACAACAGTGTGGGAGGCTCCCTAGGGCAACAAGAACTTCATCAGTAAGTGATGCGAAAGGAAATTCCCCTGTCTGTGCAGTGGGTCAGTCCCAGACTCTACAGAAACTGGTGGTGGAACGATCTTATACATTCCAGTTTAATTTCAGTAATTCTAGAATTGTATAAATGTGTAATTACATAACTATCACCATTCATATAGTTGACTCTCCTGAAAAGACTGTGACAACATTCAGAAAATTTTAGTTATTTTTCAAGACTTGAAAAATTAGTCTTCTAAAGTAGTGGCAATCCACTCTACATAGAGGAAATGAATAAACAACATGAAACCAAAATTTTTCTTTGAGCTTAAACAATCAAATAATTTTATTTTCCAACCAGACAGAAGTTTTCTTTCATGTTTACTTTTTTGTTTTTAGTATACTATTCACTTCTCTGGCTTCATTTTAATTTTAAATGAAACAATGAAACAAAAATTCTTGCGGCAAGATTTGTTTTTATATATTTTAAATTCTGAGGTCTACTGGAGACAAACATCATTTATATTTTTCTCTGTGGTATCACTGCATTGTCACATTTGTACTGCAGAAAGGGTGACTAGAAAACCCACACAGCTTTGCAGTTTGGCAGCAGTAAAGTTACACCCAAAGCCTTTCTGCTCCTAACACTTATCTTTTCCAGGATCTGCCGAGCTCCATCTCCTGAGCACGCCCCGAGCCTCAGAGTTTCCCTGGATAACAGGGGGAGGAGGTGTGTGCATCCCACCTCCCCAGTACCATCTGTGTTTCCCCTGAAGACCCAGGAACCTTCAGTCTGGCAGAGGCCTGGACTGTCTGTGACTCACTGACCAGACAACGGATTACCTTTAAGCAACACTCCACAGACAAACACCCCCCACAAGGATGAGCTCCCTGCTTTCCAGCAGAACTAAACCAGTGTTTTGCTTTCAATCCCTCTGCACACCTCGATTCACCAAGAAAAACATTAAGCTTATTTTGGAGCAAAGAAGGCCCTGGGCACACCACACGTACTGCACTGTGGCAAACAGATCCAACCCAAGATGAGGACCCGAGTACATGAGAAACTGCATTAACACAAAAACCCCTTAGACAAAAACCTTACAAGGTCCTAAAGCAACAGGTACAGAACTCACTGAGCGCTGCAGACACTCCCCTTGCACACTCATCTGCTGCTAAACAGAATTTTATTAACAAAGCATCTACACAACACAGCTGCCATTACTCAAAGAAATAAACTCCATCTTTTTTTTAGTCAAATTCTGAATGTACAGCACATGAGAAGTACTGAAACCCCCATTCTTCAGAGACAGAGCTGAAGCATTGAGTCACTCTGGACACGCACAGGTAAACTCTGATCTGATGCTCAGTGCAGCACCGTTCTAAATCCCATACCAGCTTTCCCCAGCCTCCTCCATCCAAAATAAAGGTAATGATGTCACTGTAATCAACTTGTGAGCACATATAAATGCTACCCTTACCAAAATGAACCTTCCAAACAGATGATGTAAAGTAAATCGGGTAGATCTTTTATTATTCTTTCAATATACATTAGAGGGAGAGGTAGAGAAGGAAACTGCATCTTGATATTTACTTTCAGTCCTATTTTTAACTGTTTCTAAATTAAATTCAGCTACTTTTCCTAAATAATGTTATCTTGAGAGATGACTGATGGTCGTGTACCCTATCTATGGTGTCAATGGACAGCACTTTCCTCTACCATCTCAAAATAATTTCAAAGATGGCATGAATGTCACCTCTCTGGCTCAGCAGCAACAGCCAAAGAAGATAGAATTTAAAAATGATTAGGAATGGAATAGGAAACGGAAACATTGGCATGTCATGGCATTATTCTGCCACACAACCACAATTCAGCAAACCTGATGCAGTGGAAAAAAGTTAACTCAGAGTAATAAAAGATACACAAAAAACCAGTATGGATAATCAACAGTTTTCATACGCAATTGGCCTTCAGTGACAGCACCAGAGAAAACTGACAAACTGATGCAATGACACAAGAGACAAATAAAAGATGTGCAAAATGTGAAAAGGAGATGGTTATTCTCTCTCTCACAAACACAGGAACTGGGAAATATATATGAAAAAAATTAAAGATTTTTTCCTTGCTCTACAAGTATTGTTAAAAGTAAGTTGTGAAACATACTGCTGAAGGATATTGTGGAGGTTGAAAGCACAAGCGGACAGACCCAAGATGAAACAGAAGTCTGGTACAGAACTCCATTAAGCACAATGATCTATTTTTACAGCCTTATTCTCAGGAAAACCTAAACTATGTTCTACCAGCAGCAAAGAAAACACCACAAGGAAAAAAAACCCAAACTAGTCTATATTTACCCTTATTCATCCACTCCTGATGACTGGCAGGTACAGCCCAGTATGTGCACTCCTATGAACCAGATACATTCCAAAGCAGCAATTGCATCCAGGATGCCAAATTTAGTCACACTACAAAACTCTGATATACAAACTAGACAAAAAAATGGTAAAAACAAAGTATCACACATATTTAATTTAATGGTTTATCTGGTTCACTCTTTCCATATGTTCCCAAACTGATGCAGACATCCTGACAACACAACCTGAAGGACAGAAACCATCCTCAGCTACTACACAGAGGAAAAGACTAAGAGGCTTTTTAATTTTTCTGATGTTAAGACCAATGAAAGTGCAAGAAACACATTCCATCAATGGCTCTGTACGAAATGACAGACATCGCACAGGCTGTGATTGTTGCTATTTCAAACTTTCATATTTGACTGGCATGTTGAAAAAAGAAGAGTCAGTTCAGACATTGCAAGGTTACCTGTCAGAGATGACAGAGACTGCAACACTTTTCTTGTGTAGGTTTTTGCTGGATTTCACTGCTGTGGAATTTCTTTTTATATTCAGTATTTCTATTTCCCCTTTCTTTATATCTTGCAATCTATCAGCAGTTTTATGCCTCTACGAAAAGTACTAAATTTTTTTTGTTATAGCATTATTTTCTGGACATAACTTTTTTGGATGGATTTTTTTTTTGTTCAATCTGTGTGTTAAGTCAACTTTGGATGGAAAAATTATTAAATTAAAATTAACCACAATAATTTGGCCATTTGCAAGCAAAAAATTATGAAAAAGAAATCTCTACAAAAATCACATGCTATCCCATCCTCAACTCTGACTGACGATCTGTGGTCACTGAACAACTCCAGCATCCTCCTGCCTGGAATATGATCTTCAGTTTTTTCCAGTATTGGTCTTCAGCCAACAACATCCTTCTTATGGTCCCTGAGAAAGTCCATTCACCTTCATTTACCAAGCACAGAAGCCTTAAAAATGCATTTCCATAACATCCAAATAGAGACAAACTTCAGTAATTAGGAATTCTGTCTCCACTTGGCCTACAGAGTGACACATTTTGGCATCTAGTAGGAATAGCACGGATCTTTCTGTAAATAATGCTCTCCAGAGAAGGAAAAAGCAAAAGGGAGTTGTCAAATTTGACTCCAGCAGGAACAACAGCTGAGCAGAAAGCAAGCATGTTGAGAGGCCAGCACGGGGGGAGTCACAGAAACTGTGTGGACTAAGAATGCAAAGAAGACATGAGTGGCAAACTCAGACTTGCTAAGTGAAAAAAATGGACCTGAGAACACTGTGGAAAATGGGGCACCAGAAAAGCCTGTGGCAAGGCAAAACATTCAGCTCTAATACCAGAATATACAAAGACTAGTAAAAATACACTACAGTTACAGTTTTCTGTGTCAACTTTTTTCACGTGTCGACAAGTTTTCCTGGTGTCTTAAAAAGTTCAACACTGAACATAAAAGCAAATACTTGCATTACCTCAAAGAAGGCAAAAACATATTATACAACAAGAGGTTGCCCAGAGAGCTGGTAGATGCCCCATCCCTGAACACATTCAAGGTCCAGCTGGACTGGTGTTCTGAGCAACCTGATCTAGCTGAAGATGTCCCTGCTCATTGCAGGGAATTTGGCCTAGATGATCTTTAAAGGTTCCTTTCAAAACAAACTATGCTATGAGTGTATTTTACAGTTATAGCTGATATCCACATATTGAGATATATTTTCTTTTTGCCTTACATGAGTATGAAGAGATCAGGTGGTGCTTAATTGCTCAGTAGGCAACTAAACACCACTCAGACTCTTATTTCCTCCTGCCATCAGGCAAGTGAAAAGCATCAATAAAGACCAAGAAAATTCGTAGGTTCAGATAATAAAACTGTTTAACAAACAAAGGAGAAGTGGAAGAAGAGAGAAACAATGAGCCAAACACTCACCACCTCCCACAAACAGGTCAATACCCAGCCAGTTCCTAAGCAAAAACTGGGTGACCTCTCTAAACCTCCCTCCCCTTCAGTTTTCTGCTCAGCATGACATTACATGGCATGCAGGATCTCTTTGGTTAGTTTGCATCATCTGCCTGGTTGTGTCCCCTCCCTGTCTTGTACACCCTTCCGTGACTGTGGGGGAAAGCACATCAGGCAGAGGGAGGAGAGGAGGCCTTGATGCTGTGCAAACATGTTCAGCAAGAGCTAAAATATCAGGGTGTTATCAACACGGTTCTGGTCACAAAGAACACAGCACCATAATACCTGCCATGAAGAAAATTAACTCCATCCCAGCCAGACCCAGTACAATGGGATAAGGAAAAGGGATGTTTTCTGCATGGGAAGCAAGTACCAGACTTTGAAAAGGCACAGAGTGTGCCTGTTCATTGGAAAAGTCTGACCCCCACATGTTTGACTGCCAGACAATTTCCAACTGGACCTACACACTTGCTGGTGCTTTTGACTGATCTAGCAAAAGGCAAAATGAATTCTCTATTAGTCCTCTTATATCCTAGCACGTCACAGAGTTTGCTGCAGCACATGTTAGAAGAACTCTTCAATAAGCTACAAGAGATGACTGTAATACCTCAGTATGGATTTTGGAAACAATCCCCAGACAAGTGTCACAAGGAAACATCCCTGGAAGGAAGTTATCCCATGCTGTTCAGTTCAATGGTTTCACTTCCACTTCCTGCAGCATAAACGTCTCAACACTGTCACCAATAAGACATGGCAATCACTAATCCAGGGCAGTACAAGACCAGACTCACTGAGTAGTAAGTCCCACTTGCCTTAAACAAAGCTGCTGATCCATCAGTTTTGAGTCAAATACAGTGTGCTGTGCGTGGGCTTACCAGGGGCTTGAGAGGATGAAGAATACTAAATTAAATACCGAACAGAGTGACTAAGAAAAGTTTTTACTTCCCCAGAAGAGGTCCAAGGGAAACAATGCTTCAGACAGGAGTTTAATGAAAGGCATTTCAGATTTGTATACAGTCTCTAGAGACATTTCAGAATACACTATGCAATTCCAAAAGGAAGAATGTAAGAAAATCCAACCTTTGCTCTCCAACGATATGAAGCAACAATGAAGTTTGGCGAGAGGATGAAGTTAAGTTCCACACTAAGTTCCACATTTCTAATATCTATCAAATAGCTGGTATCCTACAGGCCATTAGATATGACAGGATTGAGAAGGAAGAAATACGTCCATTTCAACTACTATAGGTGTATTGTAGCCAGGAGACCAGCAAAAGAACCTTCAGTGCTTCACTTATTAATTCCAGTCCTTAATTCCAGTCAACTGTCAGTACAACCCTGTCCTGGACCTCTCACACAGCCATGAAAGTTGTGAAAGAATGGGAAGAGGTCGGGGCTTGACAGTGAGACAACAGCCTTTTAAATAAACAAGTAATTTGTAGGTATTTTTGTCATTCTCCCTCAGCTTTACAATAAATGCCATGTACCTGGAAAGCTTGGAAAGCCTGTCAAATACGTCCCTTCAGCACCAGATGACCCTCATCATAACAGGGCCTATTACTTTTGACCATAAGAAATAAAAATACTTCTCAAAGGACCAATTTCAAATAGCTTTGTGATCAGCTGCCACAAATCTACTAAATTACAAGCTCACCAGTATGAGAACTCAAGGGTTTAATTGGCCTATTGAAGTTATCCAAGATCCAGGAAAGGGAAATATTGAGGTTTTCATTTAAAGTTTGAGGATTAATATAAAAGTATTCCTTTTCAGCCGCTAACAGATACATCATCTGAGAAAAGCTGAAAGAGATGGAGTCAAGTAGCATGCTGGGACTCTGATTTCTGTCTTTCATTTAATTCTCTATCCTCTGCCCATTTCCAGCTTCAATTTGTTTACCACAGACTAATTAAGAACTGAAGAAGCACTGAGGAAAGTTCACACTCATGGACATCAAACACGAGTAAAATTATCAAAGCCAACATATGCAATAGTGCCCACGTACAGGACACACTGAATAGTTCACAAAATCAATTTCTTAATCTGCCATTGGTTAGAAATGCTTCATTCTGATTAAACAGCATATTACACTCTACATGGAGAGACCCAGCTACTTCACATCAGACTTGTTTTGGTTTGCAGATTTCCACATTCAGGATAACACGTTACACCAACCTAAAAGCAAAGCAGCAGATGTACATTTTACAACCCAGAACATTTTCCTGTGCACAGATTTCAGTGAAGACAAGATGCAAATACTGAAATTATTTCTGTGCCTTCACCTACAACGATAGCCTATGACAAACACATTAGAGCACAATTGCCAAAGGAAAAGATCATCTGTCAGCAGAAAACATTATCCCATCTGGTAGTTTCTCAGACCCAAAGAGAACTCCTGCGTATTAAACAAATTGGCCATTTATGATCCAGCATGGGCTGGCATATAAAGACCACCACAAAGTCGCATACAGTGGTTTGATTCACATCACTTTTAACGTGTTTGCTGTTGGAGGTAACTGATGCATTTGATTTCTGTAAGTGCACCTTATTCCACACCGATATCCTTTATTTTTCAAATGAAGCAGAAAACAGTGCACTGCTATGATTTGCACAGCTTAAAAAAGGAATGTTCTACAGGTTTACATGTCTAAAAAAAGCGAAGCACCTAAAGGACACAATTTCTAAGAGATTAATGCAAAAGACATGTAATTGTATACATGAACTTGGTTAACATGGAAGTAAGCACAAGCAATTAACATGCTCAAACAGAACATTTTGCATTTATCTTTTCCATGGATGAAGATATTAAATAAATGAACCATACAAATGGCTAAAACAAAGTCTTCAGAAGGAAAATTTTATCTTCTCCAAAACAAAAATCAGCTCAATATCCACAAGTCTGATCATTATGGGAAACAGAAACAGTCTTACTACCAGTAATATCCAGCACTAAACAAACACCACACTGGAAACACAAACTAAAAGAACTAAAATAAGCAAGTTTATATTGTCAAAAGAAACAACAGGTGATGAAGCAATTCTTCTCTCAGCCACTCTGTACTCCACAGCCTATGATTCCACACAACCTTCACTCTTCACAATGTTCTGAGCAGATTTACTTTTCTCAGGCCCTTTACTCCCCCTCTCCATGTCCCACAAGTTTTGGGTTTTTGCCCTCCCCTGATTTTTGTAGGCTGTTCTAACTTAATGCCATACAGCCCAGTGTGACCCAGTCTACCCTGTGTCCCTCACTACTGTCGTTTTATCTGCACAGCATCACAGAGTGAGCTGTTTTTAAATCCTTAGACTACTCATACCCTAAACACTCTATGCTCTTGCTCTTCCTCTAATATCACACACCTGAGGTACAGAAACTGCTGAAGAAATGACACCTCTCTCCTCTGTTGTTCCCTCCAGACACAACTGTGTTGGTAAGTGCCATCCTTCCAATGCTGATGAAGCCAACAAAGGGACTGACAGCTCCCAGCTCCCCCTCATGCTGCAGGCCTGGTCCGTCCCCCAGGAGGAACACAGGCACTAACAGAGCCACGTGCACCCACCAACTCACTCTCCCTTGTGCCTGCCAGCAGCACCCAGGCCCTGACTCTCATTAGGGTGTCCTCTGTAATAAATATTGCTATAATGACTTTGTCCTGAAGTTCAGGAGTTGAACTAAAAGCTAACCCATTTTCCAAAATAAATACAGTTTTCACAGTCACATACAAAGAACCAACCTCAGCCAATCTGCTTTGAAATACTACTGACCCACGGCATCCTCTTTCTTATCCATCCTACAGAAAGAGAAAATTAATTAAAACCTCACCAATCAAGAATGGCTAAGGGACATGAACAATGCTAGCATTTCTCCTACTCCTGAAGTCTCTTTCTGCTCTACAAAGAACAAATGATGGGTGGTCCAACTGCACTATGACTCTTTGGAAGTAGGGGGCACAAAAGCCCTTGAAACCAAAAAAACAGAAAGTTTTTGATCAATACACAAAACATTTCCCCACTTCAATTAAAAAAAAAATACAAAAAAACCAAAAAAGACCCACCTGCTCCAGGGTGAATGCCACCAACCATGCACTATCACATCTCTGTACTGCATTATCCTGTACTGCTCCTGACTATCCTGAAACAATTTACGTCCTCCAACACAGGGAACATATTACAGGTTTGAAACAAGCCTCCTGCTCCACAGCACTGTATACACTTTTGGCACTATATCAAATAATACTGACAAAAATACAATAGAAAAGGCTCTGCATCATTTAGTCACGCCCTCTCACTCTAAGTCACTGGTTCAATTAGAAACTCCCTCTCCCTCTTCTGATCCGCTTTCATCCTCCCACGTTGCTTTCATTACTGTCCCCCCTCTTTTCCAATCCCCATAAAATCACAGAATCACAAATGAAATTTAAATACAGCTTGCACCATATCAGTAAACAGGTTCACTTTTAAAAAACTTAGAGAAAGTAAACAAGTTCACTTCTTTATAGCTATCAGTGTACCTACATTTGGAAAAAACTTCATGCAGTCATCACTATGCTCGTGTATGACTGAACGTCAAAAGTCTCGGCCAAACAGGACATAATTTTAATCTAGACAGAACTCACACAGCTCTGCCACACTGAGGCAAGAAAGTCAGTAATGACAGCTTATTTAATGAGGAAGTGCCTAATCATACACCTGGAGGTGTTTTCCCTGCTTCTGCTCTCAGCTGTAGGTACCCATAGCGAGAAGCTGCCCGTTCAAAGGTCCCAACTATACTGAGGAACAGATACTGTCAACTCAAAGGATACCATTAAAACGCTGGAGTGGTGTAGAATGTGAGGAACAAAAAAAATTACTAAATTAATTAGTATTTCTTTTTATTAACTGCCCAATATCATTGGTTCAAATGTTCAGTGGAAACAGCAGATTTGCACACACTTACCTTGGCAACTGAAAGAGTTATCAGCTTGAAAAACCAGCGTGCCAACAGAACCTCAGTCCCTAAAACACAATATAATTTGGCTCAGCTACTGCAACTGCACAGGGAATGCAATCATTAGTTTTATCTTCATCCCCTCAAACCAAAAAAAAGAGTGGGTAATCAGAAAAAGGAAAACACCTGCACATAGTTCACAAAATTGCCAGCTGAAGTAACAGGGCTACGTAAAACCAGCCTCGAAAATGCTTCCACTCACAACGTCTCACAGTCACAGCTTTCACTGACAACTACTTTGCTAAGCTTAGAACTATTAGGATCCTTCTTGTCCATCTAACACAGTAAGTTTTCCTCTGGACTTCACCTTGCACATCCTCTCTGAAGACATATTTTACAAGTAAACTTGTCTTTTATTTCCCATGAAAGTGATTCTATGTCTCCTACTAAACCATAATTTCACTATCAGTGACCCCTTAATAAAGAAGCTGCTGTCTTTTAAGACAATAAATTCCTAAATACAGTATGAATGTAGCCATTGAGTACTAAAGCAGTGCTTTTCACAGTTACTATCTGCCCATAATTGCAAGTAAGATTTAGTCTGAAGAAACCTTTTTTTAGATACATGAGGAAACAACTTTAATAAATACACTATCATCCCTGTTGCTCAATTACTTGAAAAAAAGCACAAATTAGATACAAGAGGGGATTTTTTTGACAACTTTCCTACCAATATAGGAATTCTGCACTATACTATAGTACCTAAGAATTTGCTCAACCTTGATTTCAATGACTGGATGTCTGCAGTGTTAACAGTTTCCCCTCTGTAAACTGAAGTAACTGGAAGATAAGCATTCACCTTCTGTGCAGAAGGCAACTTAAAAAAGAAGCATAAAAATGTGAGGCTCATGGTTTTCCTTGAATTGCCATTGTTCACTGTAATGTCAAAAATACTAATAGGAGAAATTGTGAATGATTTTGCAAGGAAGTGGTGAAGAACCACACTGAACTTGAAAAGGCGAAAGGAAGATTCCCAATAAGCCAGACAAACCTCACCAACCATAAAGATAAATACGTATTTCTTTGGAGCACCTCTTAAAGAGGCAACAGGTTCTTGAGGGGGACAAGAAACTGTTGGTCAGCTTCAAAATTTCTAACCACTGCTCTATTAAAGTAATAGGGCAATCACTCTCCCAAGGAGCTTCATTACTACAGTAACTGCTTTCTCTGAGCAGAAAAACTAATCTGTCTCTAAGGGGCTTACTGTCCCTGCTGCAAACTCCTCAACAAGCTCCCCCTGCACCACTTGCAGAGCTCAGACCTTCAGAGGGAGCTAACTCAGCCCATCAATCTGTCACTCCATTAATACACAGAGAAGAAGGAGACAGGGAAACCAGTGGTGTTGGTTGCAGAAAGCTGTTTGGTCACCTCAGCAAATTCACCTTTAACATAAGCCAAAAGAGATTACACAGGAAGGGCAGCTAAGCAAACTGTATGCATGTGTATGTATGGCCAGACTTCGCAAATGAAGATTTGGGAAGGGCTCTCTCCATGTGGGTGTGCCCTTCCAGCCTGTGCAGTGGATGTTTTAGGTGAGGCACAGTGTGTAAAGAACTGGCCCCACCGTTTAAGTCCTGAGGTCCATCTGCCACGGCCGAGCGAGCTTGGACAGTGACAGTGAAGTCCTCAGGACTGTCACAGCACCTGGTACTGACCGGGGCTGACCCTGCTGAGCATCCGAGATGTGACGGGATGGGATGGCAGGGAGGCATTTACTGCCAGGGGACAGTCCCTGCTGAGACTCGAACTCAGGTCCTTGGGATTCGGAGTCCAGAGTGCTCTCCATTACACCACGGGACTGCCGTAAGCAAACTATAACTCTCATGGGAGAAGAACTACAATGTAAGAAAATATACAGAAGAATTCCGTAAGAAAACTGACTTGCGAAACCCAAGTCTTAAGCATAATCAAGAGATCTTGACAGCAGACTAACATCCTTAGTCAAAGTTTAGCTTAGGATAGTTACAAGCGTCTCACCTCAAACACAGTCAGAACTTAACACAAAATGACAGCTGAGTACAGTAACTTCTTTAAGGTTTACGGAGACCACCTGAGACAAGTCCTGCTGTGACAGTTTAAGTCACCACTGTCTCAAAATGCCTTTCTCACCTTTGTGCTGGGTCAGGGCAAGGTGGACTGTGGTTTCTCACAGGCAGCTGAGCTGATTTGTCACCACCAAACAGGTCTTGCCTGCCAGCTTCCCCTGGCTACAGTGACCTTGTCAGATCTTTCCACAGAAAAATTCGAATCACAAAGCCAGTGGGTGCCAGCACCACCACAGTGCAATCAACAGCCACACTCAGAGAACGCAGCTTCCCACTTCAGTAGCACAGCACCATTGGAAACCTGGTGCACCCACAGCTTCAGTTTAGATCTGCTTCACTGTATTTTAAACAATTTAAATAAATAAATAAAAAGAAACAAAACCCCCAGTTCATACATTCCCTTTACTGGCCTTGTTTTAGGAACTCTAAGCTCTGACAGCACTAACACATGCAGTGCTTAGCCCTCCAAAGCAGAAGTTGCAAGAGGCATTTTTAAATATCTTTACTGTATTTTTACACTTCCAAAAAACACCTTTAAGAAATGGGGACAATTTCCTATCATCTGCTTCCTCCAGCAACTCAGTCATTTCAGTCAACTATTTTTTATAGAATATAAAAAAAAGGAAAAAAATTAACACAGTATTAGTCTCTACCTTTCCTTTCATTACCTTTCAAAATGCAATATGGAAGCATCTCCTTATATTCATTAAAAGGAAACTGCTAGAGTTCTACAAGCATACTTCTTTGAACTATGTCTTATCCACTGATTCTAGACTTGTAAAACAATGCAAAAACTGTCAGTAGGTAAGCAGAAGAGAACAGGTTATCAGCTCCCAAGCAGGTTTCCATGTAAACAGTAATTTCCAAATTAGCAAATAAAATTAATCTCTTCAGTAGGTTAAAATGATGACACAAAACCTGTGAATACATACCCTTTTTAACCAAGCTTTATTTGGCACCAACCTGTTTTACAAAATTATAGGGTTTCCTCGACATCAGATGTTCTCTTATTTCATCACCCAGGAATGACGTGGTTACACTCACATTAACCGGGCACAGTTGCCAAATGAGCTGTCAGTATCCCAGAATTAATCAATCTCAAGTACATTGTTTCACAATTAAGCTTATGAATACATCATCCCATGAATATAAAAACAGCAGCAATAAACACATCCCAGAAAAGAGGGAGAGTTAGAAAGCTCTTTTTCAACTTTCTAGTACAGCTACATCAGTCGGAGGCCATTCTTCATTGTTAATCCTTTTCACTGTGGTTGTGCCAGAGGCCTCTAACTGGGAAGCATTTTATATCAGCAAATTAGTCTTAAACTTCTGAAATCACATAACTAGACAGCAAAATTAGGTGATATTCCATCTGCAGTTTACAAACCTCTGTTTTAATAAAAACATAATTGTTTTGAAAGATGTAAAAGCTATGGGGGTTTTGTCACTGTGGTTGAATTAATTCACAGTTAAATTCTTTCTATGATATCGATTTATACTGCAGCTACAGCCCCTGCAAAAATTAACAGAACATTCCAACATAGAAAAGTCAGAAATTCAGATTCCCATTTAACAAATACTTGACTTGAAGGAGAAGGATGAAAATAGGCTAAGTACAAGTACACTTCTGTTCAAATAATACAAACTAGAACCTTTTTTCAGTTATTGCTAATTTTAACAGCAAAAAAATATTTAGAAAACAAATGCTAGAGAAATAAAATCTCCACAATGCTTATCATCAAATACCATAATACTTTCAATAACTGTTATGGCAAGTGGGTCAATGACCCCTGAATGAGATAATTACATGGACACTCCAAAACTAAACTTTTACTCCTCCTTATCACAGTACATTTACAATAACCATATGAAAAGATTAGATTACATGGCAGGAATGTCAGCAGGCTGACACCTTATCATCCTTTTCTTCTGCTATTATAACATTACAGTTCTCTTACATAGTTACACGTGTTCCTATTGTGCCCCAACAGCTTTTATGAGGCATTTTTCATAAGAATAAACATCTGAAAAGCACAAATGCAAAGCAGATATTATTGTCCATTTTTTAAAATGGAAATTGTGTGAATCATACTTAATTCCAGGAGGGTTGCTCTTCAGGTCTGTCAAGTCTGAACTCCACACAGATGCAAATTACTGGTAAAACTTCTCCCTGCATCCTAATGAGGTACACTATAAACCATGAAGCCAACTCGAAAACAAGAACGTTTCCGAGGCAAATTTTACTTGGCTTAGGTGTTCTAAAGTTTTAAGGCACTAGTATTTTAAAAGAAAGTTTTACCCAGCAGCACTTAACTTCTGCAGGATCTGGAACCTGTGAGTGCTGCAGCACCACTTCCCCAGAATGGTGCCAGGGCTGGCACACATGACTGCAGAGATCTCGCAGCGGTCAGGGAGCCTCAGTGTTGTGAGGACTCCCAACTGCTGAGCTCTGAATCTCTCTGCAAAACTTTGTCTTATCCTTCCAAGTACGTTCAGGCCAGAAGGGAAAGTAAATTGTCAAAGCTGTTCTGAAGTACTAAAAAACCAAATCTGTCACTTCAGGTAGCAGCTACCACCACTTCAAATGTATCTTGACTGGTTTAAAAATGGTTGCCAACATGGGACTACCAAGTGTGCATTATGCGGATCACACTAACCTATAGGGAGAGCTCCTTCACAAAATTCCTGCCTTCTGCTGCCTCAAATAGGACTGACTGAGCTCTCCAAAAAAAAGGAAAAATTATTGACAAATGCCATCATTAAGGATTAACAATCCCACAGATAACCTGAACTATGGAATGAAAATATGGAGATGCCCATGCAGACAAGATAAATGAACAAAAAGATGTCTCATCCTAAAGAGGGGATGACCTGTATTAGAAGTTACTGCTTAAAATGCAGCATTTTGGAGAGATGGTGTTCTTTTCTTCCACAGCATTAATGCATTCTGGAAAACATGGCATGGTAATGTGTCCACAAAGCAGCTTCGTACTGTAACAACTAATATTCCTTCATTGCTTCATTCCTGTTCACAAAAAATATTATAAAGCTCATGCTATAAAACTGATTAGCATCCTTGCAGGAACTTTGGAATCCCTAAATCAGTTCTAACTCAGTATAACAGACAAGAGCCTTCAAAGACAACTAAGCTGCTATGAGTTATATGAAAACTGGAAGCTGGATGGACATTTCCAAAATACCGATGTTATCTAAAAGGACAAGCAGAGCTTGGGAATCACACACTGTTTCACAGCTGGTCACTTCACATATGCCATGTGGAGAGATGGCAAGCATGGCTTTAGCTCCACTACAGCCACATTTTGCCCGTTTGGCTGGTGTTGTGCCGTAAACTTTCCTCACCATACAAGGCCAGATGCACAGGGAACACAAGAAGCTCTTTAGTCCTGCTGTTTAGAGAATAATTTAAGAGACCAAAACCTGCAAACCCCGTTACATGACAATAACATTTTAAACTGCTTCAATTATCTTATATGGTTATGGGAAAGATTAAATATTGTCAAGACAGCATTCATATCAAATACAACACCATCCTACAAACCTTCTGAACTTGTTATCTACAAGCTGCTCACCCAGGCATTAAAAACAGAGAAACGAATGGTTTGCTCTATAGTCAGGACTGTGAGCAGAGGGTATCCAGAATTTCTAGTGGCAGTAATACACTGTGAAATGCAACTTCATTGCTGAGTTACACAATTTTAGGGCCACTGCCTTAAATGGATTTTTAAACAAAAACAAAACAACCACGAGTTGCATATTGAATTTATTTAGGACTATGAAGCTCTTGGAACAGGTATCAAGTTATGTTATGTTTACTAGCCTGAAGAAAGCCTAATAAAAACACTGGCAATTTAAAAACCAAAAAAGTATAACACTGGATAATTCTTTTTTTATTTCCTCAGTGGTTCACAAGTTGTTGTAATAATTTTGTGTGCCAAGTTGCTCTGATGGTGTAGCTTTTAAAATAGCTGGTATTGCTATGGGGCAGAGGAAGAACTGCCAGGCTATTTGTAGGACAAGAAGGGCAGGGGGAGAAGTGAAATGTAAATGGCAGGTTTGGAAGCCTGAGGTGTTTTTCACTTCTGTTTTGTATTTTTCCATATACACAGGAAACTCCCTTGAGGGGAGAAAGAACAACTTCCCTAGAGCTAAATACAAGAACATGTGTAAAACAGAAAAGCCACTCAATGTTTCCATACCTCAACAAATAAAAATGTAAAGAATCAGACAAAAACTTAAAAAACACTGATATTGAAAAACATCTACTTTTCCCACCTCCAAAATTCTTCAGACAATGTCTTTGCAGTGGGGGAAAATAAGATTGACTCCACACACGTATACAGAGATCATCAGGTACCTTCACATTTAGAGAGTTCACTCTGTTCCCCGACCCCAAACTGCTGTCCATCCTTTCCTCTCCGGTCCCTTTTGCTATTACAGACTGAGGCAAAGACAGGGAACAAGGAGAGAGTTCAGGCAGTTCACCCAGAGGAGCAGGGCCTTCTGCTCCCACTGCCAGTGGGTTATTCTCTCTCAGGCCATGACTCCAGCAATCCATTTCTCCATTTCCAACAGCAGCATTAAGAGACAGCTGAAGGAGAGTAAGAACCACAAAAGCCTAAACGGTCCCTCCCCGAACATTCTCCTGTCTATAACTATTTTCAGTTCAAGGGATTTCTGAGCCTAATGTTGATATCAGAAATGAACATAACTTTTATTAATAACTGGATCTCTCACATGGTTCAAGCACACTGTTGATAGTAAAGAACACATACTCTGTGCTCTGGGCACCAATGGGACAGAGAAGAGACCAAGAGGAGTTCTGTTACCTAAAAGGGCAACACCACATGTGCAAGGAAATCCCAAGGCAACTTGGCATCATCAGTACTATCAGCCTCGAAGAGTCATCCAGCCTCTGAACTAGGATCTGGTTTTAACACGTCAGCAAGCCCAGTTTCATACTGCAGTGGCTCTGCAAAAGCCTGCAAATGACAAGGCTCAGGAGCCACAGAGACTCACACCACTGACCAGAGCCCTGCAACAGAACGACACAGCTGTGTGAAGGGACACGTAGAAACCAGCTGTCATGTGTGGCATGATAATACAAATGCTTATTAATAAAGTTAAACACAAACATTAAGGGAAAACATAATGAACCTCTACTAGCAACTTTTTGGAGGGGGGGAGGGGTCAGTGAAGGGGCAGTGCTGTGGAGTTTTTCAGGTTCAAGTCAGTTGTCTGGGTTTTTTTAAACACGGAAAGTATTTTCCAATTTTCCTCCTGACTGGCAACAACAAAGCACAAGGTACTTTAGAAAATAAATCTTCATTAACTACACAAAGAACGCCATGACAGACATCCAACAGCTTTTCAACTATGCCACTACCAATAGTTACAAGATCTGGTCCCCCATGCCAGCACACCTTGGGACAAACCTGAAGTACAGTCAGCATCAGCCCATCACTCTTCTCAAAATGCAAGGAGTACAGAGAAGTCTTGAGAGCTCCAGTTATCCTGACTGGTTTTGTACTGAAAACCAGCAGTCCATCCTTTCAGCCACAGAATCCTGTTCAAAGGGCTCCCTGGACCTGCATGGCACCCAGCAGTTTGCAAGCAGTTCAAGCAACAGTTTACTGACAGGAATGGCACTGTGGGAGACCCAGGAGGGCACTTTCAACTCAGAGTCCTCAAGAAGATGTTTCTAACAGCTACAATTATCTACAGACACTGCAGAAAACAGAATAAGCAAAAAAAAGGACTGAGACAGTCAAAAGCAAGTGGACAATGCAATAAATGACCTCAGGTAGAAGAAAATGCAGTGGATTCCATTATGGATTATTTGGCAAAGGAGAAGCTGACAAATGACTCAACTCTTAGGAGAAGAGCATGAAGCTACTTTTGGCTTCCAAGAAAGAAATTAAGAAAGTAGCTGAAAAAAGGAAGAGGCAACAGACTGAAGGAGCAACGATGATCTGGGACAATCCTTAAGTATTTGCTTCCTGTTTCTCCCAGCTATGGTCCAGTGTTGCAATACTGATAGTTGGAAGGTTCCTTTTACCAAAGGAGAGAGGCTGCACACATCAGCCACACTGACTGGGAACCATTATTCAATTCTGATACCCAAAGGACATGCCTATTTGACTCTCTGAATTTTGTTGCAAAATGAAGTGGGGAGAATGTTTTAGACAAGGGGCTACCTACATGAGCTGTTTAATCAGCAAGAGTAAAGTGAGGCTCACTGGTGGAAGAAAAAGTGCACCATTGTTACACATGAAGTTACAGAATGCCCTTATATAAAGCTTTCAAATACACATTTTTTTGTGAAGCAACAAGAGCAGAAAAGATCATAACGTGTATCACAAAATCTACAAACTAATAATGATGCCTTCTATGATGAGAACAAAAAATGTAGACTATGACAACTTCAATCAAACCGGTAACTTTTAATCTATATTAAAATACCCCGCATATGATACTATTTCCCAAGGTTCTGAAAAAGTATTAAGAAAAGCAAATCTAATACTTGTATTCAACCACTGAACCAGGCAAACAGAAAAGTTACAACTTTATTTGAACAGTAACACATGTTCTTTTAACACATCTTATGTTAGGAGAAACTTTCTGTATAGTAAATATTACTTCAAGTTGTATATCACAACTGGTATAACAAACAACCCGAAGTGTATCTGTGTACACAGACACACCCACCACTGTTTGGGCAATGCTCATTTACAGAATTCAGCTTTCAAAACCTGGTCTCAGCTTTACTTTGTTTGCTTTCATCATTTCAAAAACAATCCTTTCTCCCAGTTCTGTTGCTTTAGAAATACACCATGTTAGTAAGAACAAAGTGTCCTCCTTCACAGCTTTCAATAAACACCCTACAAAGCCACTGGGAACAGACTGCAGTCTGAACTGAAAGTTCTGTTTTATCCATCCTCTTTGGAGTAGCAACAGGATAAAAAACCAGTAATAGCTTCCCACACATGAAGAGAATTGAAACGTTTTGGAAAAAAGAAACAAAAAAACTCCTCCAAAATACAGTGATCCTTTAGTAGGTCATCTTCTCCCCATCCCCAAATACATTTCCTGCCTTTATAATATTAACACTTGAGATCTTTCTTTGGCTTTCCCCATATAATTTAAGTTTTCCTCCTCTTTCTGCGTCAGTGTTCTGTCTTTTGTTACATGAGGTATCTGGGGTTCTCCAATTCTTTAGATTTTATTTTCTCTCCAGTCCTCATCAGTTCTTAAGGGGGCAGAGAACCAGCATAGGAGTGCTCATTAGACACCCCCGCTCATGATCAAAGACACTGATACCAAGTTCCGAGTTCCAAAAAGTAAGGAATAGGGTTTGGACTTGATTTAAAACACACAGTTGTTCGATTATTGCATTGGTGGAGCAGCCACAGTGACTTTGCCACTCTATAGGTAATGGTGGTGGGGATGCCCTAAGCACACCACAAGCCTTACAGAGCTGAAAAAGCAAAAACTTGGGCAGAAAGGAGCAATCTGTTGGGAAATAGTCTGAAAGTCCTGCTCTGGACAAAGGTGGGTGAATATGGACTGCCCACAAAAAAAGAATAGGGCTTACACAGAACCCTCATGGAAAAAACATGGAGTCTTCAGGTGTATTACTCCATTAAAATAAATAAAGAAAATAAAGAGAGATGTAGAGGCAAAAATAATGGAGGGCTGCTCAAAAAATTCAGGGGAGAGCAGGACTGAGAACAATTAAGTAAAATACAAAATTCTACATAATTTCAATATGCTTTATATGTAACAAAAGGAAGCAGAATTGACCAGATCTAAACTGGAATCAGAGGAAAGGAATTTCAGGCAGTGGCTCCACACACTTTTCAACTAACATCAAAACAAAAAAGTGAAACTATGAGCTAGGAATGCACTTTGGACAACAGCAGAACAGCATTTTTCATCTTTAAAAAAAAAGTACTATCTTTACTGAAGGTAATCTTCTACAATCGAGTCATTAGGTAGGAGAATGCTGAACACAACAGAGAAAAGACCAAAAGCACCACCAGTAAAATCTGTTAAGAAAGTACTTCCTACAATGATATCCACAATTTGAATCCTATGCAGCAGAAGCCCAAAGGAAAACTTCCAGCAAGTGAAGAAGTCTCTTATCTCTACAGATATAACACTCATCACTGCCTGATCATCTCTGGCAAACACAGGTCTGTTGCTCTTGGAGGTTTTTTATTTTTTGTAAGAACTGTTCAAACTGAAGAAGATAAACTTTCAAATTGGAACTGATGCAACACAACTTTCATGACTATGCAAACGGACAAGTCTAACCAGTCCCCTGCTAACTCTGAGTGCCACACAGTGAGACAGCAAGTAAATCATCAGGGAAACTGAACTGAACTAAGTATTTAACAATTTTTTAAAAGTTACAATTTTGTCCAAAAAACTATTTGAGTGAAACATGGGAAAGACATGGGATATATGTCCAGAGTTTTGTTTCTTATGTATTTTATTTCCACATGGAAATTCAGCCCGGATGCAATGAACACTCACATAAAGACTGGCTCAAAACTCTGCCTGGAGAGCCACCTTCAGCACGTCTTCTGAGCTCACCAGTTTCCTGCAGCCCCAAAAGCCACAGGCAGATGCAGCAGGTCAAAAAGAACAACTATTACCCTCACAGCACAAGGGATCCGATAAAAAGAGTTGCCCTGCACTTTCTAGTAGCCTTTAACAATTGCGAATGAATGCAAAGGCCTGATCTACTTTTCCTTTGCCACCATTTGAAGTATGAGATTTATCATTTCAACAGGCTAATTGCGAGTAAACCTTCTCAACAACAGTTTTTTAAAGTATTGTTTCATAACAACTCCTGCTAACTGTTGTGAAATACAGATATTTTGCCCACTGCAAATAAAAATGCAAACAGTTCTGACGTTTGTTTTAACACAGTTCTTGGTATTTTGAGAGTGCTGTTATCTAAATGTAGACATTGCAAACACTGGTCTTACTTACTGTATTATGAACACTGAACGTGAACCTGGCCAACATTTATATTATTAATTAAATTACATCTCAGAATAACTTTTCATGCCTTTCCTGTTTCAGATGACCTTCAGAGCAAAAAAGTTACTTCAGCTCTGGAGAACTCAGTTTTCTATCTCTACATAACGTTCTTCTATCTCTCTTGAAGACCAACTAAAAAGGTACATTTACCTACACGATCAGCAAAAGAATTAATGGAGGAAGCCACTTCTGTAAATTAGTACCTTTACATCATGATCAGAATTCTGTGTTAGTGTCATCTGTGCTGACTGAAACAGTTGTCACAATGCACCAAGCCTGCTAAAGCCTCTTTCAAAGAACAAGCCTGATCCCAAACACTTACTTTCATTAACTGCTCTGCATGACTTAATTCATGAGAGATTTGTAATGCACACATAAACAAACCAAAATCAACACCACCCATGCAATACTAAATAAAAAGAAAAAATTGGAGTGTAAAAGGAGAATTTAAAGAAAAAAAAAAAACAAAAATCAAAACCAACACTCCAGGACTCAGTGCTGGCAAAGAAATGCTGAACAGCATTAAAAAAAAATTGGCCAGAGAAATACTTGGACAGAAAAGATCTGTCCAAAATAGTTCTGCTATATCCCCATAACTTCTGGAAGATATTACATTATTGAGGATTTTACTAGTCATCACTGTGTATCTACTACAGAACTAAGGGAGCGTGAAAAGAAACACACATGCAGAATAACAGCACTCCTTCAATGAAGCTTTTTTCTCTCCTGAATTCTCACACTCACCACTGAAGCCAGAGCTGGCTGGCAGATTTGCAAAGTGGTGACACTTTTTTCAATTTTGAAAATAAGTACCTATGCAGAATAATTTCCTCTGCAGTATAAAGACAGGGCTCCAGCACCACTTCATTCTGTTACATGTCACATTTATCCACTGGCCATGCCCCAACCATTCCATTTGTCTCAGTTAGGTAAGAGCACCACCTCTCTGGTGTTTATTCTAATATCCCTCACTGTAACCAAAACACACTGACAATGAACACAGTCGCCCTCGAGTCCTCCTTATCACACCCTTCTCTTACGCAGACTAAAACCCTACAGAAGTCTGGTGTCTTCTGACCAACTTTCACGTGATGTGACCTGTCAAAACCCAGGGAAGGGCCCCCCGCTACACTGAGCAACAGGAACAGAGTCAGGAGACAGCAATTCTACCTCTACCTCTCCATGGACTGTCTGTTTGACCTTGGCAAGTCACTGGTTTTTTGTGCTTGTTTTTTCACGTTCAGGACATTAAGCGCTTTTACACAGATGACTGGAACAACAACAATAACTGAGTAAGTCTAATCATTATTTATTCCATTATGCCTGGCATTAGAAATCTTCCATAATGGCATAAATTCAGAGTGAGCACAAGCACCTCCAACTCTCTACATCTTTATTTTGAAGCTCCCTTTATGTAAGAGCAGAAGTGAAAGCAGTAACACCCCTTTATCAATATACCCTCCCTTGTATCAATAACTCATAAAAGTTTAGTTTCACAAATTCTTGTGCTGAGCAAACAAGTTTAAACTTATTTTCTACACTGGCAGTTCCTAACCCACAACTTGTAAACAAGAAACACTGCCTGCAAGTGTAGGAAGATGCTGAAATGAAGTCCAAAACCAGCACTGGACAAACACCTTAAAAAACTCAGAGACTCAGTTGAAGTTTTAAAAAGCAGTTTCTGGTTCTGTTACCCTGCCTGCGTTTCAGTTGTCATGGGTCGTTGTCCACACCCTGCCAGTTCTCTTTGTGTTGCCCAGAGGCCTTTTGTTCTGTTGATGGGCCAGCTATTAAGCAGTGCTCGTCCCCACCAAGGTGCTTTGGTGAGGGCTCCTTGGCCCTTCTCCCCTTTCTGTTCTGTTATCTCTTGTGGCTGGGAGGGGGCAGTGCCAAGGCCCCAGCCAGCCCTGCCCCTGTCCTAGTTCTATTGGTTAATAGACCCTTAACCCTGCCTCTCCCTCAGTTTTCACCCAATCCAGCCAGACCAGGGGACCGCCCCCAGAGGTCTGTTCATACCTGTGGACGTTTTGAATAAAACAGATTCTTCTCTGCCTTGCAACTGCCTGCAACTCTTGTTTCTCCCTCCCTTCTCTGCCCCCATGGAACAAAGGGGATAGCAGGGAAACCCTTCTCCCTTTCCCTCCACGCCGCACAGAAGAGACCCTTTTCCTTAAAATCCATATGCAAGATCCTTTGCCACTGCTCCCAGACAAAATTACATTACGGAGTTAAAATAAAAGCTGCCAGGAAAAGGAAAGTAGAATATTGTTTAAAGAGTATCTTTTATTTCATGCAGTTTCTATGGTCCAGTAAAAATCAGGGACCAGTATTTTGCACAATTCAATTCCCTCTTTCAGGCCTGGAAAATTCTGAATTTCATGGCAGCCAGATCAAGTTTCATTCTGATACCAAGTTTCCTGGTAATCTCCCAAAGCACCACACACTGGAAATACACTACAAGTATGGCTTTAAAAAACCCAAACCAACAAAGTGCCAATGAATGTTCTGCAGACCAAGCAATCTTACCAAGAACATCAGCAAAAAGGCTTTTTCTCCGGCACATTTAGAAGCACGTCTATATTTGTCTGCACTCATAAAGGGAAAATTTTAAGTGTTCATTCTGCTCAAATCACTGTAAGAAATCAGACTAACAACTGAAAGACTGACTAGCACCCATTGCAGTGTATAACACTTAGCCTAACCTACCAGGAGCAGAAAAATTAAATTAAGAACCAGGTGTAATATCACACACAGCAGTTAAAAACGACCACTTGCCAAAACAGCTTACTGCTTGTTAGAGAAAGTGTTCCAGATTTCAGTACAGTGATTAAATGACACTGCACACAAGTTAGTCATGCAATTACAATGAACTGAAGATAGTTCTTGCTCCCGAATAAGAAACAAATGAGGAAAAGTTATACCATAAAACAACCACTGTAATGTCTTCATGTTTTCCAAGTGAAGCAATGTAAACAACTTGAGAGTCATAGACTCAGAATATCCTGAATTGGAAGGGACTCAACAGGATTATTAAGTACAACTCCTGGCCCTGGACAGGACACTCCCAGGGACCACACCATGTGCCTGAGAGCATTGGCCAAATGCTTCTTGAACTCTGGCTTGGTGCTGTGACCACTGCCCTGGGGAGCCCTTGCCAGTGCCCAACCACCCTCTGGGGGAAGAACCTTTGTCTAATATCCAATATAAACCTCCCCTGACAACTTCAGGCCATTCCCTCAGGTCCTGTCACTGGTCCCCACAGAGCAGAGATCAGTGCCTGCCCCTCCTCTTCCCCTCACAAGGAAGCTGTAACTGCAGTGAGGTCTCCCCTCAGTCTCCTCCAGGCTGAACAGACCAAGTGCCCTCAGCCCCTCCTCATGCAGCTTCCCCTCAAGGCCCGTCATTGCCCTCCTCTGGACACTCTCTAAGAGCTGAGTATCTTTCTTAACATTGTGATATGCCCAAACTGCACACAATGTTTAAGGTGAGGCCACCCCAGTGCAGAGCAGAGCAGTGCAGAGCAGGACAACCCCCTCTCAGGTGCACAATCTGGCACTTGCCCTTGTTAAATTTTATACAGCTGGTGACCGGCCAGCCCTGTAATTAGTCAGGATCTCTCTGCAGGCCCTCTCTTCATTTAAATAACTATAGAAATATGTAACTTAAATTCAACAACCATGCTTTCAAGACTCATCTACATAAAAAGAGCCTCTCAAATTTCCTGAAGACACATGCTGTTTGACTGTTCAGTTTGCTTTAGAAAGAACAAATCATACCCCAGCTGCACGTCATTCATTGATCAATCATATTAATCAAAACAGTAAACACTGTAATGATCTTATAGTAACATTTTATACATCAGTTACACTTTTCAAAAATAAAAATCTTAAACACAAAAATAGTGTTTATCATCTCTATTTTAATGTATAATATCACATATACAATTTTAATAGACTGTCTGTTGTAAGGATCTAGAACTGCAACCTTAATCAAGAGATTTCTCACACTGTAGACACCAAACCCCACGCCTTCTTTCCTTCCTTGGTGAAAAAATTTGCCACTACAAATCTGTAGTTTTTGCATTTACAAGCCAAAAAGCAAGAAGATACGAGGCCATATGTCACCATCTGGCCAACTAAAGTCCAGCTGAAGAGAATGGAGAATTTTTCAGAAAATGAAATTAAACAGTACAAACAGGCTTTGAAAATGGCTGTTATGTGACACAGCAAAGACGACAAAATAAAGTTTCTTCAGATTGTAAAGGGTACTTAACTTTTTTTAAGAAAAAGTAGCAACCACAAAATACACACACACGTGTCATGATTAAAGAGCACCGTAACAGAAGTGGAACCCCAGGAAATGAGACAATGTATAACTAAGTTTAGCACTTACTTTTCCAAGATTCAGTAAGAATAGAGATATGAAAACTGCTATTTTCTACTAATAGTTTTCTCTTCAAAGAGATCTATTGGCTGTTTTATACTGGAAAGAGATAACCATAATTCTATATTTATAATTTCTATATTTATAATTATCATCTTCCATATTATTTCCCTGTCTCTCATAATCATAATTATTCATTAATGCAATTATGTTCCATACAGGTATCAAGTGCATAATATTGTAAGTATTTCCACATAAAATAAAGTTTACCAAGATCAAGAATTTTATACACCCATAATTATAAAATTGCCTTGAAATACTATAGACTTAAAAGGCATATCTAGTTTTGTGAGCAGACTTAAGATTTTATCTAACAATACATTTACCTTTTTCCCTTCTTCACCTGAACACACAGGAAAAAGTCAGCAACCCTACAAAAGTAGGCAGACACTACAAAACACTGAAATAAATCCACATAAAAGTCCAACTTCCCTGGAAATGCTCTTGGGAGGCAGTGAATCAGCACATCACAGTGACATACAGGTCAGTTAATAATGTGCTTGCAATTACACCCAAAGAATTTAGGGTAGCAAGTACTACAAACATAGAAAAGATGCCCTGAAACTTCAAAATTCTGCTGACATAATTTGCTCTCCAAATGTGAAACTAATATTTTGCATAAACTACATCCTTCATTCCCAAGAGAGATTCAAGCATGTTGCATAAGTTAGAACACTTGCTTGTATGAAATATGTACTTTACAAATGTAAATTAAGATTTGTCTCTTCAAGTTTATCAATAAACAGACTTGGCACAGAACAGGTTTGAACTTCACCTTAATGGTAATTTTCACCAAAAAAGCATTACAAATTATAAAATCTGTTTTCAAAGTCTTTGCCAGTGACGGTACCACAAGTCTTCTAGGGAGACTTTACATGTACTTACAGGTTATTTACCCTTCTTTTCACAATATTTTAAAACATAGAAATATTGCAGTTCAAAACAATGAAGAAAAAAACCCAAACAAATTATTACTGCCAAGTAGAAATTAGCAAGTCAGAGGAAAGAAACTCTCTCATTCCCAAACCCAGGATCATTATGCAATTTATAGCAAGGAACGGGATACTTAAAAGAGAGTTACTTCTGCAAAGAGGTATCAGCAAGGGCTGTTGTCTTTTAATTAGCTGTAACAAATGCACACACACTATGCCAAATAGAATAGTCTACAGATTATTTCTGGAGAAATCAAAAATACTCTTTCCATAGCTTGAAGTTTCTTTGTGCTTTGTATCCACCAGAATAAGTCAAACAACAAAGAGCTACTTAATACAATGAATAAACAATGAAAGCAAATAAAACCCAAATTAAGAGCTTAACTTCATAAAGCTGCTCCTACTGAAACTATAAAAGGTTAAAAGAGTATTTGCCAGCATCTCAGAAGACTCCTTCAAGAATACAGGGCTCACAAGGATTTCCCAATAGTCAAACTAAAGACAGACATGCTCTTTGATAATGATTTAAATGTTAGTCACACAAAACATCTACTCATTTGATTGTAAACAAGTTTTTCCCAACCTTTAACACTCATCAGGTGCATATACACAATACAATAGCTGTGGTTATGCAATTACTCAAATCTTAATAAGCACTGCTTAAGCCTTCAGTGGCAGTAAAACCTGTAGCCTGCAGATCCCATTCAGAATTCCAGTCCTATAGTCTGCATCATCCTGTTTCCACTCGAGCTTCACTTAAATCTCACTGACATCTCTTTCAGCCTAATCCTGCCATGAGGCTCAGAATCAGTATGTAATTCTTATCTTCCTAGACTTGACAATGACCCAAAACTACCAGCAATGCACCTTTTCCAGAAACACTCTCCCTGATTTCCTTGCCATTGTTGCTCTCATGATTCAGCCCTTATCATTCTAGTTGTTCCTTCAGTATATCCTCCTGAAGGAGCCTCCTCATTCACCTGTGCTCTTATATGAGTCATTTAATAGGTTTCTGTCTTGCATCCCTCTCCATCCTTCCTCACTCTGTTCAGGGCCAGGATTCAAATTCAACAGTGCACCCCCTACCATTAAACAGAAACATCATTTCTACTCCCTGTCTCCTGTGTTTGTCCAAGCCAACACCTCAGCTTGTGTCTCTCTCCCCACACCGATGCCTCACTATCAGCTCAGCCTCAGCACACAAACACACAGGTCTTACCCTTTCTATCACTGCTTCAGTCTCCTTTCCACTACCGCAACTCCAGCTTCCAGGAATCTCAACTAAGCATTAGCACTCAAACAGTGGTTCTCTACAGGTCCTAGAAACAACCTGGTGTTGAGATCCTGGTATGCCTGTCACATCATTAAGATATCCCTTCATTAGCTTGAATTTTACCCTGTGACCACAGCAGTTCACATCTGAACTCCTGAAGCATCCTTCCTCATCAGGTGAAATCCAGAACTGACCCTCATGAACATTCCTCTCTCAATAGCTTTCAAATCCAAAGTCAGATCAACCCAAGTTCTCCCTTCACTCTTTACTTCAAGACCCTCAGTGATCAATGTCCTCATCCTAAAATTACTAATCAGGATGTAGATTAGGTTAAAGTTTCATTAAGCTGTTATATTTTAATCTCTGAACTTCTCTTTATTCAGCCTCATGGCTGGAAGAACAGCACAAACCAGCACCTTCTCTCAGAAAACCTCCTACAAGTATTTTCATAGTTCTCAATAAACACAAACTAAACAGCCAGATGGCTGGCACATCTACACCACTACACTAAAATCCACTACACTGATGCCACACACTCTCCTGTGTCATCACAGATCTGATGTGTCTTCCCTTGCCCTTAAATCGTTCAGCATTCTGGGTCAGGAAACCCCTGTTAACCACTGAACTCCGTGATGACTAATTCAGACACGGAACTTGAGCAGCCTGTTACTTAGCAAAGTGTTACTAAAACAATTTCAATATTACAGTGCCTATGGAAAACATCACACCAGCGACAAGCCCACTCAGGTTATTTTTGTCTTTTCAAGGCTTCTCAAACTGTTTGAAAAATAATCCCAATACTGTATTATCATAGAATCATAGAATAGAATCACAGAATTGATTGTGTTGGAAAAGACCTCCGAGATCACCAAGTCCAACCCTGGGTCCAACTCCAGTCCATTTACCAGATCATGGCACTCAGTGCCATGTCCAGTCTCAGTTTAAAAACCTCTAGGGATGGTGAATCCACCACCTCTCTGGGCAGCCCATTCCAATGCCTGATTACTCTCTCTGGAAAGAATTTTTTTCTGATCCCCAACTTAAATTTCCCCTGGCAGAGCTTGAGCCCGTGCCCCCTTGTCCTATTGCTATAATATACTGCCATTACAGAGGTTTTCATTGGTAATGAATACTCAAGCCAATGCCCACCACTTGTTACTTGAGCTCTGTGCACTTGCTCCTGGTCCAGGTGTCTTTGCAAGGTATTTTACAGACCAGGCTGTCCCAGGCTACTGAGAAGACACGATTCCATACTTTATGCAATTTTAAAATGACATAAAATTAAGTTCATGGCATTAGAGATTCTCTCTGTCATGTAGCTGTATTAGCAATTTTCAAACTGACACCTACAGGTATTTTTGTAAGATCAGTAACTATTCAAAACCGTTTTGCACTCAAAATGTGCTTCTCTAATTACATAACATTTTTCATTGATTTTGTCATCTTAAAATGATGTTTCCCTAAATTGTTCACAGGCAACCCCAAAAATACTCCACAAACCCCCAAAATTCTATCCTATAATTCCAGCCATAAATGAACAATTTCTTGTAATAATAGTTCAAATTGTAACTAGTGTTCAGTTATTGCCTCCTGTTTCTGTGGACTTTCTCACTGTATCTGGTTCTGTCAGTGTGCAGTTTAGGTTCAGTCACACCGTACCTACAAGCAAGTTTGACCAAAACCCTTCTTGAGATGCAGCAGCACAAGTGTGCAAACAACAGAGCAGTGACATCCTCTGACTGCCACAATCACTGCAGTAAATTCCTGCTATTCCATTCCAACACTGCACAAACTCATGTGCCTTAACTGAAGCTCAGGCACAGTTTGCACAGCAAAAAAAAGTGTATTTTACATCCAGCTGCAGAAGAGCCACGAGCTTTCCCTCAAAGTTTGAGCACCCATCGAAACTGCAACCTGCCCATCCAAACACAAGGGTTTGCACACCACATCCTTCACTTACTGCTTGTTAATTTCAAGCACTTTTTCCCCTGTGCAAAGAAGCTTTTACAGAATAGTCCACAAAGAAAACTGCTTGTACTGTTTTGAAAAACAAAAATAAAAATTAGCAGCTGGACTAACATCAGTTTTTAATCCTAATACACACAGATGAGTCAGCATCAGGGAGGTACTCAAAACAGGTCATATAATAATGGGAAAAAAAAGTCAGGCTCCTTAGTGCAACCTAATGATAACATGAACCAAAGTTAACAGGTTTCCTTTTACCAAGGCTGGAAGTGTTTGCTAGTAAGAAAACAAGACCACTTATCCAGAGAATTACTCGAATCACAGGTTTTGAACAATAAATTCAGCATTAAAATCCTAACCTGTGCACAACTTTTCCACTATTTTTCCTAGTGTTCCAATTATTTAATCATTGATTTTTTAAAAAATAAATAACCTACAGTTGTTTTGGTCAACATTTTAATAGTTGCCTGAGAAGGAAAAAAGTAATGTCACAAACATGACAACTCTTCTGACAAACCTGTAGTAATCAATAAACAAAAGCAAATGGAGCCCAAATATTTAGATGAGTAAACTAACAGAAATGTGGGAAAACTTAATTGCTAACTAGAGTGCTGGCTAATAGTTACAGGAATTTTAAAAGCATTAGTTCCCTTTTTTCCTACTCTAACCTCTAAAATAGTACACTCCAGGAATCGTAACAAACAACACCAGCTTTCCTAATGAACTTTTAACTGGAAAAATGTATATGAGGTGCAAGACGCCTTCAGCAGGCCAGAAATCAAGCAAAACCTTCGATTTATTTTTCGACAAACAAGAGTGAGGAACTGGAAACACTCCTGGAGCCAAACAAAACAACAAATACCATAATGCTACCTTCTCCAGGAGAACAAAAGCACCAACCACCAGCTCCACCCCACCCCCAAGCAGGCTGTTGCTCTCTAACCACAGAGCCAATGCTGTAGACAATGTAATCCCACAGGGAAGACAGAAGGTCACAGACACACTGTGAAATCTTAAAATAAAGTCCCCGCTTTGGAAAGACATGGCAAGTACTTTCACCAGTCAAAATTTCATTTGGAACAAACAAGTTGAGTATAGAAACAGCCTGTTCTTCTGACTCTCTTCCTTCACCACACAGAGGGAGGTCACACGTGCTCAGCGTAGCCCAAAATTAAGGACACTGCACTTACAACAAGCAGCAGCAATCAAGATGTGGTGAGGACGGCAACGTGCAGTGCAACACTGCATGTGTGATTGCACACTGTATCCCAGCACTGGATCTGTGATTATTCATCAGCTGTCGGTGGCTAAGAGGGTGTCACTTATTACAGTGACACATGCTGCAGCTGGCTAGCCATGATTAAGTATTACCCAGCGTGGCTGAAAGGGACGGCGACTACCATTCATTATGATCCAGCGTAGCTTAGTGGGGTAGGGACGCTACTACCCTTCCCGGCACCGTAGTACTCGGAAGAAGGCAGCTAAAACTCAACAAAGCCCTAGGAATGGTGTGCAGGGAGCAGAGAAAAGGAACCAGCCTGAGAAAGCGGGTGCCCTGCTCCCAGGGGCAGCGCCCGCCCTCGCTCGGCACGACCGGGAGCGCTCGGGATTGCTCTGCCAGGGGGTGACAGCGCCGGGCGGGCGGGCCAGGCCCCGTGTGCGAACGGCCCCGGGCACGGCGGGGACGCCGCGCTCAGCTTCCAACCATGGCAGCAAAAGCCTTTTTCCGAGCGCTGCCGGTCCGCGGCCGGGGGAGCCCGGGGGACCCCCTGCTGCGGCGGGACGAGCCGGGGCGACCGAGAAGGGGGAACAGCCCGTGCCAGCCCCGGGTCCCCTCCCCACCGGGCTCCGCCGCTCCCCTGGGAGCCCCCAGAGCGGGACCCGCTCCGGAGCAGCCGGGACGAGCACCGACCCTGCATGGAGTCCCGACCGGCGTGCCCGCGCCGGGGAGAAGGAGAGCACGGGGAGCGCCCGGCCCCGCCAGGACTCCCACGCCGCGGGGCGGCCGCAGAGCGCG
>VWZD01001701.1:1322896-1365914 GCA_013396695.1 Sakesphorus luctuosus | reverse complement strand
TGGATCAACGGCAGGGATCGCGACAGGGATCAGCGGCAGGGATCGGGGCAAGGATCAGGGCAGGTATCAGGGCAGGGGTCCGTCCCCACGGGCCGGGAAACCGCAAGATTTTCCAGATTGGGACCAAAAACTTAACAGCAGGAGGCTGGGATGTGGAGACAGTTCAGACAGGCCTGTCCCGGTTCTTGCAGAGGAACGCGAACATCGCTTGTTTCAGGAGTCAGTTTTACATTAAAAGCCTGGTTTCATAATTTTCATTCGCACCAAAGTGTGTAAGATGCGTTTGCTCAGCAGACAGGAGGGGCTCCGTGTGCCACGGGACAGGAGGCACCTGGAGCTGCCGGGGCTGCGCCCGCGGCTGGACAGGACAGAAAAAAGACCCTAATTTTGGATTAATAACATTACCACTTTGTGGTCAGGGGCCACTAGGAGACCATGTTTGAAAAATCAAGTTTTTACATCAAGAATTCTGTCCATTTAACTTGCTCTGCGTCTTTAGAACAACATGCCAATCTAACTTTGGGCACAAGTGCCACATTGATTTAAAGAGTGCTGAGATTGCAAAGCCCACATAGTTTTTATTACTTTAGCCCCGTACCTGCTGTCTCCCAAATTCCGGAAAAGGATAACATTTCAGTAATCCCATGAATATGATTGTGGGTTTCTATCCCACATACTGCTGCTGATACTAATTCAATGAATAATGCCTCAGATGAGTAAAATGTTTTAAGAGATTGCTTGGTGACAAAGCCTGCTGGAATTCTACTCACTGTACAATCAGCTATTGTCTCCTGTCATTAAGGGACTTTCCCCATCATGATTTCCACCTCCCCATGAGGTACCAGAGGACTCTGGCTGGCTCCCTTGTAGGCACAGTTCTCGTCAAAAGCACAATGCATGCTGGAAATCCTCTGTATTGTTTGCAAAGAGCAACTCAATCCCTTTGGAAATCTCTTCCTAAAACCATGTCTCTCTTTTGTCTCCCAAGGCTGAGGAATGATCTCAGCTCATGCTAACTCCATTCCATTAAGAGTAGTTTCTGGATATTTGCCATGGGCTGTCTCTAGATGGTCATTTTATGGGGCCCCTCTTATAGCATGTTTTGAATCAAACTGGAAAATCTAAAAATGTAGCACACAATAATCTGCAGTGTCTAGACTCTTTTTAATAGTTTACAAAGAAGGCAGTGTGGTTAATAACCATATTAATTGGATACTGGAGCAGGTATATTATTTCAAAGAATTAGTAATTATAGAAACCATTGTAGTCCTTTCCAATCGCTGACAGCAGTACATTATAAAACAATCATTGATTTTATTTTTTTTTAATTATGAACAATCTGCAGTTCAAAAGGCCAGGAATACTATTCAAATCAAAAACAATAGCCTGAACTTAATGTGAGTAGCTGGTGGGAGAAAAGATAATGAGCCACAGAGGGTATTTTAGTATTGTTTATGCACTGAATTTTCTTCTTGCTGCTAAAAGTTTGTATTTCACACAGAGTGTGAGCAATTCCTATTGACTTTATTGGAAACTGAAAGCATCTCGTCCCTCAGGGATCTAGACCTCCCTTTCTGGCCTGTAATGAGTTTAAGCACTTCCAGAGCTGAGGTAGGGGAACAAATTTAAATACAAGATTTGCACCATCTAAGATTTTGTGTTGGCCCTGAGTTTTGTCCCACCAATGGTACTGCAGAAGCTGCTGGCCAGCAGTGCACAAGCAGCCCAGCTTTGAAGGAGAGGAGCAGGCAGGAGCAGGGAGCACTGGATGCAGGCTGTGATAACTGGGCTGAAGATTTCAGCAGCTTGTTTGACTAGTCCAGACAAAGCTTTCTTCAGCTCAGCCTTGGCCCTAGGGTTCCCCTAAGCTCATTCATTTGGGCACAGCACTAGCTAATACTCTTGTCATTTGGTGACTGCCTCCTGCCTCTCAGACTTGTAGAAAGATGAGAAAACAGCATGCATCCTTTCGTGTAGAAGCAATCCCATGTCTCTTATGGGCTTAGCACAAGCATGTAAGAGACAGGCAAGGGTACAAGAGTCCCCTTCTGAGATTAGCCTGTCTCATAAGAAAAAGCTTATAGTGTGTCTTGTAAAACCTCAGCTGCTTTAAAATCCAGTGACCTTAAAAAGCACTGGAGATAGTAGACAGCAATCTGGATCTTCATTATAAGCAGCAGGTTTATCTTGAGATGTTGCAGTTTGTATCTGGTGTTGTAAATCACACAATCTCGTGGTAGACACTTTGTTACCACCCTGGTGGAATTTCATAAGCGCAGGATGTACAGTGTGGTTCAACTGTGTGTCTAGGAGAGAAAATAAACAGGCAGTTGCCCACAGAACACCTCTTAGATCTGAATTTGGATGCATATGCCAACAAAAGTTACCGCCTACGTTGTTAGCTGGCCAGCTTGTCAGAAGTGCCCCTGTTGTTTGAAATGGATGCTGATGTTCAGCATAGCTCAGAGGGTTTGCAACATTGTCTTGAGGGTGACAGGGAGAAAGAATAGGCTGGTTAGCAATCTGCAGCAGGAGTGTTGTTAAGTAGTTTTTGCCTATGTGTCATAATCTCAAAGAGGATAGTAGAGCAAAGTCTGAATCTGCATCTTAATGAAGGCTCAGGTGAAAGTATGTCTTGGTGTGGGAGTACCCAAAGTCCACAGTCGGGTCTGGGGCTCTCTCTGGTATTGCCTTGAAAGCAAGTACAGTCCCTTGCCCGAGTGTTCTTATAATGTAAAGACAAGATGCAAGGAGTATAGCAAACAATAGGAAGGAAGAGGGGGAGGGAAGATGAGGTTAACAGTAATAACATCATGTGGTTCTGTAGGTTAACAGTGTGAAAAGCTTGATGACTGACTTCTTTACAGAAGAAGATTTATTTTAAAAAGCTCTTGGTTTAAAACACTTTCCTAGAACATCCTGTCAAGACACTTTGCATTGTATTAAATCTTGCTCCTCACCCTGCCCCAGAAAAGTATCTTCACTTATTTTCCATTGGGTGAAAGTATTTGACTGCATGTCAACGACTCTGCATCCCTCGTAGTTTTACTGAGCTCTTCAAAGAGCCCATGCCTGAACCCCTCTCACTCAGCGTTCTTCCACTCATGCACACAATGCCTGCCCACCAGTTAACTGTGGCACTGGGTTATTCCCATAGCCCTGCTCTCCATGCACAGCCCTCTGCAGTGGTGGCTGCTGCCATTAGCCTCTCTACCCTCAGGATGACCCTGTAGGTACCACCAGACGTCAGTGAATGGTCTGGAGGGTAAAATGTCCTGGGGGCTGTCAGAGCCTGCCCACCACACGCCAGGCTGTACTGCCAACCCCCTACACCCCAGCACTCACAGCCACAGGCGCTGGCAGAGTGGGGAGTCCCCAGGCCCCCCTTGGTGCTGCCAGGAGCGTGGTTCCTGTGCCACCTTGACCTTCTGCCATGGCTAGCATGTGCACCTACCAAACCAGTTCTAAAATGCAGGATTAGGAAGTCATTAGTTACAAGGAGTGCAGCAGGATAAACTGTAAAAAGCTCCAAAACACACAGGAGAAGATAACAGCTCCTTCTCAGTATGTCTGCTCCCTATAGGACTGACTGAGCAGAAGACACCAAAGGAAGTTAGCTGCATCCTGTTGGAATCAAGAAAACAGGAAAGATTGGACGAGTTGATTAGACTGTGAATTATCAGAAATATATAACAAAGTAAAAAGAAGACTTAAAGATTGTGATGTGGCTCCGGATGTTTTATTGATTTTATTCATACATAAGTACAAATGGAATTTGCAGTGCTACAGTTCTGAATCAATGTGAAAACAGATGTCTTTGTGCAGAAAAACCTTTTAACCAAAGGTGCTGTCGCAATTCTGTTGTTCTCCTGATGTATGTTAGTTCACCATCTACACTGCCAGAGGTGTTCTCACACCGAAACCTGTAATCTAGTGACTGAGGTATAGCTGATTTTTTTCAACTAGCCTGCTCTCCCGTTGATGAGGCTCTTTGAGGAAAAATATGCTGACATGCTTTGCCTCAACCTGTGAGTAAAATGTGTTTTTGGAAAACACAAAGAATGAAAACTCATTTGGTTCAACAAAACACGAGAGAAACCCACAATCTTGATTAAACACATTTCTCTTACCTAAGGGAATAGTGTAAAAGAATAGTGCTTAAGGGAATTTCAGACTAACTATAGTAAGGCATAAAAAAGCAACTCATCAGCCTACTCTAAAAGAAAACCACAAACTGCATATAACCTCTTGATAAAAGTACCACTAAAAACCCATTTGCCACTATAAACCATCCCATTTTACTGTGCAGTGGGAAAGTCTTTGTCCCCATCATAACCACATGTCAAATGGGACAAAATGTGGACAGAAATCCTTAACCTGTAATTCCACTTACAAATACGTGCACACAGGAGTAATTCTCACTATGGCTAGGGAGAGGAGTCAGGAAATTCATTGCCTCACAAGAAGTATAAAGCTGGGTACCACATAAATGCTGATTGGAGAATTTTCTGATGGTTTAGCCTCATGCTGGTCCTGCTTGAAGAAGTTAAAGTCATTTTGTGTGTTTATTGGCTTACAGACTGTCCCTGACCTTGAGCTATGAAGATAATACTTGTTTTGGGGCTGTTTCTTTATTTAAAACATTGAGGAAGTTACACACTCCTGAAACAGAAGATTCTCTAATATAGTCTAAAAGCACGGTCAAGGAACACATAATCCTAAAAAATAATTGTCTTGGAATACTGCCATGTTGTTAACTATTTGGATTATTTCTTTTGTCATGAACATTTACACAGATTCCTGTTGTTGTGCATTTAGTCTAATTTTCATACTACTCTCATTTTGAACCTCTGCTGTTCTATAGACCATTCCTCATCCTGAAAAAAGACAGATTATTTCTGGCAGTAATTATTGAAAATAAATTCCATAAAAATTGCTTGGGAATGTTTCATTGCTCAGAGCCAGCATGGCCGACACCTTTTAATTTTTTTTCTTCTTGGGGGATTACATGTGGCCTTTTAATGCTAAAGGTTATTAGTGATGGATATCATATTGATGAGCTTCATATAAATGAATGAAAGAACTGATAATTCATAACTAAGGTAATGAGCTTATAGCTGTTATGGAGGTAACTGAAGACATGTCATGGATGATAATTAAAGAATTTCTCTATAATTTTATTTATTATCAGCCTTGGTTCAGAATTCACTCTCTTCTTTACTCTTAACAAGTGGTATTTAATTGTTAATGTTCCAGACAGCTATATATTTTTCTAGAAATGCAGATATACAGACATTCTTATTACTCATGACTTCATTATCAGTTTGTTTTTCTGCTCATTACTGGCAGTGACCTTGCTAAGAGCTAAGCACATGCATAATTTTACTAGTGTGATTAGACTCATTAAAGCTAATGGGATTAGTCAGGAAAGTAAAGCTACTTCTGTTTAAGTGTTTGTTGTTTGAGGTAGTGCAGCCAGAAACAAGATCAGGAAAGTCTGGAAGGAATTCAGACTGAACAATAAGTATCAGTAAAAGTCATACAAAGAGAAATTCAGACATTTTTTCCCTTGACTCAACTCTGATGGAGGATGAACATAAGGTAGTTTTACACTTGAGGTGAACAGGGATTTCTTCTCATAGCTTTTTCTTCAGAAGATAAGGACTTGTCAAAACTGAAGCTGGTCTCAGTAAACTTTACAAGGTACTTTATTATGTCTAGGATGAAATTACTAAATGAAAGATAATGAGACATCCATTTCAGCCACCAGCCCAGCAATGTTGTGATGCTGACACCTGGGAGATTTTGGGTCACCCCAGGAAAATTTCATTAATGTGGGGAGTTTGAGAGGGACAGACCCAGACAGGTTTCCCCTGCACAGAAGGAGAGGGATCACTCTGACTTAAACCATATAAAGGTGTTCACTCTTGCAGAGGAATGGTCTGAAAGTTTGTATATGGGGGTATAGGTTGGGGGTCTTGTGTGTGAAACCCTCCAGAAATGTTTATGCTGTTACAGTGGGGGGAAAGCCTCTAAAGCATTTCCTTACCATTACTCCTATCCCACCTTTGTTCCTCGGTTTGAGGACTGCAAGTCTGCTGTTCTTTGACCTGCCATCTGAAAGACTGGCAGAAGCATTATAGCAGCCAGAAATACAATGTTTAGAGTGCAGCTGGTTTTCAGCCCCTTTCTTTGACAGACGTCTCAGCCAGGGCTGGGAGAGGAGGGGTACGGAGCAGTTATTCCATCCATCCCAAGGAACTTCCCTTCTGGACCGTCTGGAAAATTTTATGGCAACTGGTAACACAGGCCAGACACACAATGTATTATTATTAACTCCAACACGCTATAATTTGTCATTTTTGACCTGTGATGCGATGCCTTATACACAATGAGTTATAAAAAAAAACTTAAAAAAAATCGAATGCAAACTACTCTGCTGTCATTCTGAAGCAATAAAACTCCTGTGGCCTTGGAGAAAACATCACTTGTGGATTTTCACCTATTTTATACCTTCCTTTCAAAACAAACACTTATTTTGGTCCCTGATAAATACAAATGAAAAGGAAAATTTATTAAAGCTACAGGGAAGTTACCTGTAGTCTAAAAGTTAAAGTTCTTACTTAATACTGACTCCTGTACCCTGTCTTTTTCTATGTAGAGGTTAAAAACCAGCAAATCCACCACTATGAAGTCTAATAACAGGGGTAGTAGGTATTTTTAACTTTTACTCTTTTTTCTCTAGGAAAGCAACTGATCTATGCCCCAACACTCGCAATTTTATTAACATTGGAAAGAGCCCTGTGGTGTTCATACAGTGTGTAATGTCAGTGAAGTCTCAGCGCCCAAGGTTTCCTGATTAATGGCAGGGCAGGAAGGCTGGAGTGACAGTTAGGGGTTGGCTGGTCCCTACTGTATATACAGCTGTTGCTGCGCAGGGGAGGGAAACGCAGGGTCTGCCTGTCTGTTCCAAACAAAAAGAAATGGCACATACTATTACTTCCAGATCATTGCAGTCCCTGCACCACCATCTGCTGGGGGTCAGAGCAGTTGTCCGGGTCGGCGTCAGTCATGCACAAACTCAATGCCTTCCACTGAGCTGCACCCAGCAGTACATATTTACAAGAACAATAAAGCGAACCTGCTCCCTGGACACAGGCACCACAATGCTCCATCACATTGGGAACAAAGGGGCACAACAAGAGTTGATATGCATTACAAAGGAGGTTCTCGGGGATCACAGCTTTGTGATTTCAGGCTGTAACACAAATTGAAGGGAAGAAAAACTGTCACCAATAAGCCCAGACCCAGTGATCATTGTATTTGTAATTGACGCAGCATCGCTGAAAGGCTGCCTGGGTCTCTCTGTTTCCCCTTCTCCTATTGTCAAAGTCCTCTGCAGACGATAGTTAAATGGGAAAAGCTTTGACAGTAGATGTTGAAAACTTGGATATGTTATTCTATAACAGCAGCAAGATGATCTCTGCCACTTACCCCAGCTTGTCCATGCAGATCTTTTTTCTGGGGCTTATGCCATGTGCTGGAACAAGGTGTGGAGAGCCCTGACTGACGTAAACTGAACAGTTCCTGGAAACCGGATGAGTACAATTGTGTCACTGTGATGTTGAAACCAAATGAGCATTTTTAGCATCTCTTCAGCCTGAACAACAACTAGTGAGTAATTAATTTTTCCTGCTAAAAACGGCTGCTTCAATACCACCAGAGTGACACACCAGCCATTACTGCGGGGTGTTGCAAAGCTTTCACTTGTTGCTGTCCTGCACCCTTGGCTGAACACACACATGCAGGTGTGACATCCTTGGTGGGTTTCCTGGCAGTACCTGAACTGGACGTGGGTTTCCTGGCAGTACCTTAAGGCACAGAAGTAAAGCACAACCCTTCTTTTTGATCTGGGCTAGCTTGTTACAGGGCTAGGTCCAGCGTTTCAGTGCTGCATCAAAATGAAAGCAGGGGCGTGATGGAGTTCAGCGTAGGGGTATCTGAATTGCTTGGGACAAACTCAGCACTATTCAGCTGAGTTTATTAGTTGGTCTCAGCATCAGCACTGTTGAAACAGGCCGCAGTGCCAGCATGGGGTGAGAGAAATAGGCAGCAGCCCTGGAAAGCTATGAAAAGGGCAGGTGGAGCTGGACCCAGAACACTTCTTAAGTAAGGTTCATTGCCAAATAACTAGAAACTGTGCTGTACTAGCAAAAACACACAAAGGATGCTGTAGTCCCTGCCTCACATAGCTACAGTGTCTCTCACAGCACTACCACATACATAATCTTTGACATTTCATCTGATAATTAGTGGATTTGGCAGAAGTAAACACAGTCTTGTTGGGTCCTATCCTCAGTTGCTTTTTACCTAGCACCATTCGTCGTTTTTGCATAAAACCTTTCCAGTCTATGTAACATTTGACAGTCTTCTCTAAGGATTTGCCTGAAATATGATATGAAAGAGAAGACCTCCAGGTAGCTGCATGCACACGTCTTCCAGACTCCACCTCCCTGGCCTCGCTGGCACCAGGACACCGCAGCTGCCAGAGCCGCAGAGCTGGTTCTGGAGCCTGCAGGGGCATGCAGAGCCTCAGCAGGCTCAGCTACGCACTGGTACTTGGAGGGCACCTTCCCTGAGTGATTTGGCATGGAGCTGAACTCCACAGGTTTGTACTGCAACCAGGCAGCCTTTCAGCATTGGGTCAGAACTAACAGAACAATTTTTTTAGTCTGGTCCTTTGGAGCTGAGTTTGAAGCAAAAAGTCGCAGAAGAGTAGTCAGTGTATCATTTAGATACATTTACATAATAAAATGTGTATGACGTGTGAATAACTTGATGTCTCTAATTTTGGGGAGGGGAAGGCAGGGGATAGGAAGCTGGCAGTGGACTAGTAACAAAATGAAAAGACATAGAGCCTTTGACCTGCAGGCAATTGATGTAAATCTGCCCCAAATATAAGGGGAAAGTCATTCCCTTTCATAGTCCAAGAGAAGTGTTGCGTTGTGTGTGTAGTCCACCATGGAGAGGTGCTACATTGCGGAAATCCTCTCTTTTGGTGTGTGCTTGCACCTGTACTGGAGGCTTTATTCCAGCAGCCAGTGACTAGATTAGCACAGGGGATGGGCCAGGTTTCTCAGTCATCCTTCTGGACACAGTATAGACATTGAGGAACCTGGTCTAGTGGGAGGTGTCCCTTCCCATGGCAGAGGGGTTGGAACTAGGTGGTCTTTAAGGTCCCTTCCAACCCAAACCATTCTATGATTCTGTGATATTTTTCAAATAATGCTGGGGAAATTTAGAACTGATTTCATGTGTTCTGCAGATAAATAAGAGACTCTAGTATTCAGGAGATATTTTACAGGTCTTGTGTTTACTACCAAGTGCAAAATGCAAGAATAGATACGTTCTGCCCAATAAAATAACTCTTCTGATAAAAATAAAGCTTTTACTGAATGAGCAATTGAACAACTGTGTTGGCACTCTTGTTTTATGGCACGTTACCTCTGAACCAAGCTCTCGTTGGTGGAATACTCCCTTCTCCTCAATCATATTGGGGCATACTTAAATTCTGCCCTGGACAAACCATACTCTAAACTTCTGTTGTGTAAATCTGTCATTGTATGAACAAAAGAGTTCATTTATTTTAATTTTCTTACTCAGTTTTATTTTAATTGCCTAGATGAAATGAATATACACAGTGTCTAGCCCAGTGGGTGTCCAGTTATGCATGCAGTGTGAGACTCTAATGCTGAAACCCTGCATCATCCAGAGGCTGCACTGGAAGATTTTGTTCATGTTCTTAAGTGGGGGATGAGCTGTTGGGAAAATCTAGCCCAGGATAGCAGTTTTAGTTTTTATACTGCCTCTTTTATTTCATCAACATTACCCTTTATCTCCAAGGCTGTAGATAAGTTTTTATAAAGACCAGTTCTATGAGTTACCAGACCTCTGGGCAGCACAAATTCAGTCCAGATCAGGCACAATGAAGTGTGTGTGGAATCACACTGCACACATAATACATACACACACTGGCAGTTTATCCCAGCCTTATTCTTTATGCTGCATCAATGACATCCATGGGAGAAAAAGTGGTATTTGATCAAACTCAAATGGCACAGAGGGAATATTTGGCCTTTTTGAATAAATTTAATCTTTTATCTTAAGCTGTACCAGTTGAGCACATTGCATCAAGAGATGGTGAAATTTTTGGTCCAGGATTAACTGCTGTATCTTTGGATTTACTGCCTGGTGGAGCCTTGGCCTGGTTTTTACCCCCAGACCACTTATATACTGTTTCTTAACATATCTGCCTTGAACCTAGGTTTTTCCAAATCTGTTCTCTGAATTGGTTCTGTAGTAACATCTGCCAGTTTGTAATGCCTAATGGCCAGATAAGTGACCATTAGAAAATAAGGGATTCATAAAATACAATTATGTGTTTTTATGAAAACAATGTTTTAGTGATTTACAGCTGGCCTAGGGCATACATATGGTCATTGTAGACTTCTATTGCTTTTTTCCTCCATCCTTTCTCACTGCTTGCTCTATCCACTTACAGCATTGTATTTTAGCCCCTTGAATTCAACTGACTAAAGAAGTCTTTCTAGTGGTGTTTCCTAAACATGATGCAGGAGGTTCACCAAACATATTGGAGATGCTTAAAACTTCATGAGAAAGAACAAGCTTTTAAGATTTAAATATGTTTTCATTGTTTATGGTGTTACTTTTTGTTATAGAAATCCTATGAAAAGATTATTGAAAGGATTGTCTTGCTTTAATAAACTCAGGAAACTTTTGATTTGTCCCTTATGTTGATTATAAATGCAGCTGATATTACTCTGTTTTATTTGCACATTTTAAGCCATTGCACTGTGTTAGTGACTAAGTAGCACCAGAACTGTACTTGCTCAGCCTAAATACTGATGCAAAAGTAGCACAAGAGGAAAATGTCATCTTTATGGTCCTACAGAAGCTCTGACTAAGATGGAGTAGTGGACTGAAAAGAGATGTGGCAGACAGAGAAATAACAGAAGTTAAGAAAAAAGTGGTAGAAAGGCAAAGGGAGAGTCTGTTTCTTTGGTGAATAGAAAGAGGAATGGCTGAGCAGACAGATCAAATTGCTCCCCAACTCTGTTCTGGCACTTGCAGATCTATTGAAAAGAGGCCAGAAGGACATGCTGAATTTGTTGCTCCCGTGTGCCAGCCTTTTCTGCAACAGCGAGAGAAACCAATCAGTGCTGCTTCAAAAGCAGCTGGAAACTGAGAAAACCCTGGTCCCCCGCTGCCTGGCAAGCAGCAGTACAGGGTCTTCTCAGTTTCCAGCCACTACAGAGGCTCCATTGACAAAATGTGTGCGGCATTTGAAGGAGCACAATGTGACAGTGAAAGAACCTGAGGGAGACAAAACAAGGAAGGGGGAGAAAAGAGGAAGGCAGGAGAATTAGATGGGAACAACCGAAGGCAGGAAGACAAAAATCAAAAGAAAAATATGCTAATCATTACAAAGGGGGTGATAACAAAAAAAATCATCCTTGTCATATTTGACACCTCTGCAGGGCTTTATCAAAAAATATAGTTGCGATAGCAAGACTAGAGAAAACAAGGTAAGATTTGCCTAATGTTTGCTCTCACCACCTCTCTGAGATACATACACCCTGACTTTAGTCTCCTACTTTCCAAAATGCTATTATGAAGTACAGAGTGACTGGGAAACATGAAGTTCCTCACTGGGGACCTTGTAGTGCTGTGAACAGATGGCTCACACCCTCACCCTCTGCCTCTGAGAGAAATAAAAAGAGTTAAAGAGCCCTGGAATCCAGGAGGATGGTGTGTCTTACTGTTGTTCAGAACTACCTGGAGAGAAAACAAATACAGCCTGAAACAAAGCCATGGAGCTGGCTCATTTTCTCCTTTCCCTTGTATTTCACTGCATTGGCTCTGAGAAGGCATGGCAGAGTGGAAACCAGGGTGTCACTGATGCCTCAGAGCAAAGCAGCATGGCTAGGTTTTATTTCCTTTACCACCATTTTCCTGGTTGTGTGGTAGAATGTCTAAGAGGGGCACAAAGGGGCACAGGGGATGTGCCCATGGTACATTAATTTCCCAGCTGTCCTCGCTTGTGATGGTTGTTCAGTATGGAGGGAGATCTGGGGCTGTGTGAACTGAAATTAGTTACAAAGCAACTAAACTGGAAGGGGTTCCCCAAATATCTTCAACATGGCTCGTGGGCTTTTAATCCATCAGTCCAGCTTGAGCTCCTTCAAATTAAAATCCCCTGAAACACATACGAGGTGAACATAGCATCTTCAGCACCAGCTGTTTCACTCCAATATCTGCTCTTACTTGGGATAACTCAATGAAGTTACATGCAAAAGTGAATACTGGGAGACAGCACTGGCATCTACAGATTATCTGGGACCTCTTGGTACATTCTGAAAGGTCAGAGAAGTGCACCATAAAAATTGAGATAGAAGAATAGAAATGCCACTCTTAGTTTCAAGAGGCAATATTAGCCAGGAGCCAAAAAGGGGGTAAATTCTGTGTTGCCCAAGTTGGAAATGGATAAGCTCAATTTATGTGCATTTGCCTTTGAGCACCCTGCTGTCATCATCTTAAATGAGGTTTTCTTTTAAGAAAAGGAAGGCTTCTCTGTTGATGACAGAAGTCTTGCAGTTAATAAAGCCTTCTTTAAAAATTCTCATTTATCATTCACGTTTAAAGTAAAATGCTTCCATTTGCTCTGATAACTTGACAGTTACTTTCAGTCTTGAGAAATTATTCCTGTAAAGTAGTTACTGCTTAGGTCAAAAAAATAATCTGTTTCTCCAAAGCAAACTTAATTTGAGCATGACCTATGGAATCTACACAAGCCACAGCTTTTAGATCAGTGATCAATTTGTCTTTCTCTGTAGGAATAGTAGGTAGTTTGGAATGGAACTGATTTTCTTGAGATATTTTTATTACTGAGTTCCTGTGTGTTATAATTTTGAAAGAACGTACAGAGGCTTTAGCAATTGTAAAATGAGACCACCATCATGTCTGTCTGATCAGAAATCACCCGTTGTGCAGCAATTGAAGAATGAGATGCTGTTTTCTTTATTTGTTCATCTGTTCGGTTTCCGTATAGAGGATCAAAATTGGTACTGTATTTTCAAATTTACCATTTCAGAATTTTTTCATCTGACTAAGTTAATTTAAAACAAAGGTGTCTTGCTTAATCTGTAAAATCTTAGGTATTTTTTATATCATACGGGGAGGTGACAGCAAGGGCTGTAGAGGAACTACCATCACAATAAATAAACCTGTAGAGATACTACTCAAAATATCGTGCAAAAACCTATCTGATACTTTTGGGGATTTTTTCCTTTTCGTGTTTGTCTCATGAGCTGGGTATGTCTTCATTGAGTAATCCATCATAACAGAAACAGATCACCATATTGAAGTGGTTAGTGATGAGAACAGCATGTTTGTTACAAACATTTCAAGGATTTGAACTTCAGGCTGCCTTTAAATTGATCCCTTGGATTGGCTCTTCTCACCATGCAAACTGCCCAAAGGCCCACTTGTTGGTTTGGACCCTTAATGTTCCTGCTGGAGAGCATTTCATGTGCACTGAGCAGGGCTTCTGGGTTAGTTCCTGGCAAAGAACCAAAGCAACAAAACTGCTCTGTGAGCTGAGCCAACACGCAGCAAAAGGGGAACAGTGAGGGGGTAGGATTTGTGACAAAACTGTGTTGGTGCTCTGGACCAAAATGCAAATACTTAGGCAAGTATATATGTTTTTGTGGCTTTGGGAAGACACTGAATATTTTTCTCTAATGTGCAAACTCAGCAATTTTGCATGGTAACACTCCTGTGTCTGCTTGTATACTTTTATGGCCAGCAATCCCTGGTAAGTTCTGTATGTTTAATGATGCAAAGGCCACAGCAATCTACACTGAATCATTATATAAGCAGAGAAATCCTTACATGTTTACTTTACTTGTAACTCAGAAGAGCAGATTTTATTTTATCAAGTGATAACAATTGTGGTCCTCACATAAAGAATATGAAGAACTGATTTCCTGGCTGCCTGATGAAATAGATGCAATGTGAATCGAAGGAGTTTGACTTCAATTCTCCAAAAAAGGCAAAGTGATGGGTTTGCCAAATCAGAAGAGACTAATTGTCTGTGGTCAAAGAAGGCCCTGCTCTATATAGGGTTTCATGAGAATGCATAAAGAGTGAAGGAAGAAAAGAATTGGAATCCTGTGGGCTTCATTTAAAGCAATGTGCTTCAAAATTAATTCACCTCAATGTCGGATATTAAAATAAAATACTAAGTTCCTTCTCTCTTCTCAGCTGAAAAACCCCACAATAGTGATCACTTCCCCTAGCTGACAAACTTCAGGCAGTCTGCAGGAAAAAGGACACAGATGTAGTAACCTGAAATGCAGATACTCGGGATGTTTAACCAACGGATTTTAAAACTTGATTCACCTTGAAAGTTTGGGTTTGATGCTATAATCACCTTTCTCTTTTGTATCTCAGCTTGTATCATAGACTTCACTTTTCACTTAAGTTTTAAGCAATGAATACAGCACATAAATGTACTTCAGCATCTGAACAAAAGAGAACATTTTCTTTCCAACTCCCTTATTTTGATAGTTTATCTCAAAAAGCAAGTTGATACATTATCTTCGTGAAAAGCCACCTCTGTCTTCTCCTTCTACACTTCTCAAGTAAAAAAGTCAGCCAAAGGCATTCAGTACAAACCTAGTAAAAAGTAAACTTTCATTTGTTCTCACTCTCCTCTACCAGAGACGATTACAAGTGACATTAGAAATGCAGGTATCATATAGTACATCGATGTATTGATCATGAGATCAGAGGTCAGAAGTTCCACATGCTAATTTTGACTTGGTGAGTGATTTCAGCTTTTGTCAAGTCATTACTATGTGAAGCTTCCCTCCTCAGCAAAGGAATATTAATGCTTTGAAGAGCAGAAGAAAGAGTTCAGCACTTAACAGTTCACCTTTCTGAGTTCTAGTTTTTTGTTTGAGTGAATCATTATTTTGCTCTTAAAATACTGCTCTGAACTTCATTTACTACTTCTGGCCAACTTTTTGCACTGAATGTTTTAGTTTTGATTAGCCACACTCATTTGTGTAATTTCAGTTCCTTGGCTGGATTGCCAGAGCTCAGGCAAGTTTCTTTTGCAGCTGCTGGTATGAGTACAAAATCTAATTTCAGTTAATTCTTGCGTATATGTTTTTTGCATTTGTTCTCAACAAATTGTCAGGCACATTTTGAGTGAATGCATGTTTCCAGAAAGCCAACAGAAAGGAATGTAAAGGGAATGGTTAACAGCATTTGATTGCTAGAAAAGAGAATTCCTACAGAAGTGTACTCCAGTGGTTTTGTGCTAATGCTCTTGAATTGCTTCCACTGGAGTCTGATCCATAAAGGGATTTAGTTACTTAAAATAGCAATTATGTCCTAAAGTTCTTAGTATGTGCTCTTAGAACTTCATCTCAGCTTCTGTTTAAACTTAATGAAGAACACTCATGTTTAGACCACAGGTTATATCCACAATCTGGCTTTCAAGCTGTTTTGCTACCTGACAGGGGATGCTGGCACCAGAAACCGTGGGCACTGCAGGAAATTCAAGCAAATGCACTCTGCTGCCAAGGACATGCCTGAGCTCACCAAGAGCCTCCTTATTCTGACCTGGAGGCTCCTTTGGCACCTGTGGCTGTGCATATGCACATATTCAGAGTTGTATCTGTCAGTTTGCACGTTACTGCTGAGACCTGACCGATACAGCAGCTTTGGTGCCACGATGCTGGGGCTCTCCCAAGGGCTGTGCTTGGTACACGCAGCAGGAGCAGGGAAGATTTCTTTTGGTGAAAGGCTACCACCCACTTTTGTGCAATATCCAGTTTAGCCCAGATTCCTGCCAATAATATTTTGAGGACAGTGTCCCAGGCTGTACTTTTCCTATCCCCAGATGAGAGAGTAAGTTTGCCAGATAGCTGGGAGATGCTGCTTTGCAGGGAGCTATGATGTTGTCAGTCAGCTGTGGCTCCAAACTCCTGGTATGTCACACCCTAATTAAAAACAGCTTCTAGAATGTCTTTTTCACTTATGCCTTGAAATGTTACTTTAGTTTAGGAAACTTTCAGACACAGACATATTCATCTTCTTTCTGAGTCTGAGAGGACTCAAACCTACATTCCCCACCTCCTAGACATCCTCTGCCTCTGGGCACCTTATCTGTCTTTCTGGTTCTGGTTCTAGAACAACACAAGTGTATTTATTTTCTGATAAGGGAATACTTTTGTAAAGTTTTCCACTTCAGTTTTGCAGAACCAAAAGTTTCCCAACAGTCAGACACCATGGATAGCTTTAGACTTAGTTTTTAACCTGAACTAAAGATGGTCCACAGGGGGAGATAAGGTCTCATTTCAGTCTGATAAAACACCAGGAGCTTCATCCCTGAGGTGTTTCTGATTTCCTTGTTTTGATTAAACACAAAAAATGTAAAGTGTCTCAGCTTCCACCCCAGATTTATGGCAAGTTTAGAGAAGAAGAAATTATCACAATTGCATCTCTCAGATATATTTTTAAAATTTTAGCAGACTTCCAAAATTTCAATTTGGTCAGCTTTTAAAAAATTAATCTCTAAAGAAAGCTTGGAGGACTCTTGAGGAATTATTAGTGGTTCACCTGGTGAATCATGGATATCAATACCTCTTATCCTCAATCATTACATCCCTACTACAAGTGAGCACACAGAGACAGACGTCTCAGGCTTTTACTTTAGCACAGTCCATACAGATTAATTAAAAACCAGGCCCAATACAAATTATGCCAAAAGAAAAAGTCCAAAGCACGAAAAGAAGCCAAAAAAGAATTACATCATTTCCCTGTATCTTCCCTAAGGACAAGGAATTGGAGAGTATGAGTCAGTCTAAAGAAATGAAATAAAAACAGCCCAGCTTTAGTGACTGCCTTGTTCTTACCTTCTGGAGCAGAGCAGGCCATCAAGAACAAGCAAGAGAAATCTGACTGCCTGATAGGTTTTAAAATAGGAGTGAAGGTGTATTTGTGATAGCTCAGCTTTAGGATTTGACAACATATAATGACAAGGAAAACTGGACTTGAATAGGGGGCAGCATGGCCTTGTGGCCATCATCTCTACTGCTGCTTACAGTCAGCTACAAAGTAGGTGTGCCCTATAGCTAGCGAGTGAAATAGTTTCAAAGCTCTCTGTAAAAAGAAGAACATACGTTGCGTGTCCTTTTGGATGCTCAAGCCTCTTCTTTATATCTCTGCTTTCCACTCTGCAATACGGAGGTGCTGTGAGGATGAGGCAATGGATGGTACTTTCTTGGTACAAAGACAGTACATTTTGTTCGTGACTTACCACTTCGGCATATTACTTGGCCATGTACTCATCTTGCTCTCTGTCTGACATCACACTTTCAAATATTCTGGCAAATGACATTTAATAATGAAACATATTTTCCTGCTTAATATTTCAGTCAGTGAGAATGATATGGAACACTAATGAGCTTCATACTCTGTCAAAATGGTATTGTTCACTTCTGCTTAAACAATGTTCAAGATAATGAAGAATTGGCTGTTTGAGCCAGGAGTTCATTTGACATCATCATTTGCATTTTCTTTAAAATCAAGGATATTGACAAAGTTAGTGTCTCTAAAGACACACTGACAGACATAATTCTGTGCTGTTTGCATTGCTGGAGAAAACAAAAAAGGCAACACAATGTGTTTCTTGTTCACCATCTTCAATGCCAGTGAAGTCTTTCAGTGATCAAACCTGGTAAGTGCCAGGACTACCCTGGAGCCTCCCAGGTCAGAGCTTACAAGGCAGAAGGCTTAGTTACTCAGCTCAAGTTTCATTGTTCCCCAATTCCTGAGATTTCATTTCATAGGAAGAAGACTAGGAGTTTCCTTTTGCCCATCTTTTTATAACTTTTTTTGTTTTTGGTTTTCACCAGTAATTTTTAGTCTCTTCTGTCTTTTTATGTCATGTCCCTTCCCTACTCCAAATAGCTAGTCTGGCAAGCACAAAGACATTTAACAACCAAGCCATGAGAGTGTGTAAAACTGATGGAGTACTTAAGATGTGAAGCTGGGAAAGGCCTACCTGGCAGTATACATAAAAATTTCTTTTAATAGTTTAGATCCCAAACGCTCTGAGATTCACAGTCTCAGTTTTCGTTTAAAAATAAGTTCCTCTGAGGAAATACTGATGCCCATATTGGTGCCTGCATGTACAATATGAAACAATAGCTGTGAGCAATGCTAATGTGCACCATGAAGTTCAAAAGTGTTCGGTAGCTTCAGGGCTCCATGACAACTTCATTAAATGACCTCATGTACCAGGACGAGAAAAAGGTGAAGACTTTATTAAACCCACAAACCCCTGGCTTTTGCAGTAATGATCACTTTGCCTTGTCAGCCTATGCAGGGCAAATGGGAATGAACTGTGGGATGGGTGTGGGAAGCCAGGACCATGCAATCCTCATGTCACGCTGTGCCTTGGGCAGAAGCTCGCAGTCATCTGACCCTGTCCTCAGCATCTGTTTCCCCGAATTGCAAATAGTTCCATTACCATCATGCTGTTTTACGTCCTGCAAATGCAAATTTGCCCTATGACAGAACGAGTCCTGTGTCTGATGGAGAAGATTTCGCCATCTCGTATTGTGTGTGTGCTTTATGCACAGGTCCTGCGTAAGCCTAAGAAAAACCTTCTGCTGTGTACTACTGATTGTTTACATACGTTATCAGAGGGAAAAAAAACAGGAAAGGAAAGCTGGCAGCTTACACTGCCAAGAGACCTGGCAGTGGCTAGAATCACATTTAGATCATTTCCAGTCAATAGGCTTTGTTTTCGTTTTTAAACACAATCCTTCCTAGAAAGTTGCTGCACTATTCTTTTTACTCTGTTACAATCAGTCCAGAGGAATACTTGCTCCTGTCCTTAAAAAGCAAAGCAGGCAACATCAGGAGATGCTTACAGACAAGAAGTGCAAGGTGTGGTAAGATACTGTGGTTTATATTAGTTCAAAATATGCGATGCTGTTTGGAGCAGTGATCATGATTCTCTGTGGTAAAGGCCTTATAATTATAATTAAGTAGATGCTAAAAGAAGAAGATAAAATATGGTACCTGGGCATATCTCTCATCTTCAGGTCAATCTCTGCTCTGGGGCTAAAAATTAGGAGCACTGGAGGACCCAGACTCCAGCTCCCTGTATCTGAGAATCACCTGGAGCAGAATGGTTCCTTGGCCAGCTAAACCAGAAGAGCTCATGGCTTCTCTAAAACAAAACACTAGAGGGAATAGATATCAAAGCAAGTTAAACTACTGTCTAAGTTAGTGTGTGTAAATCTGTCTTCTATTAATGTATCATGTGCCCATTCACATGTACAGGTGATACTGTAAACTTTGTTAGGGTGAAATAAAAGTTGCAAACTTACGTCAGTATCTCAAATACTACAATCCCAGCTAGTCCAGGCCCAAGTCTTGGGAGTCCTTTACTAGCAATACAGATCTGTTCTCCTAGGGTTAAATATCTGGAGACTCAAGACTGCAGTTTTTTAAAATGCTGACTCATTTTACAATAACAGCCTTAATATTATCTCTGCCTGAAGTGATATAACATAAGCAAAAACAAAATGTAAACTTTAATATCAGCATAATTATTAGACATCCATACTACCATCATCCAGGGAGAAAAGAAAACAAAAAGTTCAAATACAAGCAATCACAGTGATAAAGGGATCCAGCATGAATTCCACATGAGAGGATGCCATGTTATTGGCATCAACATTTCTTGTGACATCTTAATCATCAGGGCACAAGGATAGAAGAGGCAATGCTACAAAGGAAGTAGAGCAGTGATAAATACACTTCATGTCCAGCATCAGATTCCAGATGTAAAACCAAAACGAAAGTATTATTTTCTGTATGCATGGAGAAAAGTAACAAAAGCTGTCTGCTTTTGACATCTGAATGAGACACTGAGGAGGCTAAAGTTATAGCATCCCAGTTTTACTGTGTCATCCCTAGAGAAAGGAAGACCAAATAGCACCTCTCAGGTGCTGAAGTAGCCCATACGTTATAGCATACACTCCTTCCCTCTGCCCTCCATGGTCACTTGGAAGACACATAACATAGAGTCATCTCAGAGATTCTGGCTGTTAGGTCACATGCTCCAATGCACTGATGCAAGGCATAAAAATTTGTCAGTGATACAGGAAAAACAAAGTAATGCTTATAGGCTGAGATGTCAAGGAAAACCACAGATGAAAAGGAAACAAACAAAAAAAATTATGCTATGCAGTCAGAACTTGGTGGAAGCTATCAGCTTCTGCTATGTTTTTCTTGTGAGAGGGACAAGGATGTTTTCTCCTAAAGGCTGACAATGGTAGGACATTGGCATGCAGCAACTTCATATCTGGAGGTATTCCAGACCAACAGAAGTGGAAAAGAAAACAACCTTGAAATAAATGGACTTTGGTGCCCAAATCTTCATCCAAAAGATCTAATCCTGGTCTGAGCTACTTCAGACAGCAACAGTCATTGGTGCCAGAGTCCAAAACATACCCCTGTCTGTGAACTTTTTACAGGTTTAGGAGCAGGAGGAAAGGTTGGACGAGCTAATTCTAGTGGAGGTTATCCTGGTTCCCCAATGCAGGCTGACTTGGAATACTTTTGAGTTTAGCTCTTCTGTAAGAACTGTCTGACTTCTGTCCAGGAGAAGAGTGAAAGTGGACCAACACTGTTAATAATTTTACAGAAATCCATCATCCACCTTGATTTCACACCCAGCAAATGTCAGACAGGCTGTGCCTCAGAGCCAGCACATGGTAGTGGCAGGAAGAACTCCTTTCCACTACTTTCTTTAATTCACCGTTTCCCTTACAAATCTGAGAAAATATGAATAAAAACGAATTGCTTGCTTTAAAAGTAATACTGACTTATTCATTAAACCTTTTTGGGGCATTTAGTGCAGACACTTAAATGATCTGGAAAATATGAAAAGAACTTGGCTGGGGAACAAAATCAGAGCTGATATGTGGTAATGGCAAAAACAGAAGTAGAAGCTATATAATAAAGGCAAATTCCTATTGAATGCATCTTTGTCTTGCTTTAAAGAAATACAGAGAAGCACTCAAGATGTGCAGATAAGTAGCCAGTGTTTCTCACTGCTGAGCTCAAGGAAAGAAGGAAATGCTTCAAGGGTTAGTTCCTGACTATATGGAATATTGCTGTACTGAAAGCAGTCAGCTGGAGTTCATCCTGATAGTCCCACAAACCATTTTATCACAAAAATGTACTGTAATCAGTAATAAGCAGTCACAGTATTTTCCCACCACTTTTGTGCTCTATGGGCATGTGGGGCAAGGAGGAGAGAGACTACTGTGTGGGGTTCATGCTGCATGTGAATAATGTGTCTTGTGGAAAGAGGGAAAAAAAGGAGCTATGGTTGGATGTGAACTTCAGCTCTTTCTCCTGCCTATTGATTACTTGTTCTGTTAGACAGGGCAATATTGTTTGCATAGGTGTTCATATACAGCATTGAAGGAACAAAGATGAGTCAATAAACCTATGGATGTAACATTCTATAATGTCTTTGCTTTTGTTTCTACTGCTACATTATCAGCTGGGGAGAAACTCTAGAAGCATCAGTCCCGGTTCACAGGCTGATCACTAGCTTGGTGAGGACAGAATTTCTCCTATTTACAGAAGTAGGAAATTAGAAGCAGCAGAGTATTATACCTTCAGAGAAAATGATATTGGCTACTCTCAGAGATAAGGGTATTGACTTGGCCTTTAACCAAGATCCACAAGAATGCAGGTTTAATGTCTGCTTTCTCTTTATGGTAATCTGTATTTCAGTGTGATGTTTTGTAATGTTTTTGATATAAAGATTTCATTGTCTCAGTGTAAAGATACAACTGTATTTTCTTAAAAAACTAGATGTGCTGTGCTTCAACTTACTTTGCAGTTTAGATTCAGGAATACAAGCACTCTCAGCTTGTACTCAGTTCCCATGAGGAAGTGCAGATCTACTTTACTTGAATCCTTTGAACAATAGCATTGAAAAAAAATTAATTATAGCCATAGTAAAGGCAAAGGCAAAATAATCCATTGAAGTTCTTGGTTCAGCAAGTTATTACACTGTTGTCCTTCTACTGGTTCACTTCCAGCTGACACGTGATGTATGAATAGTTGTTAATGTGTTATGACCCAGTTATTAGAAAGAAAATCCCAGTCTTAGCCACAGCAAAATAATTAAGATGAGTAAGAAGAGTTTTTATCTTATTTTGTAGGGTTACAAGTCATAGGATTGACAGCATCACAGCAAATGACTTTCCCGGTATTTCAGAGACACATTTACTAACTCTGTGAAACTGTAATACAATCTGAGGCATTTATATTTTCCTCTCACATATCGCATCCCTGTGACCAGGATGGAAGAATCGGTTCAGAGGTCAGCTAATCATTTTTCCTTTAAAAAGTTAGAAAATCTTTCTATAATTTTTTCCCACTCTTGTGAAATCCCACCTGGATTACTGTGTCCAGCTCTGGGGCCCCAACACAAGAAGGATGTAGACATGCTTGAATGAGTCCAGAAGAGGCCATGAAGATAATCAAAGGGCTGGAGCATTTCTTCTGTGAAGACAGGCTGAGAGAGTTTGAATTGTTCAGTCTGGAGAAGAGAAGACTCTGAGGAGACCTAATAGTACCACCCAGTACCTAAAGGGGGTTACAAGAAATCTGGAGAGGGACTCTCTATAAGGACATACAGTGATAGGACAAGAAGTAATGCCTTTATGCAGAAAGAGTTAGGTTTATATTAGATATTAGAAAGAAATTTCGTACCTGGAGTATAGTGAGTGAGTATTGGACCAGGCTGCCCAGAGAAGTTGTGTCCTAGTTCAGCAGGTGGGACCAGTTTATCACTGTGTGCGTGTGACCAAAGCTGTGTATTCTACACCCTCTATTCATTTCCCATGAACTGTTAACAATGGACCACTTGCAGCAGCTGCCCAGGGCACACCTGACCCCCCAGGATGTGGGTATGAAAGGCACCTGTGAGATAAGAGCTGTGATACCTCCCTTCCAGGAAGTCGTTAGCAGCTCCACACCCAGCCTGAGGTGGCATGTCTGCTAATGGGCCATCAATGATTCCAAATACCCCATGACTCACAGGGTGAGATCACCCATTATGTAATTCCCCGCCCGGGGGGAGGGTACTGGGTAGTCCCACCTAGACCTGAGGGGATGTAATCTTGGGGGTTCTGGGACTTGGGGACCACTCGTCAGATAGAGAGGAGGACCAGAACCTTGACAGGAGGAGACCACCACTCTTGACCAGACTGCGACCATCAGCTGCACCAACAAGTTCTTTACTTCCTTTTACTTTGGACTTGAGGGAACCACATGGGGTTCAGCACAGGGGCTAACAAAGCCCTTTGTGTTTGTGTCCCAGGGTGCTAGGTCATACTTCTGGGCTTTGTAGGTTAAAACCAATTTCTATTTGTGCCATTGCATTTCTTGTAATATTGTTAATAAATTGTAACTCTGAATTATAATCTCTCTTGTGTTGGGTTCATTTCTCCTGCCAGTTTACCTTTAAACCAGCACAATTCCCCAGCCCTGGAAGTGTTCAAGGCCAGGTTGGATGGGGCTTTCAGCAACCTTGGTGTAGTGGGAGATGTCCCTGCCCATGGCAGGTGGGTTGGAACTGGATGGTCTTTAAGGTTCCTTCCAACCTAAACTATTCTGTGATTCTATGAAATCTGTGAAACCTGAAGTGTTCTCCCCTGGTCTGATGGACTGCAGTGACATTGCCGTGAGGTTTCTGTCTAGGAGTCCATGGTCCCAGAACACGCAGTTCTAGAACAGCCCAGTGCCTTGGGGCCAGAGAGGATTGGGGATCCTACTTGAGCCAAGGGCAAGAAAGCCTTGGAAGCTCTGGCTTTTAGCTTTATTTTGGCCTCCATCTTCATAGCAGTTAGCTTGCAACTCCAGCTCAAGCCAAAATTTACGTGCCTGCCAGATGTCCTACAACAGAGGAGGCTGCAGAGGTTCACTGTTAATTCAGATTGACCTGGGCTGAAGGTCCCAGGGTTTTCAGGCTCCCAGTCTGACTTTGGGCTTACAACACCATTTAAGGATACACCTCAATCCAGTTTTAGAAAGCTCCAAAGCTGACATTTGCCTGAACATCTAGAGTTACCTTAGTTTTAGCACTGGTTTTATCTACCTTCTCCCATTAACAGTGTACAGGTTTAGATAACTCTGGGGTGCTGTGCTTACCAAACCAGGAAGCCCCTGCAGCCATGGTGCTGGGGCAGATTAGTAGGAAAGATAGAGCACAGCATCACTGCCACCTTATTTCTCTGCAGGGCTTCTGAAAAAAAATTAAAATAGTTTCCTGCTTTTGCAGGAAACTTCCTGTTATTTATATAGTCCTCTCTGTCCCCTAACACAAGGTGTCAAGTTATTAACTGAAATGTGGTGTGTCAAGTATTATACCTCCATGAAGTTGAACCAATTCTCATTTCCATTGCTTTTAATTCTCATGGATACTAGGAGTGGCACAAACAGAAAAACAAAATGAGGAAGTTTTTTAATTACTGTTTTCTGATAGAAATTCTTATTTTTCTTATATTAAAATGAATTTTGCAGGCGTTGGGGGGAAGAGTCTCTTATGTAATATACTTTCATTACACTGCATGTGCTTTCAGCTGTCTATTTTGCCTCCAGCCCAGCCTTTGGGAATAGGGCCTTTAACTTTGCAGATATTCAAAGCTTCAAGGCTGTAAACAAGACATAGTGGAGTATTATTTCTTTTGAGAGTTAAGCTAGAAAAGAATAGTGTGGTAAGGCAGAATGGTATTTGGCACTACAAAACATTGAGGCTAAAAATTAGAAAACTGTTATTTTTTCTGCCTTTTTAATATTTTAATTTTCTTGGCAACTGTGTCCATCCTTGTATTGGCAGTAGGGTAAAGGTATTACAGAGTGTTTGGAGTAGCAGCAGAGAAAAAATACTGTGGGTTCTCTTCAATTCTACTGGTACCAACTGCAACTGAATTTGCAAAGGGACAGGTATAAGAGTGGACAACCTGGCTCCAGAGGCAAACTGTTGTTTTACTGGTGCAGATCCAAGGGATCCAGAACCCCAGAAACCAGCAAACGGCAGGTGTCTGTGCTGTGGCTTCTCTTCAGGGAGTGAAGACATGAACCCAAGCCGAGATATTTTTCTTGGTCTGTATTACCACTGGAAGAGAATTCCTCATTGGGAACAGCTGTGTACAGACAGGTTCCTATCATTTTAGGCAATAAACAAGGAGAAGACTATCAAAAGTCCTGCACAAGCATGTGTTTTCTGCAAAACTGTGTCCTTTTTCGCCTTCCTTGGCAGCAATAAATGGAACAAACCTTTTCATCCTACAGAGGTGCAGTAGGGTTTTCTGCAGAACGTTCTCATTGCCTCACCCCAACTGTTTTGGCTTCTGAGGTAAGAGTGGTGTCATTTTTCAGATCTGCTAGGATTTGGCCTGCATGTTTTGTTTTCCTTTTCCTCTGTTATCACAGACTTGTGCCCTTCTTGCTTATTTATTGATTGGCAGCCAGATAATGACACTCAAGAAGATTTTTTTGCCATGTATTTTTTTAGGAATGTTTTTTTTTCCATGGCACAAAACCCAAACTCAGTGAAACTGAGTTTAAAAGTATAGCATTTACAAGCATTGGTTTGGTTCAGAATAACTTTCAATTTTCTCACTTCAAAATACAAACAGCCCTAACTGTTCTAACAACAATTGTGTCATAACCAGCCCCAGATTTGTTCATTGATGTCCAGCCTGCTTTTAATTGCCTGAGTGTTATAAAATTAGATTCAAAAGTTTTGAATTAGCAGCATTTAGAAATCTGTGCAAATCTGGAACTAATAAGGCTTGTACTGAATGTTTGCTCTAGAAAGTAAGGCCATTTCAAAATATATTCATTTGTGGCCATTGCAACTTAAGTTTTGGTCTGAACTGACTTCTTACAGAACTGGGGAATGTTATGTATGATGTTAAGAGAGAAGCCAAACCCAGAACTCAAGAGGATGGACACTGTTAGATGTGATCAGGGAAACAGAGGCCTGATGATGTCAGAGTGGTGAGGAAACTGTAACCATATTGCTATAAAACAACACATAAACAAAGGCACCAAACGGATGGCGTAGAAGTATTTTCAAGAAATGTGTGAAGAACGAATCACTAATTTGGGTTGCAGAAGAGATGAAAAAAAAAACATATGAATTTGTGCAGCCACCTGCCATTAACTAATCTAAAGTCAAGTGAAAGTTATTTTGTGCTAGGTAGACAGAAAGCAAGATTACTGAAAGTATTAAAATCAAGCAATTCAGCTTTCCTATTACAGCTACAGATATAAGGCTTAAGGTGAAAGAATAATCAGGGAGAATTTGAACCTAGTAATCATTAGATCAATAAAAAAGAATTTGTTTAGGACAACTGGGAAATTAAGAATGTAAAAGCAAGCACAAAAGTGATGCTTTGGCCAGGAACGTCTGGAGAGGGAAAATAAATTTTTTTCCTAATGTCAGCAGAAAAGTTTGTCTAAATGTCAGCAGCAAGAAGAAAATGTGAAATCATCAGCAAAAAGAAACATTTATCATTCCTGAACTTCCATGTCACCTATGGCAACTTCTGGGAACAAGCTTTTCTGCAGGGAGTATTATGAATATTTACTGGCAATAGATTTCAAGTATTTTTAAACATCTCCCTGAAAACAAAATATGTCATGGGATGTCCACTCCAAAATAGTCTTCTGTATCTGAAAGAAAAAAACTTGAACAGTGCAAACATTTTTATGCAAGACTCAGAAAGATTTTCAAAAAAAGTGAAGGCTGAAATAATGAACACAATGCAGTCTTATAAATCACAGTGAAAATCATCACATTGAACTGAAGCAGTTTAAAAAATGTGAATCAAATCAAAAAACAGGTAGACAAACTCATAACAGTTTGTTAGCAGATAACTCTGAAACTCCTGCCCTGGTCAGTGTGGTGATGCTGTGGTAGGTACCCAGTCCACCATTGCTTCCAACTGGCTTACAGCACCTTGCAGCTCTAGGGGTTGGAAAATACCAGCAGCAACTCCTCATCTCCCTGAAGTGTGTGAAACTTTCAGATGAGGATTGCCCCCTCCCAGCCCATGTGGCTGCAAGAGCCTCTCCAGCTCTGAAATGCCCCTTCTGACCAGTTCAGAGTGGGACCTTGTGCTCCACCCTGTCCCTTCCGCAGCGAGTGCCTGGTGGTAACGGTGTATCCAACTGCTGCCAGGAGCTCTTCATGGTACTACATCCTACTCCTCAGCTTTTGGGATCCAGGCAGAGGGCTGGGCTGAGGCTGATAGAAAGCTCCTACACTGTTGGACAGAGGTCTGGCTCTGCTGGCAGGATGGTGTAAGAGGGCCTTATCTTTGCTTACTCTAAGCCCAAAACAAGTTACTCCTAATAAAGAAAAGATGATCGACCTACAGGTAAAGATCAGGGGTAATTTGTCTTCCTACCAAGGTCTGAGTGGAATGCTCATTTTGGAGCCACACAAAAAAAGTAAGATTGACAAATGTGTTTCCTTGAGAAAATGTTTGAGGTTTGTTTGTTGGGGTTTTTTGTAAATTGTGACATTAGCTGCACAAAACATATATCCTACCACATAGTCTATGCTAGAACTCTGATGAAACCCAAAAGCATGGCATAGGTTAGGACCACAATGTCTGGAAAAACTAGACCTATCTTCTTTGAGTGATCATCAGCAAATAGCATGAATTCATGTTTTTACTGCATAGATGAAGACTTAAAGAACTTTCAGAATATCTAAAAAAGACAATAGCCCTTTTTGCATTTTTTTACCAAATTTCCACTCTGTAATATGATCAGTTTTTCATCTTACAGTCTGATTGCCAGATCCTGGACTATATCCACCATATTCTATTTTAAGAAGACTACTTTAAAAAAGCTAAGTGAAACTAATGCAATTTGCATCAGTTTTGTCATGCTCAGAGGCATTCCTGTTTACAAAAACATAGCTCTGATTTTTAAGAAGACAGTAAGCAAATGGCACAATCCCTTCTCATGTCCAGGATTACCACATATTAGACTGAGTAAAGGGGATTTAAGCCACTGCTCTCTGTTGTGCCACAAGATGGATGAAGTAAGTGGAGGCACAAAGAGGAACTGCTACGGTGCTTTAGAGACTGTCTTGGGCCACTGAAATTGTAAAAGTGGGGAGATGACAGCACGAGCTCCACCCAGAATTCTTAGCAAATAGGCACATGTGGTGTTTTTTAGGAGTTAACTCTGGAAATTATAATCAGCTCCAACCACTACACCCTCAAGCTAGGAAACCAAAAATCTTAGAGGAAAAAGCAAAGCAGCAGCCTCAGCGGATCATATAAGCCTGTTAAAAACCAGCCTACACCACAGCTCCAGGAATTTAAAGGCTATGAAAATAAACCAAATTTTACTATTCAATATCTTAGGAAGAGGCTTCACCATTGCATAATGGCTGGCCAGAACTAGAGAGTATGATGCAGTAATATTTAAAGAACACTTTGACAGTTCTATTTACAACACAGATTATTACTTGAAACTTTGAAATGTGCAGGTTCCACTTACTGAGGTTGCTGAAGATTAGTTGAAAACTTGGCTTTTTGACATATTACCTGCCTTTCTACCTGTTATCTAAAGTTCCTGTGGGGTGTCTCACAAAATGAAGCCCAGATTCTGGAATATAACCCCTGACTAGAATTGTGAAAATCTCTTTATAAGAGACATAAACATTTGCATTTCCTCTTCTGGGTTTGTGTAGTTCTGGACATATTTTTACAACGGAAAAATCAGGAATATTTGACAGGTCCTGTTAAAGAAACTTCTTAAGGAAAAGGTAAATAAATCTCATGCCTAAGCAACGATTCAACACATTTATGATTATAGAACCCATGTTCATAGAATTCTGAAGCAAACACAATTTTTTCGTTTGATGGATTAGAAGACCAGATATTTTAGCAAGAAAAAGGAGATCCTGCAAATTTCTTTTAATCATACAGCATAATTCTCTTTTCCTAGTCTCTAACTAAATTTCAGTGATCCAGAAAAATCTGAAGTGTCATTTTTTGGTATAAGACTTGTAAAGTATTTTTTGTGTACATCTATCACACACATATGCACATGTGCAAGCCCTCACATCCTCTTTGCTAACATTTCACCATTAGGCTCTACATAAAAACTGCAGAGGTTCTTCAGATAATTTCTGATGGCTCAGAATACCCACTGAGACTGAAAGCAAGCCAGAGTTTCTGGAAACCTAAATCCTCTCATTTTAATAGTTTTGAAAATCCTTGGCATTTAGCTTTGAACTTTAACCAAGAAAAGTTATATCTTATAAACAATGGCATTTGTTGATTGCATGAAGAACTAGATCAATATTGATTTTGGCAACTTGTTTTGGCTGGGTTTGCATGAAGAAATATGCTGGTTGTGGTGTTAAAAAGTTATGTCAGTTCCTCAACATGTGCCTCTTTTTCTTGGAGCATTGCCTGAAAATTAGTTTCCAAAGTCACTTCCAGAAGTTAACCTACAGGCTATCTATTATTGTGAGCTAACAACAGCCTTCTGCTGAGCTATCAGCAAGTATGAAATAAAACTATTCAAGAAGGCAGATTAAAGACATCTAAAACAAAGGATTTCTGTTTCACAGAAGTGCTAAAGGATTCAATTTTTATTTCCATTGACTCTGATTTACACTGTTCTTTCAATTTAAAAGGAGCTGTAAAGTAAACAAGTCGAGTGATAACAAGATTTTAGGCACTATGGGAATTACCTAGTTGTCACATAGCAAAATAAGAGCCCTAGGATTTATATGAATCAGTTCCTGATTCAAGAGCAGCACTATGAATGAATTAAAATTTTTCTGTTAGAGAAAATATGCCATTTTCATTTAAAGTTTCTACTGAAACAGAATCTACTGCAAACTGATAAATTGCTACAGTTATCATCATAACTAAAATTCTCATCTTGTTTTGATTTAAATTTTTCTTGTTTGCATTTCCAACTTTTTGAGCCCCTGATACAACTGCTACAGAAGAGTCACGTTGAAAGTGACTATCTATTTATTTATCTATCCATCTACCTACCGATCTCCCATTTCCTGTATATGCTGTTAGTTCACATATCTTTCTCCTCTCGTGGTGCTCAGCCCTCTGATGTATTTCCAGAAAGCAATCATATCACATCCTTGTCTTTTTTTTGCTATGGTAAACAAGACAAGCTCCTTCATGCCTGCTCTACCAGAGCAATTTACTCCACTTCATCCAGGTGCCTGCTCTACCCCTGCACAAGTCTGAGTTCTCAAACATGAGTGAACAAACTTCCCAGATAACATCTTACCAATATTCTTGGCAAATGACATTAATGTTCCCATTTTGAAAAAGAACTTTCCTTGGTTGATTCATCCTGAGATTAGTTGTCCCTTTTTGCATTCAGGTCGCTTCGTTCCTCTGACTGCATCCGGTGGCTGAGTAGCCTTTTCGTTTGTGGTATTTTTTACTGTGCCCTGATGAGGAATGCCACTTTACAACAGAAATTCATGTTCTTTGACCCTGAGCATGGAATTCATCTCCTCTGTCACTAAGGGCTTTCAGAGAGTGATTTAGTCTGTCCTGAGAGAGAAGTCCAAGATATCAGAGCTGCTGTTACAGTGTTCCTTTAAAGATTTTTTGATAGCATGTTCCTGGAAGTTCTTTCATTATTCCAGAAATCCTTTCCAGCATACATTCAGTTAAATGTAAGTTAACATTTGCCAAATCTAATAATTTCAAGAAAAGGAGAAAAAATATTCTACAAGTAAGTGGCCCTTTTTTTTTAACTTTACAAGAAAAATCTGAGCCAGTTTTGTAAGTCCGGCACTTCTTGCAATCATTCAGAGTCTGCTGTTTGTGTTTTGATCAATGCTAGTTTCGATGGCAGGACTTGTTATTAAAGTGATATGTGACAGAAGATTCTTGAGGATTTTATTTGAAGTTTGGCTAGAGAGATGAAATTCTCTAACCCTCCTTACCTGAAACAGTGCTTTTAAATTATGATGAGAGCAGAAATAATTTCCTTGTTGCTCCAGAATTTGTCAGACACCTGTAGGAGCAAGCTGTACCATGGGATTTCTATGTCTCTGCCCCTGACCCTCAGTCACCAAATTCAAGAATCAGAGCACACAAAAGTGCGTAAAACTCCTCCTTCTCCAAGGGCAAAAATAATCTTTGTTTCTCTTTTTAGACCTTACTTCTTTTGTCCCTCTTTGCTCAACCCTAATGCATGCTAAAAAAGCCTGATGTACCAGGCCCAGCCCATGATACCAAAATTGATCCAGATTTCTCAAGAACCGCTCAAGAATTTGCAGGTGACATGGCAGCTCTGTAGCCATTATCTTGCCTTGCTTCCTCTGTAATGCACAGTGCATTTGATGCAATAGTGTCGTTGCCACTGAGGCCAGACCAGGGCTTTGGCCAGAGCTGTCTTACTGGAGGCAGTGCCTGCACTGGACTCAGCAGAAGCAACACTCCCCTCCACAGCCATCTCAGCGGGACCGAAGAGGAGGTGTTGGGAAAATCTTTCTTGGAATTTTAGGGGAAGCCTCAGATCACATCTTCTAGGTCTTGTACTTGTGTTTATTGGATCAGAAAGCCCTTTATCATCAAACCATTTATTCCCCAATGAGCATAATATGCAGACTCTTCCCTAACGTTATTACTTACCTAATGCATAGGTTGAGCTCCTTTGAGTCTTTGTACATGCTCCAGTCCTTTAACCATTGCTTTGGATCCTCTTTGAGTTTTCTCCAATTTTTTTTTTTTAGATCATTCTTGAAAGGCAAAAAGAATAACTGCACTGCTGTAGAAGCTGTTGAATCAATGCCAGCTACAGAAACTCTCAGCCAGCTCAATTGCTTGTCTTCTCAGGTTGGTATTTTACATACTGAATTCCACCACTTAGCTCCACCCTCCTGCTAAGGGCCTGAAATAATCAATGAGATTATCAGTCATCTTCAAGATCTTCATCAAAGGCCCACAAATATGAGAAATTGTTTCCCCAGTGATGTCAAAGGCACGTGGACCTGCACACCCACATGCCAGGTCACAGTACAGAGAGATCTGAATGTTCACTGTCTCCCTGCCACCTCCTTGGATGGACTCGTGGGCAGGTGGGAGCCAACACACTGTTTAGACACATGCTTGAAAGGAAGAACTAGAAAAACATCCAAGTTGAGGTGCTTCACAGCAAACATCTCCTCTACAATGTAAACATTTCCAGAGAGGCACTCAGACTCTGTTTAGAGGGCCCAAACAGTAGCCAAATCTCTCATCAAGAGAAAAGCTAGAAATACAGACTGAATCCACAGACTCTCCACTTTCCAACACGAGATTTCTCAAACCAAGGTATGAAGCCCAGGGAAAATGTAAAATTATGTAGTTCTGCTTCTTTATAGCACCAGGCAGAGATTGTTAAATTGACAATTCTTAAATAAAGTCCACTTTTCTAGGAAACATATTGCTTAAAGGGCTATTAAGTGGGTCAGAAGCCAAGTAAGTATAAAAAGATTTAAGACTATGTGTAAATAGTATGATAAGCACTTGCAAGACTTTTGTTGGGTCTGGTTTACTGTATCAGCATGTGATGATCTTGCAGTGCCTTGACCTCCTGAGCCACAGAATTGACAGACTTTATCCCCATTCTTCTGTATCCCTCTGGCTTTTGGGCTGAACTGTATTATTTTTAGTTTGAAGTGGAAAAAGGAACTTACTCGTGTCTTTCATCTGAAATTCACTAACTACCTAAAGAGCAGACTTCCTGGTTCATGAATGGAGCAGGTCATATTCCTCTTTCGCTATGACTGTCAGGTCTGTCATATAACCTCCAGAAACCCACTGCAGAGAAATTCAGACAGATTTTAGAGAAGTTGCTTACTTTTGCTAACTATAAAAGGGCAGAGACTTGCTTTTAAAGACTGAAATTTTGCTTTAAAAGTGATCTTAGTAAGAGAAGGAAAATGAGTCAGTAGCATGTGGAACAAATACTATGTGTAAGACATCTTACCCACGCAAGGGGAGAGAGGATGCAGAGAGGACGTTTGCCTGCACTTGTAAGAACTTTCAAAAGTTTCTTTCTCCTTGCCTTGCAGGACAGCACATTTCTTTGTTCATATACAAAACCAGTCCTTATGTATATCCAACCTCCTAAGTCAGCAAGCAACTCAATGACATCCTGCTGTCTGGTATGTATATGTATATATGTATGTATGTATGGCCAGACTTTGCAAATGAAGATTTGGGCAGGGCTCTCCCCACATGGGTGTGCCCTTCCAGCCTGTGCAGTGGATTTTTTAGGTGAGGCAGAGCCTGCACAGAACTGGCCCCACCATTTAAGTCCTGAGGTCCATCTGCCACAGCCGAGCGAGCTTGGACAGTGACAGTGAAGTCCTCAGGACTGTCACAGCACCCGGTACTAAGTGGGGCTGACCCTGCTGAGCATCCCAGATCTGAGTGGATGGGATGGCAGGGAGGCACTGAACTGCCAGGGGATGGTCCCTACTGAGACTTGAACTCAGGTCCTTGGGATTCAGAGTCCAGAGTGCTCTTCTTTACACCACAGGACCACCCCTCACTGTCTGCTATGACCACTTTGAATGGCATTGCCACTACAATCTACCAATAGAAACATATGAAGTGCTCAAGGTCCCCTGAGTTTCAGGATAGGCCTTAGAATAGGCTGCCCCTCACCTCACACCCTGCTGCGGTAGCAGCAGAAAAAGGAAGTGGCTGGAAAGCTTCTGACCCAGCAGCTTTCCACTGCATTTGAGGCCCTCTGTAATACACAGAGCCCCAGCATCAGCTCTGTGATGACTCTTTGTCTCCCATTTCTCACCATCCCTCTAGACTGTTGTGCTCACCAAACAAGGACGTGACTAACAGGAGGAAACAGGAAAAAAGCAGGACTGTGAATGAAATTATGAAATCACACGGCCAGTTGGCATTGATCAGCTTCAAAAATCACAAAGTTGTAAGAAAGAGAGATCTGAGGTACTAGACAGGTCCAGTAACCTTTACAAGAAACACCCACATACTCCTCTGTCTTCTAACATTTTCTCCTTTACGTGTGTGTGTGGCAGGAGGAAGCTATTATGGCTTTCATTTTACACATGAAGAGCTGAGACTAGTGCTTGTAACTAAGCATCCTGGCGCAGGGACACGCAAACCTTCCCTACTCAATCATGCAGCAGCAAAACGGGCACTGGGAAAAGAACAGCCATGCTTGCTTAGCTAGTCAGCCCTGCTAGAAAGCAACCTGTGCCTTGCTATTGAGATTATCCCACTTCCAGAAACCAGGATTTCTCATTCAGGGACTATTTTTAATATATGAAATTTGGCTTTAGAAATTGTCTTGGTACGGAAAGGTTTAGAGCGGGATTGGTTATTACTGCATGGAAAGGTACCCAAAGGAACTGGATGTATCATCCAAAAAGTACTGAAGACTTTCAGAGGAAGTCAGGGCAGAGAAAGCAACTGTAGCCACATCTCTTTGCCAAACTAACTCCCAAACTAGTGAAACGTGTGCTGTTCTGCCAGTGGCTCTGGAGACTCTCATTCACATGAAAAAGCTTTGACTTGGGCTCCTGGATATGTCAATGGCTCCACTGAAATTATACTACTGTTTTCATAAGCTATTTATTTCCTGTTAATACCTTGGAAAAATTCTTAGGAGAGACTTAAATGAAGACAGTATTGCAACTTGGCAAGTTCACTTCAAAATTCATTAGTGCTCGTTTCCTATTTTCCTTTGCAGAGCGCTGGTGCCTGTCATCAATAGTTAAGGGGAGAGATGGGGGCTTTTTTGTTTGATTCTGCTTCTGTAGCAAAAAATCCTATTGGCTTCAATGTTTGGCCCTAAAAAATTATTGAATTTCCCCTAGGAAGCTGCTTAAACTATTCTGTGCAGATACATTTTTAAGTCTGCCCATATGTAAAATGTTTACTGGAATTAACTTCATTTTTTAAATACCTGAGACAGAAAGATTTCCTAATTAAATAACGTATATTCTGCATTAGTCTTTCCTATCTCTTATGATTCAATCCATATAATCAATCTATTTTTCTCCTGTCATGGATAACAGTGTGGTGATTTAACATAGTGCTGTGTTGTGTTTGTACAGAAACACTGCACGAGGGAGATTCCAAAGGGATTTTAGTAACCCCCATCTAACACAGAATTTTTGAATAACATTACTTGGCCATAGGCAAAAGAATTTCCTTTTGGCAGTTTTTTCCTCTGATGAAAACACAAAAAGTGGAAGTTAGACAGTACTGTTATTAAAGCTTTGTTGCAACAAGAGAAAATGGTGTTCACAACAGCATAGATACTGCAGCAGCTGGGAGACTGTTCCTCTGCTGGACCTTCATTTGCTCAGCCTCTTTCCAAGATTCAGGCCTTCATGGAGCTGATCCCTCTCTTGGACCATGCCTAGCACATCCCACTTCCTTTTCTTAGAATCTTCTGTATCATTGGGAGTTTGGGGGGGGCAGAGAGCAAGCAATGAGTTCAATGTTGATTTTTTTTGCGTTTTAAGTGTCAGTTACTAAATAGATGCTTGGAAATTTTAAGGTTTGCTCTGTGTGAAGTTCTAATGGAAATAAAAAGATGAAGACTGAACAATCCTGTCAAAAAATCCACAAGCAAAAAAAGTCACCCATACTTGTCCTTGGCTGCAACATGAATGGAGTAGGAAGCACCAGAACACAGCAGGTTTGTTTCGTGCACTCACTACAACCAGGGGAAAATGTTAATATTTTCATAGAAAACATTTAAAAATAATCCCCCTTGTACAACAGCTTTTGAATTCTCAGGGGGTTTTTTGGTTTGTGTTTTTCCTCTTCCTCTCCTTCCATTTCACCTTTACTGATGCAAGAGAAGAGAGCAGAAAGGTGGCAAGTGATCTAGCTAGTTAGATACGTAGGTAGGTGTCTTGCAGTGAGAAGTCAGTAAATATGCCTTAAGGTAATCAGGCCTGTTTAACTGAAGTTTAGTTTTCAAAGATTTCCCCCCATGTGCCCTGCACAAGTCAGACTCCTGCTTCAGTCCCAAGGAGTGACACGCTGTGCCAGAGGCATTCACACAGCAAATGGTGCAGTGTGACACTATTTGTTGTCCAGCTGAGAGAATGTGTGTTCCTGCTCCATTGCAAACACAAGACAGATTTGTCTCTAAACACTCTGTTTATTCTTTTGACTTGCATTTGTCACCTGTATATGTTGAATTGAAACTTGGTCTTGTTTCCATTTACTTCTCCTTTATGCTGTGCACCAACAAAGCAGCAGTAGGTCCTTCAACAGTTCCCGGTTTCATTAACAGTTCTCATGTTAAGTTTCTGTTCCTAAGTAACTATGTATAGAACTGCTTTAGGCTTTAGAGAACTGGCTCACTCTTTTCCTTTAATCGTTTTATGCAGTATTTTCATTGCATAAGTTAACAAAGTCATAGAGCACTTCTCTTTCCCTGTTAGACCTAAAATAGAGCTCCTATTTTAAGTCACCCCTCATGGGTGCAAGGCTTTCTGTTTTTAAAAGTTGGTTCTTACTTTTAGATTCTCTTTTAGAGTTCAGCATCAGATACCTAGCAAACCTAAACTGAAATCACACTTTTTTTTTCTTCTTAATACTACCAAATAGATGTCCTAGGCAGTTGTATTAAATGACCAGATGGTCTATAAAAGGTCTCTCAGCATTTTGCAGCTTTGAGCTGCATGTGTAGGTGAGGCTCAGTGCTCACCAGACCTATTCGGCACCAGCAAACTGGGCTCTGCCTGCCACGACTGCAGCACCTCCTCACCCCCCTCCACCTGCCCAGACCATGCTGTTGCCACAGACACTCACATTCCAGTCGTGAGACCCACCTCATGGCATTGCAGCCATGCTGATTAGGTTTTATTAGTGATAAACGAGATAGGGCTCAGTAGAAGAAGAAAACAGGGTTTTGAAATGGGATTTAAAATGAGTAACTGAACTGGAGAACAGTGCAGAGAAGTGGAGCTGGAAGGGACACCAACATATCTCAGAGAACGCTGGCATGACTCAATCGTGGCATACTGAATGCTCAAAGTTCTAGCATGTAAAACTGAATATTAAAGGACTGCTGACCTTTCCTTACATCTCTGTATTTTTTCTGTCTTTGGGCCTTTTTTGTAGTATCTTCTCCATCAGCTACATGGAATACCAGATGGACTAAAATACCCATGGCTTGCACACTAGCTTCTGCCTCTTAGAGTGAAATGGGGTTTGCAACAGGGTAGTCCTTTGCACTATGAAGGGGTAATATGCACTAGAGGGTGACTATTTTCATTTTGTATTTGTTACTGAGGCAAACAGTGTAATAAAACCAGTGCTAAACTTTGAAGAACTTTAGACATCTTTGAAAAAAATAATTTCTTAACCGAAGACTTCCCAGTCTATGTTGGGACTACTGTTTAAATGGCTAATAAAATTTTGGCTACAAGCCTGCTTCCCTCCTTCTCCCTCCCCTTCTTCTCCTAGGGCTGCAATTTACAGAAGCAAAAAGAGGAAATCTACTGATGACGTTTTTCCAACTGTAGAACAGTTTTTGCTTAGTGTTCCCTGCAGTGTTCTTTGCATAATGTTCTTATTCCTTTCTCCCTTTTTACACGACCGCAGGAAGAACTGGTTGCTGCAAGATTTGGTGTGCCCATGCCAGCTTTCCTGCAGAGAGCAAGGCTAATGTGAAGGCTGAGGACCCAGCTGCATAGGTTTTATCCAGGGTCCCAGGGAGTTCCCAGTGCCCAGGCTGAGCCCTGTGTACTGCACGTTCACTTTTGTGAGCACTGAATACACTGCCAAGGGCATAGGCAGCATCTCAGAATTGATTCTGTTGAGACTACTGCCTGAGTGCACCCTTAAGTTATTTCTACTTACCACAAAATTTTAAGGAGACAGGCACATGGCATAGTGACATTTCCACAGTGATTTCCATCAGATGGTCTCAAGATATTTTGCAAGGCGTGTTTGAGAGAGGAACACACCTTTAGGAACCGGCAGCCCACAATCCCAGAAGCCATAGAACTGCTGGCATATCTGTGTTCAGTGGCCCTTCTGACAGTAGACAATATTAGATATTTTAGAAGACAATGAAGAACTCCATGTAAAATCATGGTTTATTTATTTCCAAGGAACACCAGTAGTGACTAATTCATTGGACCAAAACTGCTAATCCAGAACTGACAAGACATATTGCATGCACACATCAATGTCCGAATAGCAAGTGTACCTCTACCTGTTATATAAAAGATTTTATGAAGTCAGGGAAGATTATAGACAAAAGCTTTGAGAAATTCAGAAGAAAAGTCCTTGCTGAATGAAGGGTTGGGTGAAATTACATTTAAAAAAACACATGAGAGGAATGGTTCAAAACTGATAAACAGAAAATTTGGCTTACTTGGCAAACAACAAAAGAATAACCCCATTTTACTTACTGCACTTTTGTGTTCATAATTTGATGCCAAGAATGCTGAAAGGAGTGAGATTTAGCTTAGTACCACAAAATGCCATCAGTATGCTGAGAATGGAGAGTTCTTTGTGGCATTATTGAACCTTAATTCTCCTAATGCTAGGAGATGATGGGGGCAGACAGAGTCAATGGGAAAGATCCAAATGATAATGCCATTTCTACTAGTTTCTCTTCACTTTTTAGTGATCTCCAGCATGTCAGGCTCAGGCTACTGCTCCCAGTCTTTCCCTGCTCTCTCCTCTTCCTTCAGTTCAGTTAATCTTTCTCTATTCTTGTCATCTATTTAATTAGTCTGTCCTAAACTATTTCTTCTGCAACAGTGCTGCAACCCTGCATCCAGCAAGGTAACTGAGAGCACTGCCTTTGACAGCTTAGCAGTAGTAAAAATTTGCCAGGTCTCAGAGTGGCTGATAAGGCTTTCTGCTACATTTTTATTTTGTCTAACAGCAAGCTTGGAGGAAACTGAACAAGAAAAGTACTCTCTTGTGTTTTGCTATCCTATTTCCCCTCTCTTCTTATTTTTTTTCTTGTGTTGTCCTCAAGAAACTAAGAGCCAGTTTTAAGTAACAAAATCACCTCTTTTATCTTCTACCAAAGGGTCAGTTACCACCTTAAATCTTCAGAACAAGGGAGTAAAGGTATCTTCACAAGACCTTGCTGCAGCCCCATAGAGAGGGAAAAAGAAGGAGGGTTAACTCCCTTTCCTTCTTCACACAGGTCTCAAGAAATGACCAAGTGATTATTAGAGATGACTGTCAGCATGTCATAAAAGAGAAAATCATGTTAACACCTGTGAACCTCTATGCCCAATTGCTTCATTGAAAAGAAGTCAGAGCAAATATACCTCCTTTGCTTCTGCCTTCTTTACTTGCTGCCTCTTATTGCTGCAATCAGTGCACATGGCAGAATGCATGCTCTGCCTCCATATGGTATTTCAAAAGGCAGTTAAGTGCTCTGGCATCTTCATATGAAAATTTCCCCACCCTCAGATTGCCCATGATGAAGGGGACAAAACTTCTCAGCCATTAAGTTCTTCTACTTAATCATTTCATGGCAATGGAAATTTGGCATTTATACCTGTTTCAAATATGTTCCCTTGAGTCTGTTTCTTTTTAGAGAACGATTCCTTTGACTTCCTTTTTCATTGAGTTCAGCTGATGACAAAGCTTAGCAAGGAAGGCTGATGGAAAATTGGAATTCTTTTTCGTTTAACTGTGTCTAGTTTCAAAATTTGTTTCTGTATGCATGTGAATGCAATCTGCGACCTTTCTACTGAAAACAAAGCATAACTCTGTGACAAAGCTCCCAGAGAAGGTTCATAGTGGCTGCACTCCCCAGCAAAGGATGAGGGTCCTCTAGAGAGCTTTCACTAACCAGACTGGGGTTGGAAACTTGGTTTTTCATACCTGGGAGAAAGCCAAGGCCTTTCTCTTAGCTTGTCTCTCCTTCCCTCCATATATCATCTGGAGAAGCTATTTTGCCAAAGTTTGGTGAACTGACATTTCAGTGTTTGACTGCTGCAACAAAATGACATTTTCTGACAAAAAAAAAGAACTGTCAAAAGACTCCTAATGTTTTACAGTTGAGTGCCCAAAAAACGTTCTCTGTACAATTCATTACCGTATAATCTTTTGTGAAAAGAGGCAGCCCTCTAAATGTTTCTCTCATCAACTGCACTGAAAACAGCACTCCAGTCTTGACACTTAAGAATCAAGTCTTTTATGCCACAACTTTGATGACAACACAAATGTAGAAAAAATAAACTGTCAGTACAACATCTAAGAAAACTGAACTGCAGAACAAACCCAACTCCAACAAAAATTAGACTCACTTTTTTTCTGAATCCTTGTATTTTTCTGTGGTATTACTTGCAGGGTTTCACGTGCATAACTTAGCAGAGAAAAATGAAAAAAAATATTGCAAGCAACTGAGCTATATGTGAAGCTTGGGCCAGAGACAGTCAAATGGTTGATATTGTAGCTGCACTGGCAATGGGGCCCATTCATCTCTGAGAGCTGGAGACATACCCTCGAGTGTACTGTGACATGCTTTATTCGGCTTAAAGTGGAACTGCCACTGAAAACATGGATCTCACCCTTGATGCAGTTTGTACTTCTCTTTTCCACCTTCTTCTCTTTTCTACATAGTCCCCTCCTACACAAAGAACAGGATAGCCTGAGCTGTTCTTCTTTGATCGTGTTCAGTATCAGGCTTCCCAAGCATACGTGACAGAAAAAAAGGATGGAGCAGAACTGGGAATAAGTGAGCAGCTGGAGATGAAGAGAAAAGTGGTTTTTATTGCAATGGTGGTTCCAATTTAAGCAGGACTACAGAATTTGCTGCTGCTTGGTAGTTTCTCCAGATAAGGTCACCAGAAGCCATGAATTTCCCTATAAAAGTTGGGCAGTTATGAGGAGACCTGTTTTTTATGTCAATTGTCCCTCTATGCTTTCATACAACAGAAAGGAAGAATATTTGGATCGTCCTAAAAACCCCCATTTTCCTGAATTGTAGCAGACGACCATGAACTCTTTAATAGGTGCTTGGGACTCTCCAGGCCCAGGCTGTATTGTATCAAAGGTAGCCTGTCTGGCACACAGCACAGCCAGTGATGTGCAGCATAACACTGGATTTCATTCTCCCACCAGAATTTGGAAGATCCACCTATCTGTTGTTTCTTCAGCTATTGGAAGTGGGAGTTACATGTTTAAATTCCTCAGTTTAAAAAAAATAGGACTAGTAAATTGACTAAACGGTATTGTTCCTCTAAAAAACACACACAAGACATAAATACAGATGAACTGTTAAGTAATTTGCAATAGTTTGAAATACTTATATTCATATCATGCTTGTAGTCTTTTTTTCATTGGAATTCATTTCACACTCATTAACAAAAATGCTATTGCATTTAAGTCAATTGGGGCTTCTCTGGTATATCTTAGAACAGAACTGGAGCCAAGATATGCATCTTACTCAGTTCATTAGACTCTCCAAAGCTGTAGATTAAATAAGCAAGTATGTCACTAAATCTGTTCAGCATTAAAATGATACAAAATGTATTTTTCTTCTTCCAACTAAATAGTTTTCTTCAAATTTGAACCAGATGGAAACACAGTGAGTTATCTGAGATGAGCTCATCTGGACTTCTGAGTGGAATGTCCGACATTTGGTCACACATCTTGAGATGTGAGTTAGGGTCTGGAGGGGAAATTTTTATCATCTTATGTTTACTCTTGTGGATAGGCTCATTAGCTTCAATGGGCAGCAAGAAAAACAAATGACACACACATAGGCAGAGTAAGACCATGCAGGATATGTTTCTCTATAAAATCCCTCAAATATAGTTTGCATTCCTAAAGACAATTGTCCCTCAAACTTCCAGCAAACATGATAGATGAAAGCTCAGCATCAGAAACAGTTAAGAAATGTGGAGCAGCTCTTTTTTTCCTGTTTTCTATTGAATCTGCTTTTGCTATGTTTGTCTAGGAGATTAATATTCCTGGGGTCACGTGCACTTGTAAGTTTGTAATGGAACCAGGCATATTGTTGCCATTTGATTAATTAAAAAAGCAGGCATCTACATTATTTCTTTTAATAGTTATGGAAAAAATTATGGGGGGAGTTTATAAATGTAAAGCAGCAAATATTAAATGCCCTTGCTTGCAGGATTAAAAACAAATGGTTCCAATAAGAACTCATTCCCACATGGCAGTGCTACCAGGAATTACATATGTTTCAGCTGTAGAGTCACTTTGTGTTGTTAGGTCCACCAAGTACTGCAGTGAAACTCTCCTGTGTTGAACTACCTGTCCTTTATTAGCCAAATCAGGCTAATCTTGCCTCCCTGAACTCAGAGGAGCTTTGCTGTTGCTTTCACTGAGGCTGGATTTTCACCTTTAGTCGAGAGCCTCAATGTGAAATGCATTGAGCTCCCACCTAGAATCATAGAATCATAGAATGAATTGGGTTGGAAAAGACCTCCGAGATCATCAAGTCCAACCCTTGGTCCAACTCCAGTCCACTTACCAGATCATGGCACTCAGTGCCACGTCCAATCTCAGTTTAAAAACCTCCAGCAATGGTGAACCCACCACCTCTCTGGGCAGCCCATTCCAATGCCTGATTACTCTCTCTGCAAAGAATTTTTTATCATATCCACCTTCAATTTCCCCTGGCAGAGCTTGAGCCCGTGCCCCCTTGTCCTATTACTGAGTGCCTGGGAGAAGAGACCAACCCCCACCTGGCTAGAACCTCCCTTCAGGTAGTTCTAGACAGTGATGAGGTCTCCTCTAAGCCTCCTCTTCTCCAGGCTAAACACCCCCAGCTCTCTCAGCCTCTCCCCATAGGACTT
>VWZD01001701.1:1275391-1322259 GCA_013396695.1 Sakesphorus luctuosus | reverse complement strand
CCTTTTTGTGGATTGGGGTGACATTTGCCAACTTCCAATCATCTGGGACCTCCCCAGAGAGCCAGGACTGTTGGAAGATGATGGAGAGCGGTTTGTCAAGCTCTTCTGCCAGCTCCCTCATCACCCTGGGATGGATCCCATCTGATCCCATAGACTTGTTAAGACCCAGCTGGCTCAGTAAGTCACTATTTCCTCCTGGAAAACAGGGGGGCTATTCAGCTCCCTCTCTCTGGCTACCAGCTCCAGAGGCCAATTGTCTTGAGAGCCACCTGTCTTACTGGTAAAAACTGAGGCAAAGTAGGTGTTAAGTACCTCAGCCTTCTCCTCATCTTTGTTAACTATATTTCCCTCCAAGTCCAACAGAGAATGGAGGTTTTCCTTGCCCCTCCTTTTGTTATTAATGTATTTATAGAAGGCCTTTTTGTTATCCCTAACAGAATTAGCCAAATTACATCTTCAGTAAAGATAATGAGACTTGAAAGTATTTAGTGCCTTCTCTACATTATGCACATCTGATTTTTAGGCAGTCTGGTGGTGGCTGCTTCGGGGTGATGTCCCATCCTTCCTCATAAGATAAACTAGCATAGATGGAACTGCTTTCCATGAGAATTAAGCTGCTTCTAATACTTAGACTGAACAGGTTTGGTTCTTTCCCCTGCACTGAACTGGGGCCAGCATGCTCTTAGCATGCAGCTCTCCTGACTCCCATGAGCAAGTTGGAAGAGTCTGTTCTGTGGCAATGAAGAACAGTAAGTTTGTATATCTGAGAGAGATTTCAGCCATCTGCCTGAAAGTTTCTCCAAACTTTGCTATAGATTTTTGCTATTGGGGATTATTTTGGGCTTGGGTTTTTTGGGTTTGTTTTTTATTTTTTAAACACTTCTTATCACAGTTGTAATTAGAATGGCCTGAATTTATTCCTCCTATGACTCCACTGCAGTTCAAGAATTATTTTGTATTTATTCTTTCCCTCTTTTGGAAGGAAGACAGTGAAATTATCTGCATTTAAACAAACTTCAGTCTCATAAGACAGCTTTCTATCCTGAAGAATTCAGAGGTTTGGGGTTTTAATCAAAGTCAGATACATGAGATCTGGTTTGTATTGGCTAAATTCCAATTTGTTCCTCTTGCCTAATGTTTCCTCATGGCTGGCCCTGCATCTTCAGCTGTATGTAGCCAAGAGGAATCACCAGGCCTGGGGATGTTAGAGGAATTTAAACTGAATAAATCTGGGCCTTGGTGCCTTCATTTTGTGACCTTCTCTTTTGATATCCCCCAAATGTTTGAGAGACTTAAGAGTTTGTGGGCCAAGATTTAGATTATTACTTGAACAGTAAAAGATGAAACAGAATATTAGGAGGCACAAATGAATCTGCCCATGAACTCAAAGCTGAATTTATCCAGCAGAAATGTCTCTGTAGGACTTAACAGACACCAGAAGGAATGAAAAATTGCAGGATTAAAAAAAAAGTCATACTTACTGGAGCTGTGGACATTCTCAGGATCATTAGTTACATATGTTTTGGTTGTGCCCTAGGGTAAAATAAGTTCTGGGATGAGGTAATAAATTAAATGTGGTTTTGGAAATAGTTATTCCTCACTACCCAAAATGTCCACTGCTAGAAGAACTTGGATGCAGCCAACTTTGGAAATCTGAAAGGACCACAGAAATAATTTTTATAAGAGCAATACTGTAAAGAAGGCACCACAAAAACTGAAATCAGCACAATCTTGAATGCTGCTGATTGATGCACTGAGCTAATCTAATTGATACATTTTGGAAAGATTTGTTTGAATAAGCTAGGTAATTTGGAAATGGGGTATATAATAATGTACCCCCCCTTAAAGTCATCAATTATTGTAGCATCAGCTGAAATACTAGCTACATGTTTTGTTCATATGGATGAATTCTATAAATACTAAATTACTTTCCCCTGCCACCACCTTTTTTTTCCCCCCCTTCCATTTTTTAGAATGGAAAATGTAACTATAGCTTACTTTAACTTATGTCGTATGTTCACTTACTACTCTTATTCAGTCTTGCTTGCAGTACTTCAAGAGCAAACTTTTTTTAATTGTGTCCTGCCCCTGTGATGAAATAGAGAACCTGCTTGACCCAACCAATCTGAGAAGACATATTTTAAGTCTTTGACTAATCATTAGGCTTATACTTAAGTCTAATTTCCATTTTCAGTAGAAAAGACAGATTTCAAGGTCTTGACAATATACTGGAGCTTTATTTGGTCTTGTAGAGGTAAGGAACAAGTAAATTTGCCAAAGTTTCCTGAGGTTTTGGTAAACTGAATAATTTCCTTCTCACAACATGTCTGATTAGCCTCACAAGTTTTTCATCAGTTTTCTAGAGGACTTCATAGAGCTCTCACCATTTTAAAAGTATTCTTGTGCTGAGCATAAAATACGTAGGCTACAGTACCAAACTAATTTCTATGTGTCTCTGCTTCAGCTATCTACTTAATCTCTTCTCATTCCTCCTCCATTAGATGCAGGACAATTCTGGACTGGCAGCTCCATAAGAAGGGCCTCCAAGGTAGGGAGTGTCCCAGCAGGAAATAGGTATCAGCAAGTCCTGGATCTGGTGCATGTTTCTCGTGGCTATTTAGCATTTTATTTAACAAATGGACAAATCAAGGCCAAGTCAGCCTACCACTCAGAATATTCTGTGATCCTGTGATTACATAACTCTGTGATTTCTGCCCCTTTGTGCCAGTTTAAGCTTCAGCCAGTTTACTTCGGCCCAGCCAGAGGTAATGAAACATTCAAATTACTCCTGCATCCAAAGGATCGTAGTCAGGGTCTAGCATTTGGTTTCTCTCCTCTTAGTCAGGATGTCCTCAGTCTTTGGATTCTTCTATCACAAAATTTAAAAAACTTAGCAAAGTATAAAACCAAAAATTATCTTCCAGTTCTGTCTTTGCCATTCTCCCATTCTCTCTCTTTTTCCATTTAGAATACAGGTGTAGATTTTCTCGTTTCTCTTTTTAACTTTGAAAATAATAAAAGGATTCTAGTGTTTCATGGCTTTAAACAATTGTCAGATGCTAAAGAGGAAAGGGATAACCCAGAAATCTATCTTCCAAATAAACAAAAAATAAAAGCTGGAATGTTATAAAATGCATTTTCTCATCCTGAAAAATTCAAAACAACTATAAGACTGAATCCCCCCAGAAGAAATCCCACAAACATGCACAAAACCCCCTGACCATTTTCTTAAGGGAATTATTTCCGGAAAGGTATTGGAATCTTCCAGGTAATGCTGTCAAGGACATAAATATTTAGAATTCCACTGTTCTATCTCATATATCTAAATGTTCCTTCTTTCCTCATTATGCTGGTCTGAATACTCTGCACCATCCCAACTCTCCAAGCCATGCATCCTGTTCTTAGAAACCCACGTGTTCAATCGTGCATGACTACCCATCACAAGAAGCCATAGAAGAACATCAGTTCTGTATCTGCTATCTGGCATATATTTATTTTTTAAAAAGAAACTTAAGAAAATGTTACATTTACCAAGGTTCCATACCCAATAAACACCTGAAAATGCAATTTTATCAGTGGGTAGCAATGGATCTAGTCTTTTAATCTATTTTATGCCTTAGGTTTTTATGAGCAGAATTTTCAGATGGTCAGTTGCCAGGTTTTTGTGTCCCCTGCCATTAATACAGTCACTTGCATTAGAGAAGAAGCTCTGAACACCCACCCAGTGAAGTGAGATTTTCTCTAATTTCAGCATCTGTATATACCTGTACAAGGTCACTGACAGAATCCAGAAGTATTTTACTCCAGAGTCAGGTCCTCTCTCATCTGAGTAACTCACATGAAAGCTGGAACTTCACTTTGAGTAAACAGAGGTGTCTAAGAAATAAAGGAGATGCCCAAGAGATATAATAAATTTAGGTATTTAAAGGAAATCTTGAAGGCAAGAAGTGATCTACAAGCAAAAGAAATTGTGGAAATGCTCAAAACAAATCCAGGCCCTTCAAAATAACAAAAGAAGAGATGGCTTTTGCTGTACCACAAAGACAAGCAAAGACTAATGAGAGACAAGAGACCCACGTTTGAGATAAGGAGTTTCATCAATCTTTGCTTGGCTACCTACCTGATCTGAAAACTGTTTCAGCTGTAGCAGGATTTCACTTCAGACTGACTTACTCTAACCATTGTTCTTCCCTCTTGTCATGAAATCAAACACTACAATTTTACCTTGTACTGTTTACCAAGATTAGTCCAACCTCAAGAACAGAGCCCTAGAAGAGGAGAGCGAGAAGGTGGGATTTGTGCAAGCTGGTAACAATATCTTTCTGATCCTAATTATAAACAACTGATAGGAACACTCTTACAGATTAGGAATCCAGTGTTGAATCATTTCTTACCAACATGTTTGTCTAGAACCTCCTAAAGAATACAGGTTACAGACAGGAAATACTGTTCAATTTATAAAAATTATTATTATTACAAAATCTTCCAACACAAAAGCCAATAGTTTGCAAGTTCCAGTTTCATTTCCCTTGTGCCTATGTAGCAAACACTATTAGTCATCCCTCTAGCAGAGCTTGGAAGGAACAGGGACTCCCCCAGCACTGTGTATGAGCAACAACAGCATGAAAAAGTTGATCTAGGATCCAATTTCTTCTCCCAACCTTGCTCAACCATTCTGAACACCCAAAGGACAGTCATCTTGCTAAGCTTGTAAGCACTGACCATTATTTTCTCATTTGGTGTTTGTTCCACGTACCTCCTGATTACACCTCTCGCAATGTCTCTTTGCTGACAGCTTCACTTTTTAAGCTTCTGAAGCTTCTAATCACTTTTCCTTTTTTTCCCTGGTCCCCTATTCCCATATATTCAAGTACTCATGGTAAGAACTGTGCAAGTAGATAAGTAGTGAATCAAAGAGGAAGAAATTGTCATTCAGATTGGATGCCTTACTGTTGAGTTCCTCAGCTTTTTTTCCTAGACATGAAATTATTTGGGATAACTAATGGATTTTAAAAATCAGTATGAATATTCACATTGGGCATGAAAGCTAATAGAGGATGTTTCTGCAAGCACCTTACACCTAATTTATGTGGACCATCATCTTACTGTGGAGAATACCAGCTGAGCATTTATTGACACAGACAGAACAACTGAAGAAAAAGTTTTTTGGTTTCTATTAAGAAGGGTTGTTTCAGAAGATGTTCTGATGTTTTTGTCCAGAATCAGACTTACCATAATAGCCACGCCTAAATCTATATCCTCCTAGATACCTTCAGAATGACTTTATCTGAAAGCAGTATTAAGAAAATTCATCATATTCAAAGAATGACAAAACTGCACCTACCTCAGGAAGCTACAGATCAGTGGGTGTGCATGAAGATAATCTGGGAAACACCGCTGGTCACCTGTCCTGTTTCTGTACTCTTCCCAGAGTGCCTGAAGTTGATCACTGTTCAGGGGGGATTTTCCTCCAATAGTAGTGGGTCTTACCCAGTCCCTAACAAAGCTGAACATCCTCTGCCCACTACATCCCACCAAAGTATGAGAGCAAAATTAAAACTGGGGAGAAAACAAAAATAATGGCTGGCAACAAATGAAAGAAAGGGAGAAACTTCATGGTCATAGGTAAAACACGAGAAAACAGTATTTGAAGATAGGAGAAAACAACAGAGGATCCTTCCAAGGGTCCCTGAAACCCACCAAGAGCCGGTGCACGCTGTGCAGCAGCACTCTGCCCAGAGACAAGGCAGATGAAAGGATGAAAATAGGGTCAGGTCCATGATATCCCCAAGAGGCATCCCCTCCTGAGGCTGCAACAGAGCAGCTGAGCCATAGCAGATGAAAGCAATGGTGAGGTGTCCTACAGGTGTCCTCATGGATCCTGGGATGAGGCAGGTAAATAAAATGGCTAGGGGAAAACTAAAACCAAACCCTGCTTAAGAAGTTTCGAAGAAGCCTTAGGAGGGACTGTCCCTTGGCCAACCGAATATGCTGGTACATTGTGGTCCTCCAGCTGCCACAGAGAAGACATATCAAGGGACTCACATAAATTCCAAAGTAGCCCATGTCTGCATTATACAAGCACTTTCATATAATACCAAAGATAAAAGCTAAATTGAAAAAAGCTGTATAAGCAACTGTATTTTTTTCAACTGAATTTAGCAATGCAGTCTGTCTAAATCCACTGAAAATTATCTTCTAATAGCAATCATTGTCTATGTTCTATATGGGTATTTCTGAAACACATTCAAGGGTGTTACAGAAATGTGAGGCATTGTGGGTAGAGATAATCTGCAGTCTGTGTATCAGTGGGCAGTCACAAAACACACACTAACTATAGTTGGTGACTAGACTTAAGTTAGAGTTAAGCAATTTTCTACAGTATTGCATTTTACAATGGTAGGAGGAAAATAATCACATACATAGAACAAGTATAATTCATTCAGTTCTTGCCATAATGGTGTGTCAGTGTTTGTAGATCTTGCTCCAAAATCCTCTGTTCTGAGCAGCAGCAATTTGTAGTAACATAACTGGCAGAACTTAAGTAAATCAGGATTCATAACTACTAGTTAAAGGGCTATGCATGGCATAATTAATAATATATTAAAAACATAATAATCATCTTGATCTTATACAATACTGAATATAGGGCTTTAGTACAAATCATACTGATTTGTTTTTGACTGCTGCTGTAGTTGCACCACCAGACTGGCATTCAAGAGATGTGGGGATAGCCACATGTTTCCTGTGTGACTTGGTATAAATCACTTAATCTCTGTTTCTCAACGCATCCACGAAACAGAATTATCTCCTTGTACCACAGGAGTGTGTACTGAAACACATGTATTAATGAACAAGTACAATAGCAACACAAACTATGTAAAATGACACTTAGGAAAATGTAAATATTACTTTAAACTAACAGTGAAAGCTTTCTGTATTCATACTTGTAATGAATTTCTAACTTCAGTCCCCTCTACATTTTCTGCAGACTTATGCTCATGCCCCACTGCAAAACTTTTTCATTTGCTGCTTAAATCCCTAGAGAACATTGCAAAAATACTGTGTTTATCTAGATAGTATTCTATCAGAATAATGTTCTTACTATTTCTTTCAACATGATGTGGATAAAACACGTGAAAAAATATATCAAAGTAGAGGATCATCAAAGACTATTTACATAAGAAAAAAAGTATAATATGAGGAAATAATCCCACAAAACTTTGTATCCTTCAACAATCTTTGCCAGGGATACAAATATTGTTGAAAATTTGCTCAATTCAGATATGTTACAGATGAAACTGCAGGTCATTTGATAGGTAGAAAACAGGTAAATGGATTATAGCAATGCCTTCTTTAGGACCTTTCATTAAAAATGCTCTGGTTAAGTCTCAAGGACAGTGGAACAACTCTTTTTATGGTGGGTAAGGGAAATGGGAGGCAAAGAGTGAGGCATGATGTAAGATTGCACAATTGCTCCTGGTGGAGCGAATCTGCTCTAGCTCTGAGGAACCGTTTGAGGAAGCTGGGAAATGGAGAAGGGTGTGGCTGGTGAAACCCTGTCTGTCAGAGCCACAACCACATGTTTAAAATAGCATTGAAAAATACACTCTGGCCCATCTTTGTTGGTTTTGAGTGCAGGAAGCTTCCTAAACAAGTCCTTTAAAACAAGCATGCATACACAAGGAAGAATAGGAGTGATCAGTGGCATAAAGCATGTCCTTAGTTTCTGTACTTCTCTCAGTTCTGGGTAAGAAGGAGCTCCCTATGAAGTATCGTCTCTAGTGATGCAGTGACAGAAAATTTTTATTATTGATTCCATAGAAAATGAAAGAAGAGAAAACAGGGAAAATACTTACAATAAAAAGAAATGTGGGCTTATGCATCACGAGTACAGATAGGTCACAGTCAGGATGAACATAGTATTCTGTCCACTTAAGAAAATATTTCATTTAGGCAGGGTAGGGGATTTTTCAATGATTAAATAACAAAGAAGGTCATGCAACTAAAAGCAGTAGCTTCTCTAAAGGTCTCTTTCTAAACAGTTATTATAAAAGAGGGGAGGTAGACATGGAACTATCACAATCACAGCTACCATTCGCTTTTGACAAAATGCTTTAGGGGACAGTAAAATGACAGAATGAAAACAAAGGAAATCCTCAGAGTAAGCCACCTCAAATTAAGTGTAAAGACCTTTATGTCACTTCATGCTAGCCCCTATTTTGAAATGGCTCAGAAGGCCCTTTGCAGAGTGCAGCAGTTGGTTGAGTCAGTTCTGAGTAGACACCCAAGAAACTTTTTTCTACTTGAACAGCAACTTCTTTTTCTTTTTGATTTAAACTGAGAGGTGATACCAAGCCATGTACCCTGATATGATACTGGCATTTGAGGTTTTCATTGTGAGGAGTCAGTGCAGTTGTTTATCAGTTACTAAGGTAAATGGAATCCTGAATAAACAGGCACAAGACAGCATATCAAAAAACATTTTCATGCTTCATCTCAATGTTGTAGATATTTCTGTACTGAATGTGGACTTTATGTATTTGTGAAGGTCATAGAATCACAGAAGGGTTGATATTGAAAGGAATCTGCAGAAGTCATCAGATCCAACCTTCCTGCTTATGCAGGGCTTCCTACGGCCAGTTGCCCAGGACCATGTGCAGATGGCTTTTTGAATATCTCCAAGGATGGAGACTCCACAATCTTTGGGTAAACTCTGCGCCAGTGAAACAGTATTTCCTGATGTTCAGAGGGTTTGTGCCTGTTGTCTCTAGTCCTGTCAGTGGGCAGCACTAAAATTAACCTGGCTTCATCCTCTTTGCACTGTCCCTTCATATATTTATAGATACTGATGAGGAGCCCCTCAGCTTTCTCTTCTCCATGATGCACTGTTCCATCTGTCTCAGCCTTTCCTTGTCCCTATATCAAATCCATGGTCCTTCACTGGACTCTCTCCAGTACCGGTTTTACAATAAACCTCCTCAAAACTGGCCAAGCTGAGGAAGAACTGTATATGTTTCTTGCTTTCTGAGAAAGATGCGTTGGCCAACATCAAACTTCTCTTTGCTCATACAACATTTGGTGTTCTCTTAATCTGCTTTTCAGATTTGCACACTTTTTTAGAGGAAACCTGAGATAATTTTAGAACTCAATGGACTTGACTGTAATCAAATAAGCTTTTCTGAACTTTCAAGTATTTTGGAAAACTTACTTTGGCTAATTGCCCTTGCTTTCATCTGAGGCACTGGTATCCTGTGCAGTAGCAGGTGTGGGTCCCTGTCTTGCCCTCCCGTGCAGGGCTGGTTGTTGATGTGTGCCTGCAGCACCACTCCAGGGCACACTCACGGAGAGGCACCTTCCCAGCCTGGCCTCCCCACTGCAGCACAAGCCCCTGCAGCTCTGCAGCTCTCTCTCACACCATAAGTGTGCAGCCATTTGAGACTGGCTCTGTTGTCAGATATCCACAGGTCCAGCCTCTTCCTCTGTCTGTCCTGGGCCACATCTCTACACCACCATGGGGCACAGTGCAGCATGAGGCAGGGGAGAGGCGAGCTAGGGGGACCAGGTGTGGGCAGTTACTGCTTTGGATCCCCAAAGCAGTTCTGCTGCTTTTTCATGCTGTTGGGTTGAAGCTGTTAAGCACATGTTTCAGTTGAAGATGTGAAAGACTGCAGTACAACCCTTGAAAAAAATGTAAAATCTCCCTCACATGATGTTTATAAGGACAAATTAAAGATGACCTGCATGAGTGCTGGGCAGTTTCAGGTCCAAGTTTTTTCTACCTTGCCATTTCTACAAGACCTAGCTAAGAGCTTCATTTCTCCACTGGGAATAAATTCTTGGGTTGAAATACTTCAGCCACAGCTTCCTTTATTGCACAGCCATGCATAGGCTAGTTGAACCTGAATAAAACCACTTCCAGCACTAGTACTTTTAGTCACTTCTGACTTGTTCCATATGGGCAACACATCAGGATGGCATCATGCCCCCAGGCTCATGTAATCCCAGCCCACCAACACCACCTTGCTGATGTTGCTTAAGCCTACACTATCCTTCTTATACAGAGAATCACCTTAAAAAGACCATCTTGCCCCTCTTGCCTTGGTTTACTGATCACATATCAAAGTTCAGGAAGGAAATATTTCATACTACTTTACAATCTTTTCATGTCACCTTGTAAGTTTCTATACATATTGATTGTCATTACAGAAAACATAGGTCATGTTGGGGAGCTCACAACTAATTCTGACCTCATAATCTGATATGAATATTGCAGAAGGGGGAGTCTACCAGATGCTACAGAATACTTGGAAAACTGATTGCTAATAATTTTTTTATTTAGATTGAGAAGACACTAGATTAATTAGACCTGCTGTTAATAAACAGTGCAAAACTTTATGCTGAATGTTGCTACCAGTTACTTCATGTAACTGTGCTCACAGTGAGAGCATTAAAAAAAGATCTTATGGGAATCATTATATTCCATCACTGTAAAAGGGTTTCTTCTTGTTTATCTTATGTACTGTTATTGCCAGTTCAGACATTCAGCTTTTAAAACTTTCTTGGTCTGACACTGCCAATTCTCAACCACTCTCTCCCCAAATGAGAACAAAGGCTGCCATTCACACCTCTAGAATGCTGCCTTTTTATTAATTAACTGTAATATTACAATTACTTCCACATGTGTATTATGATAGTAGCATTTCTGATTTGCAAATCTGAATAAATTACATCTTTGTAGGTCTTTATTATGTTTGTGAAAAGCTTAGAAATACTGGCTTTAAAACACACTAGCAAAACCCAAAGCAAAGACCTTCATTTGTCTGACTGTGCCTTACCCAAGATCTATGTGGTCAGCAGGTCCAACTGCAAGGAGTCTGGTGACAGGGAAAGGGAAAATCCAGACTTGCAGGCATGATAAAAGATTAAAAACAAAAGATGCCTAGAACAGGCTTGCCACATGGTATTCACCAGGCTTTTGTTCAGCAATCTCAGAGACCTGATAGACTCATGCCCAGGGCAGCTGGACTCAGAGAAACCTGAGCCCATCCTGCTCATACTCCAGCCTGGCCAGCTGTGGTCTGCAAGCCAGGCAACTATGTCCAAGCATAGATACCCTGTGCTAGCATGGGCCAGGGCTTTCAGGCAGGAGCTTGGTTATATTCAGTTAGATCAAAGGACTCTTGGGCTGTGTACATGAACACAAATACACCCAAATAGATTCATGGAATCATAGGATCATAGACTATCCTGAACTGGAAGGGACCCGCAAGGCTCATAGAGTCCAACTCCTGACCCTGGACAGGACACTCCCAGGGATCACACCATGTGCCTGAGAGCTTTGGCCAAACCCTTCCTGAACTCTGTCAGGCTTGGTGCTGTGACCACTTCCCTGGGGAGTCCATTCCAGTACCCAGCCATTTTGTGGGTGAAGAGCCTTTTCCTAATAGCCACCCTAAACCTCCCCTGACACAGCTTCATGCCATTTCCTCGGATCTCGTCACTGGTCGTCAGAGAAAAAAGAATAGTGCATTCCACTACACTTCCTTTCATGAGGAGGAATTGGTAACTGCAATGTCTCTTTGCCTCCCTTTGGATGAGAGGTCAGACTCTCTGTTGTTGGAGGGGAGGGCAAAAGGCAGAGATATGACAAAGACCAAGGGTAGAGCTCTCATTACTCATCCTGACATTGGAAGAGGCCCTAAGCTCAACACATCCTGCCCTCCTGCTCATCCCTGCCAAAGACCACAGTGACAAGTGAAGGAGCAGGACCTCTAACAGACCGAGGAAGCTGCAGAGCGCTTTTTGCTGCCAGTAGACATCTGCCACCCTTGACAATACTCTGCTTTGCCTGTCACAGCAGCTGGCTCTGACTGAAGCCTTCTGCAAACAGTGCTGTCTGTCTCCAGTGCCCCCCAGCTCTCACTGCGGGGCCCTGGAGCACTGGCACCAGGGCTCTGGGAGTACAGGAGCTGCTGCCGTCCTTGTGGTCTAAACCTCTGGCTCTGACAGGACTTAATCATAGAATCGATTGGGTTGGAAAAGACCTCTGAGATCATCAAGTCCAACCCTTGGTCCAACTCCAGTCCACTTACCAGATCATGGCACTCAGTGCCACATCCAATCTCAGTTTAAAAATCTCCAGCGATGGTGAATCCACCCCCTCTCTGGGCAGCCCATTCCAATACCTGATTACTCTCTCTGTAAAGAATTTTTTTCTGATCTCCAACTTCAATTTCCCCTGGCAGAGCTTGAGCCCGTGCCCCCTTGTCCTTTTGTTGACTGCCTGGGAGAAGAGACCAACCCCCACCTGGCTAGAACTTCCCTTCAGGTAGTTTTAGACAGTGATGAGGTCACCTCTCAGACTCCTCCAGACTAAACAACCCCAGCTCCCTCAGCCTCTCCCCATAGGACTTGTGCTCCAGTCCCTTCCCCAGCCTTGTTGCTCTTCTCTGGACCCGCTCCAGCACCTCAATATCTTTCCTGAACTGAGGGGCCCAGAACTGAACACAATACTCAAGGTGTGGCCTCACCAACGCAGAGTACAGGGGAAGGATCACTTCCCTGGTCCTGCTGGCCACGCTATTTTTGATCCAGGCCAGGATCCCATTGGCCTTCTTGGCCACCTGGGCACACTGTTGGTTCCTGTTGAGCTTCCTGTCAATTAGTACCCCCAGGTCCCTTTCTGCCTGACTGCTCTCCAGCCACTCTGTGCCCAGCCTGTAGCGCTGCATGGGGTTGTTGTGGCCAAAGTGCAGGACCCGGCACTTGGCCTTCTTGAACTTCATCCCATTGTAATCAGCCCATCTCTCAAGTCTATCCAGATCCCTCTGCAGAGCCACCTTCATCTGAAAAGGGCTTTAGAAAACCTGTGCAAGCAATTAGGGGATAAACTTCCTCCAAGGAAACTTTCTCTCTAACCCTTATTAGTAGTTAGAGGTTGGCTGCAAGGCAAGTAGCTTTACATTCTCAGACTTACAGACACCATTATGATGGACATCCTGACAGCAGCCAATTCAAAACAGATACCCGGTGCTTTGTTTGGTGACATGGCTGCACTGGTTTGCGTGAGGGAAAAGCTCTACAACTCCATACTGGATTGACATGGCTTTATCTTTTCTAAGCACTGGTTTTAGGGGATTAAAAAAGAATTTTTTTTTTAATCTGAAGCCAAAATAACTTGATTTTGACAAGACTTCAAATGGACCTGAAACCAAATCCAGACAATCTACAAACATTTGAAAATTAAACCTGTTATGAAAAGTAATTTATTTTTAGCGGGTTTAATTTTGTTATTGACATTGTCTCACAGGACATGTAATGTTGTACAATGCTAGCAATATTTTGTGATCTGATTCTCATGTTTTATTTTATATATGGATAGCTATGTCTCAGTCAAGGCAGAAACTTTATTTTATGGATGAGGAGGTCTTCTGTTTGTACTGTGACACATTTTTTACAGAATATTTCAACAGAATTTCTATTCCACAGGAAGTTTGAGACTGTTTTCATTCTGAAGGAGAGCAATTTGCAAAGTGACAATATTTCCCATGACAGAGAAATCCCAACTTTTAACTCATTCGTGTCCCAAAACAAGAATCTATGTGGATGAGTTCTTCCATCTCATTCACAGCTCCATTGCCAGCCCTGTAACTTCCTGCATTACTTACTGTGTCTTTTCAGCCCAAGATTTATATCTCTGAGATTGGCAGGTATGATTCTGAGTATAGGAGTAGGAACGTTTCATAAAATGAGCACGCCGTTTTTTGGAGGTGTCTCTCTTCAGTTCTGCATCACACTCTAAAGCCAAAGTCACAGCCCCAGACTCAATATATATTGTGTGTGACCAAGCCCTGCATTTTCCAAATCATAAGAGTTATTATGACCTGGTCTTGAAGGGAGTTGGGTCGTGAGTTGTGCAACTATTTTACAGATCCTTTTATTTGCATGAACAGCTTCATCTATAATCATACTTGCACCATATGCAAACTCTTGTTTGCAATTCACATAAATTATTAATTCACAGCTTAAGCTGCACACTTCCCCTGTTAGTCACATTTCTTGGAGGCTTCTCATTACTACAGCATATGGAAGTCCTCTTTCCCTATGGTGCTGTGCAGTGATTAATTGTGGGAATCATTAGGTATGGAAAAGACATAATTTAGGACCAAACTCAACATAGAAATTTCTCTAGCACAAACCTCAAGCAAGCAGCAGAGTTACTGAAATGACTGCAAGCTTTTACAGTGTTTGAAGACAACGTACCTTGTCCAATACCCAATGGAAACAGGAGTTTGAGAACTGTGTGTAGGGACTAATGATGAGCTGGGAGGAGCTGATGGCTCAGACGCGGTTGAGGGCCATTAATTGTGAGCAGTCATTAATTCTCAGGCAACACCCAGTGTCAGAGTTGTTACTGGTATGAATAGTTGTTTAAAATCTTCTCTATGAATGTTTTTAGGGTTAGGTGGTTACAGTCAGCATGTATGGGGCATTTTTAGAAAATTAGCGCTTTGTATGTTTGGCAGATTGCTTATGTCAGCTCTCCCCATGACTCTCATTTGCTAATATAATTTATTTTGGATGATGAATTGTGCCTGATGTCCTTATACACTCCCAGTACAGGACATTTAAGTCACATCTATTGATTTTCAAAGTTTCCTTGTCTGTTTGAGAGTGTGTGTGCGTGTGCATCTTTTAAGAGAATGTATTGCAGAAAAGAAACCCCATGTTGATGCATCTGACATGACTTGTAAAAACCAAAAGAAAGAAATTTAGGAAAATCACAAATGAAAGGGAAACTTCCCAGGATGTTTCTAGTTCTGTGAATGTACAAGAAAAGGACAAAAGAAAGTAGAGCAAACTGCTGCTCACAGCCATAACAGCAAGGTGCTTTTAAGTCAATTGCAAACAGGCAGACACATTCCTAGCAGACACATTGCAGACTGCTCCAAGATGGGTACAGGGCTGGCAAAAAAGTGCAAGTTCAAAGAACTATGAGGAGCTCAGGAAAATGATGCTGGCACATGAACTGGTTTTCCTATCAGACCTCCAGTTAAAACCTTGCCAATAATGACCTATATCTGTTTTTATGGGTTGCATGAAAGAAAGACGCAGTTTCAGCTCCATTCTCAGCAAAGGCCTATTTGCATCACCTAAGTCATCATCAGTGAAGATGTTAATATGACTTCCTTGTTGGGGAAGCCAAGACCTAAAGAAAAGAGTGTGGAAACGGAAACTTCCTTTTCCTATTAGAGTTGTTTGCTCCAGGTTCAGTTGGAAAGATACTGGTAGTGAAACACAAAAAATATTCCTGTCCTATGTATGTCTCCCAAGTGTCTCAGCTTGCCTAATTAACAACTTTCATGAGCACAATATCCATTTCTAAAGGGTCACTTTAAAGAAAAATCTGTTGTTTTTTTTTAAATGACTACTAAAGCCAGCAAGCAGACATATAAAAAGGACAGTACATGAACAGCTGCAGATGTAATCCAGGCAGCCAAAAGACTAGTGTAAGCTTATTCTTCTAGATCTCAAAGCCTGCCAGACGACATACTCTCTCCACTCCTTTCCTCTTCTCTCCTCTCCCTCTCCTTCTCCTCTCCTCTCCCCTCATTTATTTCCCTACAGATCTATAGATTCTGATGTTTTTTCCTGAAATAAGAAAACAAAACCCAAGTTACTGGTGGAAGGACTTAGAAGTCCTACTAAGATTAAGGTTCTATAAGAACATCTCTGTCTCCAATCTGAGTTTATTACTAATCTTGCTTCATATAGTCCTTTCTTTGAGGGCAGAGCATTTTAGAAATATTAAGATTGCTCTGTAGGGAGGAACTTCTGCACATAGAAAACAGAAGGGTCAAGGAAACATACAAGACAAGAGTTTAACTGTCAAATAAAACTGGATATTTAATTCACCCTTATGAAACATAGAGATATCCAAGCGAATTTGAGAGTTGTGTATTTCCATGATAGCAAACTGCCTTATGTGCAGATGCAGCTGTGTATTTTGTGCACACCTGTTTGACTGCACAACAGCTCAGATTCTTGATCCCGCAATGAACTCTTCACAAGCAGGTCCCTGTGCGTAGGTGCATTTTTTGATAGTGTAGCCTCTAAGTCTGTCTTCAGAATAGTTTTACAGTTTCCATGAACTTTGCTCAAAAATGTGCTAGAAGACTTCCAAGTAACAAACATGCTTTTGCAATTTACTGAAACTTTCCCCTTGTGTTCCAGAGAAGCAACCTCCCCATTACTCACCAGAGAGACACATGAGCCAAGGAGGAAGGAAAGGGAATCAGCTAGTAAAAACAGGCAATTCCCTTCTTTAGTGTCTACACTTAGTCATTAAATAAAAATTAGAAGTGAAATCCAAACTTTTTTTTTCCAAATGGGTCATTGCTTCAGTGGAAATGGAATAGATGAGGATTATTTGTATCTGGGGTTTGATCAGGACATTTTGTAATCACTTGCTTTTTGCTGCACTTCATACTGTAGCAGGGGCTATTGTGCATCTGAGGTACTCTGCATCCTTCCAAAGGAAGGCAGTCTCCCAAGTATATCTTTTTACACTTCTTTAAATGACCACTGATCTATATTACCCAATAAGCAAGGGGGTTGGAGTATTTTTGCCAGATGCTAATTTTACTTAGAAAAAAACTGAGTCAAGGTCAAGGCACAAAGTTCATATCTAAATCAAATTCACTTTCCTCTAAACACAAAGTGTGTTGCACTCTGAGGTTTCCAGCTGACTCTTCCTAAAAACGGATATTTGCAAGCTTGCTGTGTTGAGCCTGCTTGGGTTCTAGGCTTGGTTCAACTGGGAATTGTACATGTAGTTTTTGCAAGCTATGTCACATGGAAGGACAAGCACAGGAGATTATAAAATCCCTTCCAGCCTTAAGAATATGGCAATGAAGATCACTGGAAAGACTGAGGGGGAGGGAGGGGGAGGATGGGTAGTTCCTGTATGGTTGTTATATCTAAGTGTAGAAATACATAAAATAATCAGTGTTACATTGTCAGAGACACGTACTTTCCATGCATCCTGTCCAGAGCAAATTCTGAAATGCTTTCTGGTGCCAAAGCAGTTGAATTAAATTTAAAAATGACTAAATTTAGCCATACCTCCATATCTCAGTTTCTGAGTATCATCTGGCTCCAGATGGAGGTGCAGAAGGACTCACAATCATGGGTCAAGTTATTGTATATCAGCTGAGTCCCAGAAATACCTGACTGCAGAGTTTTAATCTGGCCTAACACAGGGTAATACAGTCTAGTTTAGCCATCTTTCCCTTCAGGCAAAGCTACATCAAATTGCCTTACATTTTCCATGGGCTAAAAGCATTCACACTGGATTTACCACATCTCAGCTGACAGATGGCAACTTACTAAACATCAGTCTACTGATGAATATTTTGAGCCCATAAGATTTCCAAGACTTTGAAAAGAAGTAATTCCTAAAGTATGATACACAGCTTCCACCTACACTGCTAGCTATACATTTGCAAACACTTTGTGGGTATAAGGTGTCATATTTGCAAAGCCAAGTAGACGTGGCACTTCAGTTCCTCTCTCTCCTCCCTCCTGCTTTAACAAATTATCATCCTATTGAAACAAGCAGGCTGCTTGGCACAGTTGTAAGTGTGGTTACATAACAAAGCCAAAAAAAGCAGCTCCCACAAATCCAAACCACAGATTAAGTCCAGTTTTAGAAGATAATATGTAGAGTAGTGACAATGAGAATTAATGCCATAAGAAGGAACAACTCTCTGGCTTCATTGCTCACAATAATTATGTTTAAAGGCTCATATGTAAATATTTCAAAATATTATAAAAAATAGAGTATAATATTCAGGATAGTATTTTCCATTCATATCTTTTTCCCACACCTACCAGCTCACACTGGAGGTAAGCAAATTAGTTTGTACCAGGCATTCCTTCACTAACCTAAGAGCTGTCTCTGGAAGCAGTAATTGACAGCATTTTGTGTTTATATACACAAAAAGGTGATGGAAGAAGGGAAAGGAAGAGAGGCTGTAGGCTTCAGAACCAGTATGCCTTGAACTACTTCTAGAAGGGTCACAAAATTGCACCTACAGAGTCTTAGGAAGTCTTTGCTGGCCCAGAATACTATTGGACTCCTTTCTCAGGCACACATATTTTTGAGGAAGATGCACAGCCACATTCCTCTGCTTGTGGGTATAGAGTAACAAGTGTCAGGAGATTCTTGGTAGGTGAAACATTATTTTTCTCACATGATTTGGGAAATGCTGTTTATTACTACCTTTTCCAGCAGTTTGAAATGAGTCATGAAAGAACTGGTTGGTTGTAAGATAAGCTGCATTCATGGAACTCAACCATCACCTAGAGGTTCTTTGCTGTTTATATTTGTTTTCTAATTTTGCATTATCATTAACGAGGCCAAGAATGAAAACTAAAAGCTATGTGCTTTGTTAATAGGAACTAGAAACAAGAACGACATGGCTTTGGCTACACTTGAATGGAACAGTTGAGAATACAATCAGTGAAAAGAACAAGAACTTTCAGAAGCTGTAAATTGTGATATTTACAGGCTTAACAAAGTGTCACACATGCCTTGAGAATCTAGCCCCATTATGTGCATTTATTTTTTTAGCCCCAATGGTTGATGTAGGAAAAAATCTGCAGCTACCATTTTATAAAATACTTGATAGATCTGGAATTGATTATGAACAACAACAAACAGAAATGAGTTTCAGACATTCCAGAAATAGAGTCAAGAGTTCTGATTTAAAGCAAAACAAAATAGAAAACCCCACTCAACAAATAAAGCAACACATTTCCCAGCCCTAAAGCTAAATGGTAGTATATGAAGAACAAGAATTAATTTCTTATGATTACACTAACAGTTGTCTTAGATACGTAGGGGGATTGACTGTTGGGTAAGGACTAGCCAGGCTTGTCCGGGACACAATTTCTGATGGTTTTTGAGTCTACACAACTCTTTGTCTCTGACAGCAACTCACAGAAGGAACAAATAGAAAATGGAGGAGGTGTGCATAGCCATTTTAGACCAGAATCTTCTATTGGACTGGACACCAATAGGGAAGTAATATCTGTAAGGTTTTCTCTGAAAGTGGTCTAACAGAGAAAGCACACTGGCTGAGCAAGGTACGTGCCCTGCATATCTTATGCATAGGATTGAACACTTAGGAGTGGCTTATGGGAGTGAAACCCACACACCACTTTTCTGGTTTGATCAGGACACCATTAAGCCCAAGTTTCAGCACTGCTCTCTCAGTGCTTTGGAGCTTTCTCACCAAACAGGTCTCCTGATAAAAAGAAAATCCTTTCTGGAAAGTTCACTCACCTCAGGAGAATACAAATATTCATAATGCCTTAACCAGCAGCCCAACTACTCATGTTAATTGTCATCAATACGTAAATTCCAACCTGTGCACTGATAGAAAGTTCATTGTGGTTCAGAGATGGCTCAAGACCAATGAATCAGACATACAGGAATGAGTCTTTTAAAAGTGTAGCACAGTTACAAGAAGAATAGTTAGATCACTATACAAAACAGCTCATCAAACCAGGCAGCTTAATTACAGTGTAAGAATGAAACCCTGGAATATGTGAAGAATCATCAAGATATAGGACTGGTAAGATGAGGTAAACCTACAGAGGCAAAAATGCTCCATCTTTCAACAGATACCATTACCTGTTTCATCCCTTCCCATCTTCATGTGGCAAAGCTTAAGAAAAGTGGTAAAAAATTAGAGCCACAAAATATGGAACAGTTTTGTGGCTTTCTGTATTGGTAATATTGCAAAAGAAGTTTGCCTGCCAAAGATGGAAATAGTCAGTGCCTCAGAGAGATCCACCTATCAAGCTTCTTGAAAAGTGAGTAGTTTTTCCACTCCTCAGGAAGGAAACATTATCCCCTGAAGATGTCTGCAATTGCCATCTCATTTCTGGGCAAAACTATTAAAAACACAGTAATCAGAAAGTGCCAGCAGCACACAAATGCCAGCTCTCTGGAGGCCTCACAGCCAGGGTTTACAGCAGGACACAGAATGGAGACTGTTATTGCCACTCAGGCCACAACTAATATGGAGAAAACCCTGAAATTCCCATGCAGAGCCATGAAATTCAGAAAGAGGTGACCCTGCCTGTGTATCTTCAATGTCTTGTTTGAAGCAGAGCTCAGAACAGTATGTGATTTTATCTGCTGTGGAGGCCTTCACCTGCAGGGTCACACATTCTATCCTTCCTCTTTAATCTCTGGTGGATACTCCAAGGTGGCAGTGGCATAACTGATAGCACTGCAAGGACACTTACAGCTATTACTATTATTGAAAAGACAGAATACCATCAGGAATTCACCTCTTTGATAAAGTACAGCTGGCTGGCTCAAGCTGAACTCAGACAAGACTGAGTCAGTGTTGATCAGACTGGAGAAAATTCTCTAACTGCCCGAAAATACTCCTGAAACCTTAAAAGCTATCACAGTCACATGGTAAACCAGGGTACTGATACGTGTGGATAGCTAGAAAGCATCTTTTCCCTCCTTTGGTCTGCTGGAAAACTTGTTCCTTACCCCTTTGTGAAGATCAACCCATGTCTTGGTCAGATCCAAATTTAGGCAGCTCCATTTGTTGTCGCTAAACAACTACATCTTTTAAGCACTAACACACATCCACTATCCTCTTTCTCATGGACTCAGACCTCTGTGTCAGGATGTCCTTTAAGGAGCTTTGGAAGCTGGTTTAAAAACTCGCTCCTAATGTCTAAAGCAGTCCATGGACTAAACTCCAGAAAGTAAAATTAATTCTGAACAACAAGCCTCCGCAGCTGCTTTATCCTCTGGAACAACACAGTCAATGCATCAAAATCTTCCACTATATCACCACACAGCTGGCCATTTCTCAAATAAAATCCAAACAAATTTTCTGCCCAGCAAAGAACTCTGCCCTGAGCCCTTCTTTTTTTAGTGAGTACAGCAATGTACCACAAACAACATGAAATCTGCTGGGCACTTCACTAATTTTTTAGAGATAGCATTTGCACGCTGTGGTGATAAACAGTGATATTGATCCCATGAATATCCAAGCTCAATATTGAGGAATAGTGAAAACAGAAATACAAGCAGTCAGACAAAAGAGTTATGGCATCTAGAACAGGAAGAAACATGGGAGAAGTTTAAGGAAAAGGAAAGGGTTTTTTCACTCTTGTGGAAAGAAGGTGGTCAAGAACAGAAAAGGAGAGGCACAAACTTAAGAATATGAATTTCTTAGCTGAGTGTCATAAATATTGCTCAGTTTTGTGGGGGATATAATGACTAGGAAACTTGGCTAGTACCCTATCCCTTTTAACATGTACCCTCAGAAGAATAAAAAGACAAGAGAACAACCTGGGCCAAAGTGAACGAGACATTTTTGTGCCATTCCAGTAATACAGAACAGCTAGAATAGACCTTGAATATGTCTCCATGATTTGACAGCCTGGAATCTAAACTGGCTTTCCCTCTTTTCCTTCTCTTTTCTTTTAAACAGACCCCGAGCAGTTTTCAAGAGGTATTCCTTCTGCATGCTGTATACTAATCACCATTTATGTGCTCCTCAGAATTAAGCACTGACTTCACTGCGTGGAAAGTCTTTTAAAAAATGTGGAGGTGTGTGTGGGGGAAGTAATTTCAAGAAATATCCCAAGCTCCTCCTTCTCCCTGGCTCGGAGGAGCAATTACTCATCTGGAAAAAGAAACAACACTGCTATTTTAGTGTGGTTTAGGACCTGGGCCTGGTTTCATATTTAAGATTAATGCTTTTCTGTGCCTTTTGGAAATTCAGAATAGCAAAAAGCAAGCCTTCAGAGTGAGCTGCATCCTACAGATCCAAGGCATTCTGGAGACACATATGACTCGCTATCCCTATCCTATTTTTCTGCATCCTATTGAGACGCGTAGCTATTTTTCCTCCCACTTGAATGAACTTCTAACCTGCATCTACAAAGCCACATCTGTTCCTCCTGAACCTCTGTCCAGGTCTCCAGTTGCTCTGTGATGAACATTTAGTATACTTTGTTGCAACATAGCTAATAAAGCAAAACAGACTCGATGAAACAGTTTAGAATTAAAGCACCAGCATGGGTCGTATCCAGTCAAGTGAAAAATCTAGTGTTACCATCTCCTATGATTCCACCTAATTCTAGTCCCAGTGGGGCATGACTGGCTAGAATCCCAGATCTGTAAAAAGGAGCCAAAATGCTTTTTTCAGTGTATCACTTAGTGTATCAATTAGCAACACTTAAGTGCTTCCGTTATGGTCCTACCATGTTTTATATTCCAGTGTGGTGGCCCAAGAATACAGATAGATGAGGGCAGTGGTGAGATGCCACACAAGGAGAACTTTGATGCATCCTATTATTCCAAAGAACAAATCCAAGCAAGGTACCGCTTTACAGAAATAAGATGGCCTAAGATCAAAGTTTGGAACATGAGAAAAATTCCCAGATTGTGAGAATAAGTTAAAGAATAAAAAGTTCCAAAAGCAACATGATCAAGGAATTAACAGCGGCTAAGGAAAAAATTATTAGAACAGTGACTCAGTAACTTGTCTTTCCAATACAATAACAAATCAGAATGAGATTAGCTCAGTTGGTTAGAGCATGGTGCTAATAACGCCAAGGTTGTGGCCTCAATCCCTGTATGGGCCATGCACTTGAGAATTGAACTCAGTGGTCCTTATGGGTCTCTTCCAACTCAGCATATTCTGTGATTCTGTGAAATAAACTACAAACTCTGTGAATACCTATATCCTCATTTCCACACTGTTAGAGAATGATGGAAAGAAATGGCTATCATTTTAGCAGCATTCTATAATGTCTGGCCTTTTGTTTGTATATTCCAGAAATGGTTTAATATTTCACACAGGAATTGCCAGACCCACTTAGACAGAAGGTCCATGTAGGCCAGAACATTTCCATTTAATTGACCCTCAGGAACTGTTTCAGCAAAGGGCATAAGAAACCTCACAGGAAAGAATGCAGATGTGGTATACTTTCAACCTCACTTTCCATCCCAGATCTCCAGACACTCTCTTCTTTATCACTTAATAAAATATGAGGGTCCTTTTCAAAAATCTGAGTGCACTTCAGTATACCAAAAATAAGAATACATACTGTTATAAATTTTTCAGTAAAAGACAGTTTATTTTAAAAAGCATGAGAAGAACCAATCCCCATAGCTTGGGTAGGACATTCACCTATAAATCCCACATACACAGTTGCCAGCAGTAACAGATCATAGCAATTAGGCTGAGCAGCATCATATCCCACCGTCTGCCCTTTGCTGAGTATTGCAGACCCGGTGATTGTCTCTGGGAAGTCTGGGAATGTTTTCAATAGTGCAAAATCAGACAAACCTCAGGTCTCCCATATGTGTAGAACAAATACCTGGTTCATTCTGAAAAGTTAGTAATTCTGGCAATGTGCATTTCACTTCTGCTTTACTAAGGCAAGCTAATAAAGTGCAAGAGTGACATCTCACAACTTCAAATAATTCCCTCATACTTCAATAACTCAAGTAATTCAAAATGTTTCATTGATCTCTAACAGGCTACCTAGAAATAATCACAGGGACTCCAACAAAATTTTGCACATTATCTTCTTCCTTTGGGTGCTAAGATATCCAGAGGTGAAAAATGCCATCTCTTAGCTCCTTAACAGTCAAAAATAAAATCAGTCTCAAAAAAGTCCAAATTTTCACTCTCTTTTCCTCATGAAAAGTCAGATAACTCCCTCACAGCAACAACAAAACTAGCTCGTCATGCAAGTATAGAAACACCTCCTCACACTTTTTGAAGTCTCGCATCCAAGTTGCTCTTTCAAATCTCCAAAACAATTCAGCACTATTTGATGGCAGTCATAAGATATAGTGAAGAGCTGTTCCTTGGGTGAGCTTTAATTTTTCATTCCACAGGTTCTTTGAATGATGTAGGACACCAGTGCCACCAAAGTGGTGTCATCACTTTCTTCTATGTATTGCTGAGTCTCTGCAGGTACTGCCAAAAAACTTGCTTCAATCACACCTATCGTGCAATAAATTCAGCAGGAACTCCTTCTGTCAGCGCTGAACTTGAGGTTTAGCCATTGTTTAGTGGCAAAAATCTGGAAATATTATTACACTCTGCTACCTCCTGAAGATAGTGGGCCTTTGAACTTGGTTATATTTGTTGAAATTGCAGTTTCAGGGAGCTGTTCCACAAGCTGTGAACCAGGTTTCTAGGGAATAATGCAATACAGTGGCAAAGTGACCAGTGCATGGACACAAAGTACAGGGACAACTGAATAAAGATGGCTATTGTTCCTTGTAGTCAGAGTTCACATCTCTAGACAAAGCCACAACAGTTAATGGGTTTCTTTTTTAATACAAATAAATTCAGTTAAGGAGAGAATATATAAATATTTTCTATTAAGCATGGAACTTTACCCCAGAAAAAAATGACTTCCTTTCTTAAAGCCATGAGAGATTTAATGGGATTTTCCAATCCCATGCCCTTGCATGATAAGAAACATATAAATCTTAAGAACAAACAAAATAAGAGGTATCAAGTCACATAATTATTTAATAAAACACTTAAATAATGTTGAGACTATTAGGGATGGGTTCGTAATAACTTGGTCAGGAAACTATACCTTTTGACTCAACACATTTTATTTCACAATTTCTCTGCTCTCTACATTGTGCCAGTAAAATTATTTTTATTCAAGATCACTGAAATTGGAGAAAACTTCTGCTGCAGCTTGTGAAAAAGGAAGAAATATATCCTGATCTTCAGTTTCTCAGTGATGGGGCAACATTTTAAACACTTCCCATTTCAGTCTGGCATGTCCAAATTGGTTCTCTGGCGTTTTGTCTGACATAGGTTAAATTAAATAATCTGAGCAATCCAACCTGAAGTTTTCTAACATCAATCAAACATTACTGCCAGTAAACGGTCTGGATCCTAAAAACTGAGAAATATCCAAACAAGTTTAAGGATTGAATAAAAATATCTACTGAATCTTTTCCCAGAAAGTATTTAAACCAAAATACAACAAAAGATTTAAAAAATATTTCAAATTGAATTGCATTTGGGTTTTGTTCATTTTACCCTGCTGTGGAATGTAAGAAGTTTAGTAGAGCTATGGGGATGTTCCTTCCTTTACTATTTTCATGTCTATTGTTTAACTTACTCAACAAACTTCCTTCCAATTGGGATACCTAGGGAGCAACAAAGCACCACCACTGTGTTGCCCTTAACAGTCATGAAGTTACAGAGCAGGAAATAAGCTCTTTGCGTGTGATGATAGCTGGACATTATAAAATTTTATGGTACTCTTTCTTAAAAGGAGGAAAAAAATGAGAATACATGAGCAAATGAGTGCCCCTTGTTTTTATATGAAAATTTCATTACATGCCAAGCCTCATAATGGAATTGCAACAGGATTCTAACATTTAGTTTTAATTACCTTTCTGGATTTTCACCTTCTGTATTCACTGCTCTGTCAGACCTGGTGTGTAGGAGTTTTTCTTGCACAGTACTTGCAAGAACTTGAACATAGTGGCTGAAGACATTTAAAGATCAGGACAGATTTAGCTTTTAAAAGTGAAGTGGCAGCAGTATAATTGACCAGACCAGGATCCATAGATTCCACGTGTTGGGGTAATTCCTAGATTAATTTCCTAAAAATTGCTTGGTCTGCATTGCTCCCATATTTGTGTCATTTTTGCTTCTCTCACATCTATGTCCTTCCCCTTTTTGCTACCTACTCTTTGCCTGCCTCTTTGGTCTCAGATGGGCATTTTTCACACTTTACCAATGTACTCCCTTCAATACAAGTAGTTTAACTGGTGCCAGCATTAGTTAACTATGTTTAAAACAACTATAGAGAAAAAAATTATAGTTTCTCCCTTAGTGCCTATTGTGAAATGCAAAGTATTCCTCCTGAGAGATCCAGCTGAAGATCTCAGTACTCCTGCTTTTTCACACCCATCACAATTCCTTGCTGCAGGAATTCTACTGAAAATGTATTAATCCCTTGCTTTTGTCTTCTTATTTCTCTTCAAGAAAAGGAGAAAACCTCTTCCAAGAGACCAAAGATTCCTTACTGCCCAGAAGTCATGACAAATACAGCCCTGGGGAGGAGTAGTGGCTCCATGTCAGCCAAAGTATACACAGAAATGCTGTTCTGGTGCTTAAAGCTTCCAAAGAAGTGTCATGTGGCAAAGATGTCACTTGGTACTTGATAGTTTAATCAAACCCTCAGGGGTAGCAGATATTCATTATCTCCTAGTACAAAAACATCATTCCCTTCCCAAAGTGACATCATTTCAGTATGACAAATGTATCGCCCTTTCATTTTTCGAACTGGAAAGTTAGCACCAAATAGTTCATAAGCAGTATCATTTTAACTTTAACAGCATTGTTTCTTGGGTGGAAAATATTGCACAAATGAAAAATATTGCCATGAGCACAGAGACAAAACTCAGGCCTCTGAAATAGCCTGAAGTCTCTCCCATCATGCCATCGTTTCCTCAGCACTTGTTAAGCAGCAGGATGTTTGCAGTTCCTACTTATCTAACCTTGGCACTGGGATCCTTTTACCTGCCTACAGATGTTTAGCTCTCTGTGAGGTGACTTTTCAGACGCTGAGTGCTCGACATTCCCCATGGTTTTCCATTTCAATGTGCTCTGCTGAGATGCAAGCTCACTGCAATTTGCAGAGAGATTTTAATTCAAACAAGCACAAGCATTTTGATGATAGCCAGAAAGCTGGGCTGGTGCTGAGGGTTCACACTCACCTTTAGCAAATAACTCTGTTTACTCCCTAGCTGGGTCATAATTTTGTCTGGCTACACCCAAGAGACATGAGTGTTCCTGAAGCATCTCTGGCTATCCAGGAACACAGCCAGATTCCAGCAGCCACCCTCTTCTGGCAGAAGCATTACAATCTGGTATTGCATTAAATTCCAGCTTTATGACCCAGAGAAGGGCCTTGGGGAGGTCTCGGTGTGGAGCAGGCAGGTGCATCCGTCCCCAGCTGCTGGTGGGGCCCCTACACTGACTGGAACTGGTGCTGGAAAGCAGAGGTAGCCCTGAGGGCGCTGCCACCTTCCATGGTTCCCCCAGTTCATCCTGTGCAGGACCCCATTTCATTATCCGCTGAGGCCATCTGTTCCTGCCCCAATGGGGCTCCAGCAGGGCCAGTCTCCAGCTCCACACAGCCCTGCCCTGCCTGGGCACAGGCACCACATCCCGGCCCAGCCTCAGCCAGTGCCCAGGAGGTGCCTGGTGCCAGGGGCTGGGGCTTCCCTGGTGCCCTGCCTGCCTGTTCCCGACTGGGAAGTGGCACAGAGCCTGGCTGCCAGGCTCAGCAGCAGTAAGCACTACCACAATCAGCAATATCCAAAAGGGAAGCCCTTGCCAGCAGCTCATCAGGCAACAAAAGCATCCTGGCACCATTTTAGCTGAGGAAAAGAGAAAGAGCTCTTGGAGCTGCTGTAGAGCGCTTACAGCTACCAGCATGGCTTTCATTTATTCCTGTGAATATCCTTACATCCCACACAATTACTATGCAAGGATACATTTCATTGCAGACAGCTCCATTTTTCCTTTTAGTTGGAAATTTATTGGACGGAAAGGGTGATTTCAAAGTGGTTGGTGAACTACAGTTCACTGGAAATGGCCATTCCAGTGCTCATGGTCCATGATGCCTGTGCCCCCACCCCTGCACGAAATCAGCTGGTGTTATCCCTGCAGCAAAGGGTAGTTTGGGAATGACACCTCTTGGGATGACTGTCCCCTTGACATGTAGTGAGAGAACGTCTTACTCCCAAGAGCAACGCAAAAGCTGTCACACACAGTCCTCTGGAAAGCTGGCCTTTAGCAAACACAAGGCATTTAAACAGGTGCAAGGGTGGGTTTATATGATTGTTACAGATGGCTGGGCATAGGGCAGGCAGGCAAGAGATACAGCACCCACTCCCAAGAAGCACAGCAGCTTTTGGCAGCTGAGTGCAGATTCTGCATGGTTCCTCAGTGGAGTGCTCAGGAAGAAGAAACGCAGTATGAGACAGAGGAAATAGGAGACATGAAAGACACTTAAGTCATAAAGCTTAGCAAGGGGTGAATGAAAGAATGAAAGCAGGGTGGAAATGATGGATTTTTGTCTTGACATACAAACACAGAGATTATTCCTTTTCATGTGATAGCGAAAGCTCAGCCATGCATGGTCAGATATTGTCATAGAGTTTCATATTCGCCAGATTCATGCACTCATACAAGCATGTTTTGTACCACAGACCTGTGTTGCTCTCTGGCACATTGGCTTTTCTCCACATGGCTGGCAGACAATGTAATACCATGGGTACTTTCATAGTGTTTTAGTCTCCTACTCCCACTTTGTGATAGTAGAGAGACGTGGAGAAAAGAAAGGGCAGACACCATGAATAAGAGCCTTCTCCAGCAATTCTGCTTCGTAAGTTCAGAAAGGTTAGAAAAGGATTTCCCCTCCTACATGTTGCCACTTTCTCTTCATGCATATCTGTAGGTGTGTCCCAAGTTGCAATCCTATGATCTCACAACCTGCAGTTTTGCCTTTGTGCCTTATTGTTCACTATGGTATATGCTATCTTGTACACTTGACCTGCATACATGATACTTGGCTCCACTGATCTGCTAACTCAAGCCTGTGCCATCTGGGCATAAACAGGCTCCTTCCATGTGTTACTCGACTGCACACTAGCACTCCTCTGTCTAGGAAGCCCCCACACTGACTCTCAGTGTTTATTACAAGGTCCACTGCAGACAGATGTTTCAGCACTCAGGGCCAACTGGAAGCTATGGAGCCATTTTAGAGAAGTGTTAAGCCGCACCTGCAAGGTTATGAGTTGAGCTTTACTTGCTAATTACAGAGCATAATGCAGAGGGAGCTCATATCTGCTGGTGAGTGGCCACACAGCTGTAGGATAGGAATAAGGAAGTGAGTAACAATAGGAAAAGCAGCATACAAAAATTTGCTGGAATGAAGATGCCGGGTATATTTCACTTTGATGAAGAGTATAAAGTTCAAAGATGGGAAATGCAACTTTATGAAATCCAGCAATGAGGAAGTAAACGTGTATCACCACAATAAGGTTATTAATCATAGCTGGACCGAAGGTCCTGTTTATAATGAACCAGACAAGGTAATAAAGACTACCAGTGAAAGGTGAAACATCACAAAAAAGCAATCGTATGGGTTATCAGAATAACTGATTTTTGAATGACAGCCTGATCTGTACTAGTAGGGGGAGAAAACTGTTTTTTAACAAGTAGCACCTGTAGGTTAAAGTAGTCTGCAGTTTATTCTCTCTTTCATGAGATTGAATCAGACTATGTGTACCAAGCCACAGATATGGAGAAAAAAATCCAGTTTTAGAGGATACCAGGCAAAGTATACTCTGAGCCCTCAGAGTCTTCTTGGCTACTGCCATGCTCAGATCTCAAAGCTTCATTGGTGGTTCATCTTTCTCCACCCTTCTTCCCTTTCCTGCTTCCCAGCATTTGGAGCTGTCATTAGTGGTTAGGATATGTTTAATGTTCAGGTGACTTAAATTACTCCTTCGTGGCTGATGGCCATCTCCTCCCCACCCTCAGCTAAGATGTCATACTTCACAACAGATGAAAAGCATGTCTGTGCTGTCCAGAGTCTGATTTACTTAAACCCCTGCCGAGATGTTTCAGGGTGAGGTATTTTACTTTACTCTGAAGTCAAACTGCAGCATGCATTTAGATACAGATTTACTTAATTCTGTTTTAGGGAAAATAAAAGAGAGATAGGATAACACAAGACTAACTTGTGCATTATCTTACTTGTACTGGGCACTGCTGTATGTTTTAACTAGTCCTAAACTGTTCAGGTCCCTTAACACCTGGAAAAAGAAGTGCACTTCACCTTCTGTGATTTCTTCCGTGTCCTGATTTTGCTTTGTAGCTTCATGGCTGATGCCTTTAAGGATTTAAGTTCTTTTTTTTTTTTTCTAATTTTCCTCCCTAGAGTCTCTCTCCTCTTGCAGGCTTACCTGTAAAGTACATCAGGAAGTGGTGGTAAGCCCACAGGTCTCAATACTTGAATTACTAGCCAGGCATCAGCAAGCATCTGCCTACACACAACTACACATCTGCAGGAAGGAAGGGGTAAAACCATCTTAGACTGAAATCACAACCTGCCCAGCTGTAGCTCACAGTGTGTTATAAGTAAAAAGGCAAAAGATACACATAACTTGACAAGAAAAAGTCTCTTTCTTACCACTTAGTTGCACTTAGTTGCACATGGCAACTAAGGGAGCCAAACTATGGTAAAAATCAGTTTAATATAGGAATTCTCTTACATGATGAGGAAGCTGTAACACAGTGTACTGTCTTTGTATTTTCCTATGTACTTGGAAGCATATGCATCTGGGATGGTTATACCTTTTCTGTGCATGGAAACTGATTTTATATTTCCTAGTCAACAGAAGTCAAATTAATTCAGCGTCCTGCATCAACAACTTACTTTGATAACCAAATTACATATTTAACAGTAGTCCATAGAATATAAGCCCTGACAGGTCCTGGCCTAGCCTCCTCTCACAGCTCTCAACTCGTTCACTCTTGCATTAGACTTGAAGAACTGCACACAACAAAATCGTGTGTGTAGGGAAAGGGCAGGGGATCTGCAGTTGGCACACTGGACTGTGCTGTGAGAATAGCTGAGAGCTTTCCAGGCACAATGTGGAAATGCCCTGAAGGTGTTATAAAGTGATACTGTGTTAAGCAAGGCCACTAAATGGGTTTGATCTATTCTGACAGCCTCAGTTTCCACAGCTAGAGGGAGGGAAATAAAGCATCATATGGAACAGATCTGCAGGCACCATCCAGTTTGATCACTTTATTATTTCTTCTGGGTTTTTTTATTGTTTGTTGTTGTTTTGGGGGGTTTTTAACACAAGCTTGGAAATTTATATTCTTTCTTCTTTATTGTATTTGAATATTTACATTCCTCCTTAATTTGGTCATTTGTCATAGATATATTTTGGGTTACTAGTCTCTAAAAAGCAAAATAAAACAACAAATGACATATCCTAAGCATTGTTCCATCTCTTCTGGGGTCAAGCAGTCTCACAGAGCGAGCTGTTGCACAGGGAGGACTACGTGAAGTGCAGCCTCCATCTGCACCCAAAGTGTGTGTGCAGCTCCGGGCCAGCAGCGTGCTGAGCCACAGCTCCATTCCACCAAGACACTTTCCACGTTTATTGTTCTTGATTAGAAAAACATTCCAAATTTTGGAATTGACATTTAAGACTGAATAGAGTTCCAGTTTGGTTTTATCAGGGCAAATTTTAAAATAGGTTGTCTATTAGCCTTTGTTACTATATTTCTTTTATGAGTGTGAGTGGGAAGAGCATTAAGGAAGGCTATAAATCAAATGCATACCTCTGGTGAGTGCAGGAAATCCTTTAACCTTTATGTTTCATAGAAGTAGGAATAAATGCAGACCTATTCTCTACTTTCTGGATCTATTGTCTACATTTTCTGAAACATCACCCAAAGAGACATTTCCATAAGCAAAGTTCTGAGAAGAAAACAAAGGGAAAAAAATCCCCCCAAAATACAGTGGTGCCTAAAGCACCAATTGAAAGCCATTGCCTCCTACTCACAAAAGACAGAGACAAAAACGCCTACAGTTTTGCTTTCATCTGTTTTTTGGGGGGGCAGGGGACATAAACACCATTGTACTGAGCGTTAAGACAATTCTCTTAACACAGATAGCGTGCAAGCATGTCCACTGGAAAATAATCTGCCCGTAGTGACTAACTCCCAGCAGAAAACTTGGCTACTTGCCAAAATGTACATATCCCTTCATGTGTGCAGGAAATCATTTTCAGCTAAACCCAGAGCTGGTCTAGCAGGATGGGAGATTCTGAGCAGGGCACCATCCATATATTCTGATTGGAACGGGTTAAAAGGCACTCACAGCAGCATGTTATGTTATGTTATGGATGACACCAGTGAGAATTTTAATATGCAGCATAATGGTAAAGCAATTAATAAGAGCAGTTGCTAACAGTTGGACAACAGAGGAGTGTTATAAAATTCTTGTGCTCTTTAACAATAATGCAGAGAGACGCTGTAAGGGGAAGAGGGGGAAAGCCTGGCATGGAAGGGACATTCCTTCAGTTCCTCTCAAAAGTTTGAAAAAACCTCTGGATAGGAAAATACTATTGAGCAGCCAATTCTTTCCACATTTGGCTAAGCCCAATGCCCAAAATACACAGAACACTACTTCACTTTGAAAGGATTGCAATACTCCTATCTGAGTCATCTGAAAGCAAATAAAATGAGACCTAAACAAATAAACCTAATTGTGCATGGAAACAAATCCAGCTCTCCAGCTTGGCCATGGCTTTGTTTTTGTTAGTTTAAAGCCTGCATATGCAGTTTTAGTGGCATCAGGAGTTATACAAATATTGACAACAAATTGCCAAATGTTGTTTTTTTCCCCTCAGTGCATAGTGTGAAGAAGCTGGGGGAATGCTTCTAGGAACCTTCCCCAGTGTACTGAACCAAATCACAGCTTGAATGGATCCACTCCAGCCTCTTCTCTGAAGAGTAGACACTAATGAGATTGAGGTTGTGGATTGTTATTGCCAAAGACTTTTATTTTCACTCATGAACTCTGCTGAACACAAACCCAGGCTTTTGAAACGTAGCTCAAATGTTTGCACCATAGCCAGGGCATTGTCACATGCTTTGTCCTCCACCCCATGATTTGTTGCTAGTTTGTGTCATCCTTAACCTGCTTCTGGTGGTTTGGCCAGGAGAGAAAAAAATAACAATGACAACTGAGAAAACCAAGCTGGTCTCTGACTTCCCTCCTTTAAAATGCTATTGCTACTCGCAGGCTGTGGGGAAGGGGCAGTTGTCTTGCGATAGAAATCACTCACGAAATCCTGCTGTCATCTGTCAAAGGCAGATTTCCATCAAGTTGGTCTGAATCCTTAGCAGCTTGCAAGGAAACATGAGAATATGTCAAATCTTGATCTGTCACAAGCCAAAGTTAGAAAAAATATGTTTACATTTGACTTTTAAATTAAGCCCAGACCTTTCTCTCACACAGAGCCAATAAACTATCACATTGTCTTCTTCTTTGCCTCACATTCACAAGACACCTACAAGTCTTATTATTCTGGCTGGCTGAATAACAAGGTTTCCATTTTGCAAAAACAAACTTTTAATCACAGCAAAAAAGAAAAAGGAATTTTAGAATTGGATGAAGATTCTGAGAGTTTTCACACAAAGAAGGCACAGGAATTGATTCATGCATCCTCTTCAAAAGCTCCACATGCATCCTCTTCTATTTCTTCTAATTCATCCTGAGAATCTAGAACTTGGTCTTGCACATCTCAGGGATCACCCAATGACAGGTTATTGAACACTCTACAGCATATTTCTCTTTCCCTCTTTTTTTAGTAGGAATTGCATTCTACACGTAAGAAACTACCCCAAGAGTTTCATCACAAGTACTGAATTTCCATGAAAAGTTTTAGGAATTAGTTTTAACATGCCCACCAAAAAAAGTTCTTGACTAATTGTAAACCTCTTATCTATGACTATTGTAACATCCACTCTTCAGTTGTTATAGCACTATGTGCTCAGTATGCCCAGGAAGGCCTCAGTATATTCAGTAAGACATGCAGAAGCATCTACAAAGAAATATCTACAATACAAAATTCTGTATTGCACTGCTTATCATGATACAAGTGCTCCTGAGCCCTTGCATAGTAAAGGGTGAATCACTAAATTGGTAGAAGGGATAGTGGAAAGGCATGAGAACTTGGGGGGTTGTGAAAAAAAGGAGGAAAAAAGATCCTCTCTATTTCCCTAACTCTGGACCTTCATAAAAACCCAACACAATGCTTGGGACTGTTCATTCTGTGAGCAAACACTGAAATATGACAAGGCATCAAGGCATGTTGCGTTACATGATATTGGGGCAGCTGCTATGATGGCAGCTTCAACCCACCAACTGGTGCAACAGAACAAATCTGAAATGTAAAAGCTAGATTTCAACCAAAATATTTCATTGATATTATATACATGTAAGTCAGGGAACTCAAACTACTAATCCCCACAGCTACCCAAAGTCAGCCCTGGAGGACAAAGCAAAAACGCAGCTGCACAGACAGGCTCAGAAGGTATTCTGGGTTTCAGTTTGCTGACTGGAGCATGCAAAACTTCTCTAACAAAGTTTTGTTGGCATGTTTTCGTTGAAATTTGTTGAAGGGGGAAAATACCCATTGTTTTTCAGTGGAATGCAAGTATGAAATGACTGTACACCAATATATGAAGATAGTCAAAAATAGCCAAATTTGTGTGAACACCTACTAGTGGAAAGTTTAGCCCTGTGCAACAGACCTCAGCAAAATGCTTTATGTCAGAGGAGGAGAAGATAGCTGAATCTTCTTCTATCCTTGACTGAAAATTGACAACCCAGAAATACATGCCACAGTATATGCCATGGTACATTCCACCCTTGAAACCTGGCCTGAACCTAAAACAGTCCCATTCCTCTCCCTCGGAATCCTCATCAGCCAGTCTGTCAGCACAGAGTTGGGTTGCCATAAACCCTCACAAGAGGGACAGACTCATTGCACACAGCAGTGCTTACTCAGCTGAAGTACCCTCAGGGTATTTTAGGATACACACAGGTCCCACACCATGGGGAAGGGAGAATAATCTATTATCAAAAGTCACCATCAGGGTAGGAGAACTGCATACTTCTTAGCAAAGTAAGAGAGGAAGCAAGTGGGCAGGTTTTGTCTGATTTAGAAAAATACCTTCTCTTCATGGAGATCCCCATTCAAACCACTTTCAGATTTCCACAGACTGATGCAACAGGGAATGAGCAGAAGTAGAAGGCAAAGAAGCATGTGAGGCTGTCCGTAAAACAGGGCTCTGTACGTGTGGATAACAGATTACCAGATGTAAAGGGCACCTCACCAGCCTACTCGCTCCCCTCCTCTTTCTCTTTTTCTCATGCGCTCGCCCACTCTTCCTTGGGCTGGGCACCTTCTTGAGCACTGAGGCAAGCCAATTAAAATCAAATAAAATCCATAAATATCACACATAGGAAGGAGACTGCCCTCCCAGCACTGGCAGCTGCTGCCGCCAGCCGGAACTGCGCAGGGGCATCGAGTGCTGGCCCTGCTGACCCTCCCTCCTGCTGGCTCCCGCATCTGCCCGGTCCCACGATGTGGGGATGTCAGTCTCCCACCACAGCATACAAACTCCTCACGAGAATGACAAGGCAAAATATCACTTTCCACCCTGTCTGCCGTTGTGGGTGGTCATGTTGGTGTCTGCTTGCATTTGCACGGTACTGGATGCCATGGAGTGTACAAACTGTTCCACATGGCACGTGGACAGAGAGAGCACTGCTACCTGTACATTACAAAACTGCATTTATGTTACTGTATACAGCCCCCGGTCTGTATTTATTTCAGGATGCCTGTTATAAGGATAAATGAGAAAAATCATACTTCTCAGTTCATGAAAATGCAGGAGGAGTGACTACTAGCAAGACTGTGCCCTTTATCTTGGGATTTCTACCTGTCATTTCTACCTTGGTATTTGCCACATGCTTAACTCTTTTAAGGTCTTCATTGTTCATTTAAATAAATTTTATTCCTTCTTAACTTTCTAGGCCACCTACTTGTTTAATACCTGATCTTCTTGAGCTAATTAGTTGACTGCTATTTCTGAGACACTGTCAAGTTATTTACCTTGCTGAAGTGACATAAGTTCCTCCCCCCGCCCTCCCATCCGCCCCCTGTCTGTCTGGTTTCCCCCCCTGTAGTCTAGCCGAAGTGACAAACTCTCTCTCCTAGCCAAACATTTGTTTTTACAAGGTATTTTTATACCATCATCTCTCCCCTGCATCTCCCCACCTACCCACCACAAACATATGCTGTGGTGGGAGGAAATACTGGTTTCACATAATTTGCAATGTTAAGGTGACAAATTTCCCCACCTTCAAGTAATTTCTTTTTCAAGATCTGGTTTGAAAAATGCAAATGGAAAAGGGTTAGTTTCTCTTTGCCTTTTTCACCCTGTACATGGAGATGTTCTCCTTTGCTTAGAAGCAGTCAGAGGAAGAGAAAGCAAAAACCACTTGATTTGTATTATTCAAAACCTACTTACGCTTACAAAGATACAAAAATGTACAGAAATAATATTGTCTAGATTGATAGATTTCTTCTATTCATCCCAAGGAAAGCAGAAATTATGACAATTTCTGAGAAAGTAGGCAAATGTAACCACTCTACTGACTTAATTAGTCAATCACACTGTATTTTTCTCTGTATTAAAATACACATGCAGTCACATTCACACAGTAAAAACCACCTCAAGTGTTCTTAGCATTAGGCTTGGAACCATGGAAAACACATAGACTGTGGCCTTCATCATACCCAGTTGGGTGTGCGTGTACTCTGCAGTGATTCTGGTGTAGAGGATAAATGTCTAAGCCAGCTTTAAAGTAGGCAGGAACAATCTAGTTAAAACAGCACAGAGCCCACATTGGGCTCAGTCACTCCAAATATTTACCCTACTCTGAGCTAGAGGTTGCAGGGGCACACATACTACTAGAGCTGGAGAACTTCCAGTACCTACCTTCAGCACTGCAAAGCAAGGTCTGATGTGCTAAATACCCCGGTCACTCTAGCAGCATACATGCATGGAATGGGCCAAATGAAGACTGTTTATGAAAAGACTGAGTTTACATGGCAGGATATCTGAGAAGGTCTTTTTATAGGGAAACTATATCTACTCAACACACACCATTAGACTTTTTCAAGTGGGACAAAGTCTTCTTCCTTGTCCTAAACCCTAACTGAATATTGTTCCAGAATGTAATCTGCATTTTAATTCCTATTTTACGCAGAACTTTTAGTGCAACACAAGACAATCAAAAAAAGTGCACATCAACAATGCATCCTTGTTAATTTAATCTTGTGATTTTGTCTCATGTAAGAGGGACAAAGAAGATAAATTTGAAAAACAAAACAGAGTAGGTCAACTCACTGCCAGCAGCAGGGGAACAAAACAGGAAAGTACTAAACAGTGAAATTTATTTATACTGTGTGGCAACAGGCTCCAGAGAACAAATTGTTAGCAGAAGGAGCCACTCACAGCACATGCAAAGCTTCCCTCAAATCAAGCAGTTACGGCTGTCACTGTGGGCAGCCAAGGAGCAGAGAGAATGAAAGAGAGGAAAAACTCTCTCCAGAAACTAAAAACATTTTGTAGTAAAGGGACTCTGAGTAGAATACGGGTAGCGCCTTCTGTTTCACTTTGGTTCTAGTAAGGTCATTTCAGGGAAATTTCTGCAGAAAACCACCGGGAGTGAGCTGAGCAAAGGATAAGGGAACAGCAACAGTCTCTTAGTAAAATGTGAGCAAGTTGGAAGGACATGAATTGGTTGTCCATTCCAAGAATTTTCAGAGATTTCCCCCTTTTGTATGTTGAGAAAAACTGAGTAGAGGACCACCAGACCATTGGGGAGGAACCTCCCCCACGACGGCCTGGAAATAGTTTGGCAAGGAAGAGCCCTCCTCCAGTTGTCCTGGACCTATCAGTCTACTGACTCTGCTGGAAACTGTTGAATCTGTAGGCTCTTAATTCATCACCAAACCTCTGGCATGTACTCTGAACCAGGTGATATTTATTTGGCAGCATGTTCTTTACTAGGAAAAGAACATGAAATCCTTGCATTAACACCCTCCTGCTGGCTAAAGATACAGTCTTTTTCTGTATGCCCCTGTAGACTAACAAGTAACCTCTGGATCTCAAAATAAGCATCCAGTGATGTATCTGCTGGTCTATGAGGAAACTATGCACACACGTGAAGAGACTACTTCTCTCCCTTCAGGGTCACTCGACATTTCCCTGTATTAAACATTATCTGAACATTCACTCAACAGGTAGACAACATAGCCTGAACCTATTTTCACTAGTGGCAGACTATTTAGATTTTCACTTTTCCCATTCTCTCTCCTCAGAAGCAGCAGTAGAGAAGAGAAATTTATCTCTGGGACTTGTCTTTTGTCTTCAGTCCAGGTTGCCATTTTTTTTTTCCTCCTAGTAATAGGACAAATGTATTTTTACACTGAAGTGACCACAGCTCATGTGTATCTACCTGAGCTAGCCTCGCAGAGGCCTCCTCAGGTCCTGCTACCAATGTAGCTGCATCAGCATAAGCTCAGCACCAGCTGCAGAAACCATCTATGGAGCTAAGGAAATGCACAGCCAAGTAGCCACAGCAGTACCAAACTCAGCGTAGGCTATATGGATGGCAGCATCCAAAACAGGCAGTAAAATCCTGGCTCAAATACATCTGCAAACACTGGCATTAGCCTACTTTTGTTAACACTTTCAAAGTGTTCAGAAATTTTGGGTGGAAGATGCTGCATCAGCACAAAAGCATTCCCACAGCAGTAAACACACTTGGCTGGAGCACTGCCTTTGCTTGAGCTCCGATTTGCTTCACGTAAATGCAGTCATTTATTGCATGTTTCACCTTCTCATGGAACATCTGCTGCCTGTGAGGAGCCAAATAGCAGACAGACTCCCAGTCCTCCTGAGATACCTTTGGCAAAGAGCATGCATAGCTTTCCTCAGAGGCCAGCATGTCACTGAGCAGTTGGCTTACTCTAAACCACTGCATGCTGTAGGTGTTTCCAGCTGCCTGTTGAGGCATTTGTGTCAGAACCCATGTTGCTGAGGAGCCTGTGCAGTCTTACCCACGTTTTATACATACTCCAGGAGCAGTATGTTTCTTATAAAACAGTTCTTTCCATAGACAAAGCAGAAAATTAAGAGAAAAATTACCTTCTTTTCAGGGAAGGTCAGGAGTAGGGGCTTTAAGAGCTCGTAACTCTGCTCAGCTTAGGATGAGAGCATCTCTGGGTATGGGGAAGGATATGAAGAAAATTATAAATAGAGGAGGACTACGAGGATACGGGGCATAGTCAGAGGATGCTGGACAGTCAAGACACACACAATGAACAAAATGCAAACACTGACTGCAAATGCACAGAGGAATTTACATTTCACTCAAAACACAGTGACCCAGTAAAAATGCTCAAAGGCAAAGGTAGATATGGCAGGAGCCAATGGAATTCTTGCTGTAGGACTGTCAGCAGACTGAAGGGAAAGTAAAAAAAAGCAGGACTGCAGCAGGCTGTAGGAATATGGCTGCAGGAAGTCTGCTCTGAATCATGGTGCTCACCACATAGGAAGCAGTGCTAGAGATGAGGTCTGAGGGCATCACAAAGCTGCAAAAGAGAGAGAAGCTGGAGCAACCTTTGAGAGAGATAATACACATTGCTCCTCCAAAATATGGATTATGTTAAGATAACGCCTAGATTACATATAATGTACTTTTTGAGAAGGTGAGTCAGACTTATGGATTTAGACATCTGCAGAGTCTGGTTACTTTCATTGTCTGCAAAGGGGCTGCTCTCAGTTTACACCAGTTTAAACCCTATACCTCCTCTGCACTCAGGATTACCCGTCTTAGTTTTAACTACGTAAGAGCTTCAAGATAGAGTACAAAGTCATGCTAGTTCAGCCAGGAATTCCTCTGTGCTCCCTCCCACCCAATGAAGTTTTGGATATCACAAACAATGACAGATGGTGACACACACAGACCCCTGTGTTAAACTAAAGTCCAGCAGCTGAAACACTGCATACATAACTGGGAAGGTAGGCTCACATCTATTCCCCCATTTCAGTTTTTGAAAGCTTGAGGAGAAAGAGGTGGGGGGTTGGGGGGTTTGGTTGGTTGGTTTTTGTTTGGTTGGTTTGGTTTTTTGTTTTATCTTTATTCAAGCTGTTTTCTTTTATATTAATATGTTGTATTTGCCTGGAACGTTCAGTATAGATACAGGTTTCTTCACCCTTCCACCCAGCTATCTCAGGAAGCTTGCTGCACTCTAGAATGAAACAGGATGGATGTATTGGTGCTTTTTATTCAAGGCTGAACAATGGAAGCTGCATCCACAATGGCAAGATAACCCAACTAGGCAAACCATAATATTTGGACTATATGACAAGTGGAAGCTCCCCATCATCACTGGGCTCTGCACCTAAGGAGGTGTTCTCCTCAGTGTAAGGCAGAAATTCGTTCTTGCACCTGCACCTGCCAGTAAGAACACAGCTCCAGGATTCACACCACTAAGCTGAGCTCCAAGGAGTGGGGGCAAAGCAGAGCATGCTTAGGAGCTGATGTGATGAACAACATACAGAAGTGTGATTGTGGCTAAAGGGAAACTGTAGACTCTACGTTCCTATGTGTTCAAGAAAAATCTTTTCCTCCTTATAACAGGTAGCATTCAGTGACTGACTTATTTTGAGGATCAGCCTCTCTTTTGGTAAGTACATAACCTGAAATGTTAACAGGAAGCAAGAAGCATGGGCAGAAAGCAAACGTGGCCAGCAACCACAGCCACTCCTGTACTCTGTACAACTCTGGTGCATCGATAAATGCATGAAAGTGACAACAGCTTTTACAGGAGAGAATTGGCAAAGATGACCCAAAGGCAAGTAAGGTGGTGATCTTGTCATTGGCACACTCTACAGGCACATGGAAGACTACCAGGGACTAAAAGCTGGATCCTTGACGTCTCCATGAGTGTTGTAAACACCTAACTATTGGCTAGTTTTGGGGAGGGAACACACATTTCCATATTTTTGCACAACAAAACCTTCAAAAGATTTGTTTTCATCCCTGTGTAAAGAAATGATTTTAAATCTCAGAATTTCAAGGAACAGGATGATTGTTTACGCCACATGTTTGTAAAGAAAATAGTCCAGTTACGTCAAAGCACATGATTGACCCTTACAGTACAAAGGTAAAGAGCCTTCAAACTAGACTGTTGAACTAAGAGCCAACGACAGCTACATTTTAACTTTGCATTCAAAAAAAAAAAAGAAAATCTTGACCATAACTGTAAGGAGGCCTACTTGCCCCATCTGCTGGTCAATGGGAAGACTGGATTTACACTGCAATTAAAAGCCAAGGCCCCGATTCAGGCGAATTCTCAGGTTCTCATTTCTGGCTTTAAACAGATGCATAAGTGCCACTGACAGTAGCATTTCAGTAAGCACATAAGTGCTCTGCCGAACCGAAGCCCGAAGCTGATTATTTAGCAAGGCAGAAATAGGGTTATGACTTCTTTATGACCAAAGAGAAAAATGTATTATTTTCAAGGGAAATACTAGAGCAGCCTGTTCAGCAACACTGGCTTGTTAACCATGAAAAATTAAACAAATATGCCTTTTCTTGTTCTGAAGTGATCTCAGGTAAATTAATGCTATTAGAATAGCAGCCTGCAGAACCCTTGTCACAAAGCAGCCATATGTATCGCAGCTCAGTAAAGTCATCACAAGGTTACCATGGCATCTTAGGGCCTTTTCAAATAAGTATTTGTTTACTAAATAGCAAGTTAGAGTCCCTAAAAGCTTGTTTACCTTACGCTTTTCTTCACTGCATGTAGTGCATCCGTCCTTCCAAGGCAGGTCTATTCCTTCAGTGAATAGGCTGATGGCTAGAGTGAAAATGTAAAGTTTGGGTTGACTTGAAAAGACTTTCTACACTATCCCAGGTGGGAAGGCTTGCTGGATTTCTCACTTTTAGCACATGCCTCTCATCATGTCCTTTGAGGGCAGCACTGCTAGTACTGTAACATCTCTCTGCTCCACAACCTCTCATGCTGGTTGCAAGTTCGATCAGGTGTGCCTGGAGAAAAGCTGCAGTCATCAAAGGCCACTAAATATCCTGGTAGCAAGCTGCCCTCCAGGCAACTCAATGTACCTGCAAGCTGACTCACCATGTGGTCTTACACTCAACCATGCACTCTTCATGTGACTCTGCAAACCTCCCACAGTTTGCTTAGGCAGATACTCACTATCCAACTACACTTCCTGCAAGACGCAGAAGCCTCCTGCTCGAAGGACTTCTAAGTCTTGTAGATTCCAGGTGAAGACAGGACTATCAGCGTGTGGCTCAAGCATGAAAGCTCAGAGAGGAATTATTGTCGCACCACAAGAGAGAATGGTGAACCATCCTCCTCAGCGAGCAGAGCCCAGTATTGCCTTCAGGAAGTAGAGGTGCAACCATCTGCTTTGAGGAGCTGTGCCTCTGGTTACCCATGAAACTCCATGAGAAAAAAAACTGGTCACAGCAGGGAATAGACTGTAAAGGAGAAGAAGGAACAGCACCTCCACTGAAATTTATCATTCAACTCAGGTGATAAATTTGAGAAGCAATTATGACTATATTTAAACATATAATTTCTATAGCACAGGGAATGAAATAATTAGCAGTAGATCTAGACCTCCTAGTATACCAAGTGATGGGTTATATATGAAATTTCAAAAAGCACATGCACTACTCTGAAGATCATCACAAAAGGTTTGCTTAGCCTCCTTCCAGAAGTATATTTTATGATGAGTTATTTGTCTTAAGGCTATGTTCAAATGTTTCTAAAACTGCTTGAGTACAAACTGTATAATGTAAAAAACAATGGACAATAGTGTCTTGGAGTAAATGCTTGCACAGCCTCACAGCTACAGGGTAAGCTGGGATCCAGCATTCCTAGCTGATATCCCTAGAAGCCACAAAAATGGCCAAGAGATTTCTCAGCTGAATAGCCAGCACCGTAGTTACCTAAGGACTGGAATAGAAGAAATACTCTCAGTGTCCAGAAGTGTCTGCAAGGAAAGCCCACTGAAGACAGACCCTGAGTTCTCCAAGCATCACAAGTCTGCTGAGAGACTCCCCACAGGCACACAACTACTTGGCACACAACTACTTGGCATTCTTGCACTAGATATTAGGGGAAGCAAACAGCTGACAGCTAAGGTGTCACCTGGGACAGTGCACAGAGATTTGGACTACAGGCAGTGCCCAGAACAGCAAGGTGGTTTCAAAGGCAGGTGTGTTTGGGGAGTCCTGTAGCCAAGCACCCCTGACTTCCTCAGCAATTCCTCAGCTGCATGGGACAAGTAGCATGACTTAAGAGTACTTCAATTCTTCAGCCTATGAAAAACTGAGTAATGGAAGAGGGGCCAGAATTTATACTTGAAAAAACAGGTACCAACTCTGCCTGGGCCTGTGAATTCATGCACAACTCTCCATGCATGAAGACCCACCCAGAGAAACTCTGAACAGCTCAGAATTCCTCTCTCCTGTGAGGATGCGCAGCATTTAGCTCCCTAAGCAGCCACCCCCACAGCAAAGCTTGAACCCTGTTGTGCTGGGAGGACCCGCTGAGAGCAGCTGGTCACCAGGAAGCTGCTAGAAAAGGAGCCATAACAGATAGTTGAGAAAGAGGCAACACTGCTGAAGAAAGACACTAAAGGATGCCAGCCCATTTTAATAGCCACGGACTAGTACCACTCTCAAAAGCAGCCCCACAGACAAGAGTCAGATCTCATTTATTCTCCAGTTCTTCATGGCAGAAACCTTTGACAGGCCAAGTTCTGCCTTACTAGGCTGGGAAAACACACTCCATTCCCTATGAGAGGCCAGATTTAGACATCTGACTTACATCATGGGCCCAAAGCTTACTGTGTCTATCCAAACTGATAAATAATCCAGAAACTGGCAAAAGGAAGTGTTTGGCAAGAGCTTTGAATACAAACCAGACTTCAGTGGAAAGCTACGACCATGACTGCAAATAAACCATTTGGTCTTTCTTTTGCTGTTGCCATCGATACACGTGAGGCAACCCTACTTATTCCATTACTCTCCAGTCTCTGCCCCACTACTAGTGTTCAGAAACTATCTTCAATTGTTCTTTACATGGCATTTGACAGATCAAGGACTCTTTTTTTCTGCTTATAGAACAAGGTGAATCAAATGTTCTTGTTCCAAGTTGTGAATAATTCTATAATTAATTATGTTAGTTACATACAATACCCTTGAGGAGGAAAATGTATCACTGTTCTTCTCTGGAAGAATTTTCTTAGTTACCTAACAGAACTAAATACAATTTGTCTTCCTTTTTACCTTCTCCCTAGGAAAAAAGTCTGCATTCTTCAGTTGCAATTACTCGGGCTACTGGTTGGTTTGGGTTTGGTTTGTTTGTTTTTTGTATTTTTATTATTACTATTACTACAATAATTATAATAATAATGTACAAGAAGAATACTAAGACAGGGTTCCCTAGAGACTTAATCAGGTATTTTATATAAAAAGAAAACTTGTTTCACTGGAAAATAAGCAGCATGGAAAATACTGTATGAGAAATTTCATTCTACAGTCAGACACTTAGAGAAGACAATTATCCAGCTGATTAGTCTATTTTGAGCATACCTATACTTTTAGTCACAGATATTCTAAAATTCAAGGCACAAGAAACAGGCAAAGCAGCTAGTATATATCACTTCTTGCTACAACCACAAACATTAAAAATATTATTAAACATGCCACTCACTCACCAGGAAATAAACATCAGGAAATAGAAATCACTGCTTTGCTACCACTCAGCTTTGACACTGCCACTTTCCACCTCCTTGCAAAAGTCCAGCAGCACCTTTCCAAGCACCACCTGCATCAGGGCACACCGTAATGCCCCACAGGATCAGCCAGCTTGCTTTGACATAAAACTAAGCACAGGTGCTGGAATCAGCCCAGGGGCCAAGTCCCAGCTGACACATCTGAAATGACTTCTGGCCCAAGAGAAATGAGAGAGGAGTGTTTAGAAAGACCTTGTGTAGAGACTTTTCAAATGGTAGTAGCCTGCCTTTAGAGAAATAAAAATAGTGCCAAGGCTGAGGACCAATAAGTGGTATGGACTGTTTAAGGTGTATTGGAGGGATGCCTCTCTTTGATGCAGGAAGGATTTTTGATTTTTTAATTTTCACATTTTGTAGATTTTAGGAAAACAAGTAGATGTAGCAAAGTAGATTTTAGCGGGTTAATATTTTAGCAGCCTAAGTTTAATGTCTTTCTATCTCTACCCCTGCTCCAGAATGGGCAGCTAAGATTCTCTAGCTGTTTAGTCTCTTTTTCAAGGTACAAAATTGGAGGTTATCAGAAGAAAACAAACACGGAGCAGAGTGACCCAGAACACTGGAAAGCATCCAAAAGCCCTGTGTATGCTGAAGAAGAGGAGGTGCATGAAGAAGGGGATCTCATCACCCCCAGCCCCAGTTCCTCAGGGGGATGGGACTGGGAGGGGACAGAGGTGGAACTGGACATGTATAAAGTGGAATGGGATGGATTATATTATAAAAGCTAAATGGAAATCAAAGCTTGCACACACATGCGTCTGTGTATTCCGAGATGAACCAAAGTGCTCATTAAAGCAACTACCGTTTGTCTTATCTCCTACTAAAAATTTGGCTTGGAGTCTTTTTTACAGACTTTTAAAGCATCACCTTCTTGCTCTGGACTGGGCTGGGCTGAGCAACCCTGATTCCTTTCCTGGTGAGCTTGCACAAATACGACTGTGGCTCTTGCTTTGCTGGGTGGAGAGAGGTGTGACTACCACTTATGTCCCACTGCATGACTGCCTTCCAGCTGCCAAAGGCCTCCTGCCAGTAAGGTTCAAAAGGCAGTATCGCTGACCAGTTCACCAAGAAATAGCTCCTCACCTCCCCTCTGCAAACACCTCTCTGAAAGCCTGTTCCATCCATACTCTCATTAGGAACCACTACCTCATTTTTGGTGAGAAAAGCAAATAGAGCTCTCTAGGAGTGTTCATTGAACAGGCCCTGAGCAGGTCAAGACTGAGACTTCACCATAACCTACCACTTCCTTAAAAGTATTGCAGGCTGAATAGAGCCTCCTGGCAAGACAGACCAACGCAGTCACTGGCATGTAGATCTCAGTATTCTCAAGAGAGAATGGCGGCTTATTCTAGCATTTGTTGATTATGTCATCTAACTGACACACAGCAAAGGGACAAAGGTGAACCCTTTAATCACTGTAAGGAGGTTTTTTTCTCCAGGGCAGGGGTGCTAAGTCTAGAGATGATCCATACTAGAGTCCCTGGTACAGTCTAATGGACTTTGCACAAAAACACATGATGATATTTCCACCTGCATTTCAGACAAGTAGGTACTGATTCTGCAGCGCTCCCAGAGGTGATGATCTTCTGTACTGACTAATCCAAGCTCAAGGGACTAGCTGCAAAACAGCACATATTCCTGAGACACCTTCACACCACATAATCTCTAGCACCTTGATCTGACTCTGGAGTTAGCCCTGCTTTGAGCAGAGAATTACGCGATGACCTCATAGTGCCATTTCCAGGATACAGTCTGTGATTTTGTGATATCACTGCTTTTGAGACAGCACATATGTAAAGAAATAATGGAAAGACTGCTTCTACCTCAAATTTGGGATTAGGGGTTCAGTTACAATTAACATCATCCTGGTAAAGATTCTTGATGACCCTTGGATGAGGGGAAGGCTGTGGATGTGGTCTATCTGGACTTCAGCAAGGCCTTTGACACTGTCTCCCATTATATACTCCTGGAAAAGCTGGTAGCCCATGGCTTGGACAAGTGTACCCTCTCCTGGATTAGGAGCTGGCTGGAGAGTCGGGCCCAGAGAGTGCTGGTGAATGGAGCTGCATCCAGCTGGTGGCCGGTCACTAGTGGTGTTCCCCAGGGGTCAGTGTTGGGTCCAGTTCTGTTTAAAATCTTTATTGATGATTTAGTGAAGGGGATTGAGTCCATCATCAGCAAATTTGCTGATGACACCCAGTTGGGAGGGAGTGTCGACCTGCTGGAAGGCAGGAGGGCTCTGCA
>VWZD01001701.1:1248314-1275066 GCA_013396695.1 Sakesphorus luctuosus | reverse complement strand
TTCTTTGCAGAGAGAGTGCTCAGGCATTGGAATGGGCTGCCCAGAGAGGTGGTGGATCCACCATCCCTGGAGATTTTTAAATGCAGATTGGATGTGGCAATGAGTTCCATGATCTAGTAAATGGACTGGAGTTGGACCAAGGGTTGGACTTGATCTCAGAGGTCTTTTCCAACCCAACCGATTCTGATTCTATGATTCTATGATTAGTAAAATGCAAGCACAGTGGAAAAACACTGGACAGATGCCTAACACTCAGAGCAGAGTTGTGGCATTATGCTTTCACTTTGTTTGAGGCAAGGATATCCTTTCCTATTCCTCTTCAAAATTTCCCTGTCACTTTCTACAACAGCAAAGATACAGAGCAATATTGTACTAAAGATAGTAATTCCCCAGATGCCCAGAATCTGCAAATATAAGTGGATATGGCCCTTTTTTATTTTATATAAAGTATCACTGTGATGTTTTCTACATTGATACAAGATGGCAAAACTATTAGAATTATGAGACTTTCAATATAACAGCATTCAACGCAGATACACTCCTATGCAGGTGACTGTAAAGAATACATACTTAGAATATGCAGCTAATTTTAAGAGTGGAACCCTGCCATGTTTCTGAAAGAAAAGTTTAATGGTAACAGGATAGTCAACACATTAGGTAGCACTAAAGAACAGAGGGTACAACTTATATTCCCATCCAGGTAACATCAACAAAGCAAACACGAATATTATCACTCCTCTTGTATATAGTAGAGGTAAGTTTTCATAAGGTTTTTCAACACAAAGGTGGTTATTCACCCAGAACATGGTCTTGAAAATGTCAGAAGTTACTTTCAGATAGTTGGAGTATGAAAACCCTACTTGGAATCTATTTCAGGAGAGACAAACAATGAGTGAAGAAGATAGCTACACTGCAAATAGGAACTACAGTATTTACCTGGATTTATCTCAAAACCTGAAGAGTAGACAAAATTGCTGAATGCTGAAAGAATTAAGTGGTTGAAGCCTCATATCTGTTGTGGATATTATCCCCAAAAGCCATGTACCTATGCAAGGCAGTCGTAAATGTCTTTTTGGGGTGAAACTGAATTTGTGTCCATGCATTTCTGTACCACCAGCAGAAAACTTACCATGGACACTTCTGGAGCTGTCTGCCTGCAAACATAGACAGGAAAAATAGTCTAGAAGGTGAGAAGCCTTCCACAAATTAAGGCCTAGAATTAGAAACTGGTTTTGAAGATTCATGATAGTTTCAACAAAAAGTCACACACAAACTTATTTTATCTTGGAAGACAGAAAGAAACAGGAATAAAATATCTTTTGCTCTTCTGAGACTTACAAATGACCAGAACTTTAGCTAGACCTTGCCATCATGACAAGTTTCCTGAAAAAGGGTGGGGGTAAAGTGACTGACTAAATAGGGAATGAAATGGGATAAATTAAGACAGCTTTAGAATTTCTAGGATCCAACAGAGTATATAGATCATAATCCAAGTAGTTCCCAAAGGATGCAACAGTTCACAAACGAATCACAAAATGCCATCAAGTATCACCCAACTAAAACTATTTGCACAATTAAAATATTATATTTTTACCTTTACTTGTATCTCTTCTGTGATTCTTAAGGATTGAAGCAAAGGGAAACTTCTTATGTTCTTCAAAGCAATCATTATTTGGTTGTCATGCCTGCCTTTTCAGGAGCCTTTCTGAGCAATAGGCAACCAATGACCTGTGGAAACCAGAACCAGGTGTAAATCCTTTTGAACTCCCCTAAATAAGTTTGCTAATGAATGCAGATGTGACAATTCATTTAATCACATTTTGCCAATTGGGCTTGCTGTCTGCCTTTCTTCTTTTCAGAGTCTGAGGAGTAATGGTTTTTCTGACTAAATAAAACCAGCCTTGTGTTCTTGTACTGTTTACAGCAGTTTTCTGTTAGCCAAGACTAGTTCTGGTGATTCAATAATCAATGACAAAAGACAGGATGAACACGAACTTCTGAGCTTTTGAAAGGAACTGATAGCAGCAAACATCTCTCCTTCCTGTCTGGGCTGAAGAGGCAGATCACTCTTGCAACACTTAGTACTTCTAAAAGACACAGTCTTCAATTTTATATGCATCATGATGCATCCAGACAGAAGAAGTATGAGAATGTCCAGGTACTTCTTTGGAAAACATCTGCCTACCTGTTCTTCTTTCCAGAAAGCACACAAGAATCGTGGTAAACTGTGACATAGTGAAAAGTGGGGATATCAATGAAAATTCCCAAACTAGAACATGACAGAGTATTACTTGTGCTACCTAATCGGATAACCAGCTTGTCAACATGACAAAAATTCAAGGCATATATTCCCTCCAAACTTTAGCAAAGCATTTGGAATGATGCCACGTGGGAAAAAATTAGTAGCTGCAAGAACTGTAAGCCAAGCATGGAAGTAGCTAAAGCGGAAATGATGAACGGGAAGTCATTGGCCTAGAGAGATTTTACTGGTGGCATTCCTCAAAGAACTGTCCCAGGACAAATTTAATGTAATTGTTTGGCACAAACATCACAGCATAATGAAATATTCCGCTTAAACAACTTGGGAGGCAATGTCAGAGCCAAAGAGCAAAAGGATAGCTGGAATGGTAGCTATGGGACAAAACTTAACTGCTAAGTGCAATAAGGAATAATACCAAGAGATTTTGCAATGAACCAAAAGCTTGTCAGCTGAAAGCAACCAGGAGGAATTCTGAGACATGTTAGTAGGATTGCCAGACTTCATGTAGGCGAATGTCTCCCTCAGACCCTCATAGTTCCTTACAGGCTCCTTCATTTAGGGGTGCTCCTGGCATTGTTGCTCCGATCCAGAGGCAGAGAAAGGCAGGCTGGCAGCAGAGGCCACAAAATCACACAAGCCATGTTAAAAAATATACAGAATATGCAGGGAAAGAAATACACAAAGGTGCTTACATGGGACACAGCATTTTGGATTGAACTATGAGAAATTCTTTGTTATATGGAACGTCCAGTGAGCCTGTGTTAGCACTCACAGGATGACTACAAGAAGAACCAGAGGAATGGAGCTTCTTTCAGAGGAAGCTACAAGCAGACAGCAAAGATTCTTTTACTAAGATCACCTGCTTTCCAGGCTTCAGAGGACTCCTAATGGTGCTGTTCAGCCAGAAATGGTACAAGTTAGAGTTCTTGTATGAACTTTCCTCCTGCCTGTAGATGGGAGGACTTAGGGATCTAGAGCTGGCCTGCTACAATCATTGGCACCCCAGAAGTCATATATAATACACAGGGGAGCAGATACTTCTGGTTAACATCCATTGTGGTTTCTCTTCATTCAGAGTGGAAGAATACATTCCTAAACTGTGCCTAAGCCATCCAGTTGTGGGAATTAATGAGTTGCTGAGAACTACTCCTACAGGAATTTCTGCCACAGCAACAGGAATACCTTCCTCCCCTACCTTGACTGGTATTGCTGATACTCACCTTTCTGAATTAAGGGAAGATGCTGATAGCACAGGAGGCACCTTTCCCTGTGACCTGGGGCCTGAAAGATACTTTCCAGCATGAGGTCTCTTCCAATACACATTATTCTGATTTCTGGCCTCTCAAGGCAGGCCAGAGCAAAGGAGAGGTATATAAGTCCTCCTTAGATGCTCTCTGCTCATGATAAGCTTTGTCTTGCCTAGGAATTTTCTTTAGAAAGGGTTGCCTCCAATCTGCTGGGAAGGAAACACAAAAGAGGGAAAAAAGGTATCTCAATTTGTTCTGGGAGCAGCAGGGCCTATAAAGGCTGTACTCCAGTGGATTTATGTCCTACGTCCCTCATGCTTCCATTGAACAGACCGGTATGCCCTGTCTCCTCTTCATATCCTGCACTCTTCACATCCAGCATTCTTCCCTGCAGTACCTCCAGTTGTTCCTCACCTCCTTTACCTGTCACCCAGCCTCTCCTGCTCGATACCTGAAACTCTCTTAGAAGGCTTTCACTAACTTTTTTGGTATGCCAAGGTCAGAAGGGAGGACCCATTGTTACAGAAGACAAGGGAAATGGCAAGTCTAAATATTGAAAATTTGCTGAGTCTCACAAAACTGCTGAGATACCTGATCCAGCAACAAAACTATTTTCTGCCTTTTTGTACAGGCATACTAACATTCATGTTGGGTTGAATTTCAACTTACATGTAGAAGTTTGTACTCAAATTTGGAGATCTTCTCAAAAAATACTATTATTGAGAAAAGCAGAAGAGTTTTCTGTTTGACTCCCAAAATACAAAATTTCCATACTCAGAACTTAATATTTCAGCAGTGTAAAGTTCTGGGAAATTTCAGTTGTTGGGTTTTTTTGGAAAAGATTCTTCAAAACGTTTTAAGTTCTTGGAATTAAAAAATCTGATTCCCACACAAATCCAGACCAATTTCTCCTAAGCATGAAGAAAACCTCTCAGACAAGAAAATGTATTCTAGAGCATAAAAAACCCCCACACTCCTGTATTTACCTTCAATATATGCATTGCAAAGAAGGGGAGTATTATTATGGCTATTTTACAGATGGAACTGAAGCTCAAAGGCTAAATTACTTACCTGCTTCCAGAAAAAGCGTGGTGGAATATGGAACTGACTACAACAGTCCTAATTTCCCAAGACAGTGTCTTAAACACTGCACCACTTTTCTTGCAAGGCCCACAGACTCTGCACTATGCACAGACAGACCTCGGATCATAGGGTACTAAGCTTTGACCTGAACTTTGTTTTTTGCTCTCTCAAGTTATACATTGTGCACATAGAAACAGTGTATATTCTGCTGCACTTTCTCAGAAGCTGGAAAATAATTTCCTTCCACTAGCAAACATACTTTGTGTTGTGTGGCACAACAGAAAAAGCCAATACAACTTTTAATTTACTGCTGTGTCTGCATGTTAACATGAAGGTCAGTAGGAGTGTACACAGTACTGAGAAAATGAGTAGTTAATTATTGCTAGCCTGCAAGAAGGGAAAATACATGCTTTATTCTGGTTTAAAGAACAGCAAATCATGAGAACAGCTTTTTCTGTACTGTTTTTTTTGTAGAAGGGCATATGTAGAGTAAAATTTACAATGATAACTGAAAGCTATTTGATGTGCATTGAGTATTTGAGTATTACTGATAACAAAATCCCCTCTCATCAATTGGAATAATGTCAATAAAGTACAATATTCAGCAAGAAAAAACTCATTTGATTTTTAAAAATCCCATGGGGTTTTTCTTGATGAATATTATTTATTGAGATTATTCCTTCTTGTTTGCATATAATCTGGCAACTTGTCAATATCTTTTGCCATGTTTACTCCTTCTGAAGTGTTTGTACTTAAGCGTTTTGTTGTATCTTTAACAATCCATAATGCTTCAAAACTAAGCTGTGTTGAGACCAAAATGCCAGATTTTTTTTCTGTGGAAAATTTTTTAATAATTTCAGAACATCAGCACACAAGAGGCCTAAACTTCATGCAGCCAGTTTCTGTTCAGATGTCAAAGCACTGTTTAAAACTTTTCTTCAGTGCTTCAAAGGCTGAACTTACATTTGCTGTTCATAATGCAGCTAGAATAAATAGGCAAAAAGTATTCATATTACAGAATAATAGCTTTAAAAACATTCTGAGAAGGCATTTCTATCAAATGTTTTGGCCCAACCTTACAATCAGAACAAACAGAACAGGTTGATCAAAACTAGCAAATCTAGTTCCTCTGCAAAAGGCAGGCATAGGCCCTTCCAATTACGTAAAATCACATAAAATTATGTGTAATTATAAATACATCTTTGTGTGATTGTGTTGAAAAATAATAGCTGTTGGAGGCTACAAAAGTAGCAAAAAAAATCTTACTTCCAGATAAGATAAGAGTTCTGGAGAGCATAATTTGCTATACTGAACTTCATCTGTCACGGGATAGCTTGGAGGAGGAGAAGCTTCTCTCCAGCATCCATGAGCCGAACAAAGCATTGTCTCAAAGCCATCTGCAGGACTAGGACTTATCACATGAGAACTGGGCAAGTCTCCAGGCAACAAGCAAATGCCAGAAAATTTCAGTGTAAATTCTGGATAATTTTTGCAGTACATTCCTTGTTAACAGTTTTATCCAGATAGAATAACAAAGCTCTGAAAAGGACATTCACTATCCTGATGCTTTAAAGCTGTGGCCAAGCAGCCCACTTGATTAGGTGGAACACAGTGAGTGCCAAGTGATCATCATTAAAACCAATATACACCATTTTCAGAGTTCAGATTCACTTCAGCAGTACTCAACAGGTAAGAACTACTGTAAATTCTGTACAGACAATTACAAAACTCGCCAAGCTTTTCTGCACCGGAATGAACTAAAGGTCATGACCAACAGACATATACGGTTCTATAAATGCTAAATAACTGAGTTCAGGTTACTCAAATGTTTTGCAACAGTTAAGTACGGTGAAGACAAAAGGCTCAGCTCTGCCACAAACACTGTTCTGACATCATCTAACATTTTTCTAGGGCAGATCCAGACTCAGCAAATTGTTCAACTTCACAAAGTAAATGAGTAGCAAAGATTGTCATACCTCCTAAATCCTTGATTTTCAGCTTTATTCTTCTTTTCCTAACAAACACTGAATCAGTTTTGTGACAATGTTGTTCTGTGCTGTGTAGCAAAACTTCAAATGCAAAGAGAATTCGTTTAGATGAGATATGAGGAAGAAATTCTTCACTGTGAAGGTGCTGAAGCACTGGAATAGTTGCCAAGACGAGTTCTGGATGCCCAACCCTGGAAGTGTTAAAGGCCAGGTTGGGTGGGCCTTCGAGCAACCTGGTCTAGAGGAAGGTGTTCCAGCTCATGGCGGGGAGGTTGGAACTCGATTTAGGGGCCCTCCAAATCAAACCAATCTGTGATCCCTTTAGCAAATGTGTGCACTCATTCTGGCTCCAACCATCATGCAAAATCATCTGAGAACTCAAAGGAATCAAATACAGCCACATTCTCCCAGCAAGCAAACTGTAAATATTCTCATGCTTAGTGATAATAGAAGACTAAATAAAAATGTAAACTCAGAGGAAGAAAGATATGTCTGAGTGGGAGAGTAATGAGGACAGGTAGAAATGGAATAGCAAGTAACAGAATGGCAACTTGAAAATAAATGCTGTAAACATTGTGTCTCTCATCTGTTGTCCCATTAAAACAGTATGACATCAAAAAAAAAAAAGACTAACATCTGCTAACTTTAGAAACAACATTCACTGTGCACATATTCTTGAAAACATAGAGAGTCCTGCAACGGTCTTTAAAATGTTGTGTATCATTATGAAGTGCTAAAATTAATTTAGAAAAAGAATATGGTATATTCTACCTGACCTGTACCCAACAACAGTATTTCTTAGGTTATAGACTGTAACCATAGAGTCCTAGAATATCCAGAGTTGGAAGGGACCCACAAGGATCATTAAGTCCAACTCCTGGTCCTGCACGGGATACCCCAAGCATCACATCAGGTGCCTGAGAGCATTGTCCAAAAGCTTCCTGAACTCTGTCAGGCTTGGTGCTATGGCCACTTTCCTGGGAAGGCTGTTCCAGTGCCCATAGATAGCTTGTATGGGTTACAGACTATTTCTTTCTGAAACCTGAAAACACATAGTTTATTCAAAACCTATTATTAGACAGACATTAAATTTGGGTGAAGATTTTCAATAGGGGCCTTTACTTGCCTTCTCTAATGATCACTATACTCACCATGAGAAAGCACTTTTTAAAAATGATTCTTTGAAACATCTGCTTTTCAACCCCAACATCTGAGGTTAACCTCCTGTGTCAGGTGTCTCAGTAGAGATTTCAGCAGCAAAGAAGGTGGGCTACAGGAGCTGCCTGCTGTGGCTCCAGCTGGATCTGCAAGAGCTCCCACACTGCAAGACATGGCTCAGCCCAGCAGCCACGTGAGTGGCACCTTTGTGAAAACACCCACAGAAGCAGAGGAATGAGGGCAAATAAATGAGGAACAGCAGGTGAACACCTGAGTCAGAAAAGAATGTAGAGGAGGAGGTGCTCTAGGCATCAGAGAAATTAGTCCCTTGCCACCCATGGAAAAGACCATGTTGGCGGAGATACCCACACCACAGCAGCTGGATATTTCCTGAAGGAATTTCAACTCATGAAAAGCCCACAAAGAAGCTGGAGAAAAATGGGAGGAGTAAGGAGCAGAAGAAATGTTCAGAACCGACTGTAACTGCCCTACCCACGACTTGGGGGAGGAAACAGAAATCAGAAGTGAAGCTGATCGCGGAAAAAGGGAAGCAGTAAGATGATGTTGCTTTAATTTTTGTTTCTCACTATCCAAATCTATTTTAACTGGCAATAAACTACATTCATTTTCTCCAAGCTGAGTCTGTTTCGCCTGCTAAAGTAACTGCTAAGCAATGTCTGTGTTTATCCAAACCCACAACTTTTGTCATTTTGTTTACTCCCTCTGTCCTGTTGAGGAGCAGGAGGAAGAAAGGCCAGAGGGACACCTGGCAGGTGGTCAAGGTACCTCCCACACCCACTTGCAAAACACATGGAAAAAGTACACATTGGTTTAAAAATTTTAATGTACAAATTTACACTACCCATGTTGCATTTTCTGCACTGATCTCTCTCATATACTTCTACTACATTTTCATAATAAAACCACAGAAAGTAACTTTCAAACTAAGGGGGAAACTGCAGCATCTGCATGATTTATTCCATTCACAATTTATTCTACAAGTGTTCACAGATTAAAAAAAATCCTTTTCCCTTTTCTCAAGGAAATAAATATTTCACTTCTATACTCAAAACTCATTCAGCTCTCTAACAGTCTGTGAGCCATGTTAAAATGAGCATGTTTTCATCTCTTGGGATTCCAATCAGTAGCCTTTGTCGCTCCTCATGTGCCACACGCCATATTCAGAATTCTTCTCCAGCAATAACCTTGACACTTCAGTGAAAGAAGAAGCTGCTGAAGGTGTCCATCTTCAGTTTTGCAATACACCCAGCCGCCAACATTACTTTCTTCCAAATGGATCAGACCACACTTTTAACCCTACAAATCAAATATGAGAATACCAGCAGATCACAATTAGACCATTGAAGAAAAAATAAATAGATCTGCTACTTCATCCTTGTGTATTTAACAGTAAAAGAATCCAACAATTTCTGTACTTAACTCACAACTCTGCTTAAGCTTGCAAAAATATGTAAAATACAACCTCATTTTGATCTTAAGCTTCAGAAAATCTAACACACTTATAGGTAAGATGCTCTAATATTGTTGGCTCAATCATCTAGAATTCCACCTTGCACTTAAATTTGTCGAGATTTTCAACTAATGAATCTTGTAACTTCTCATCAGCAGCTAAATTTAGATAAAAAATATACTGAGGAGAACTGCTCACCAAGTACCTGCACCTCATATAAATGAGCCAGTCCAGTCCTCTTGAATGTTTAGTAAAAAAGACAGGTTTACCAGACTTCTATTTCACAATACCCTTCCTATTCCTCTTCAGCATTTCACCACTTCCCTGGAAAGCAAGTCTTGCACTAATGATTTAACAGATATGTGTAATCAGGATATGGCTTTAATCCTATTTGATTTTCCACTGCTGCTGGTGTTAGGCTTTTTCAAAAATAGGAATAAATTACCCTTTAACATACTCAGATATTACCTGTTTCATCACGATACGCACTTCCAAGTCTTTAATCAAGAAGTGCCAATCTTACATAATGAACAGCCATCCCATTTGCCATTATGAAAGAGTGAACTATTAAGGATGGTCTGCCACACTTGAATTTTACCTCCCTCGTATGCTTTTCTATGCCTTCCACTGGCAACAGCAGAGATCAAAAAGCTATTACCATGGCATTCCAAATTTTTCACTTTGTGTAGTGAATTTCAGCACAGCCATGAGGCTGGAAGGCACTGCCAAAGTGCTCCTAAAACTGTGCTCCAGCTGAGCTGTAAAGCAGTATTCCAAAAAACTAGGGTGAAACAATGTCCTTTACTGCTACAGCTCAGCCCACCCATGGCTCTTGCTTGCTTTGAGCTGGTTAGAAGTGGAAACTGCCATCTATTTAAGAAATTGTGAAGATAAAGAAACTCTGCAACTTATTTGGCCAGTTAAGACAATTTAAACCAAGTTTCATTAAAACCATAATTTTCCAGTGAAGAATTAGCCTGAAAAAATAATTTCATGTCAAGTTTATTACATATGTTTTCTTTGAATGTATTCTTCACTGTATTACTTCAATCCATATAAACATTCAGGCCTTACTTCAAGAGGGTCTTTAAAACAATCAACGTAAACACACGAATCAAGTTTACCTCCAGGCTGAATATCCTCTTGAACAATACCAGCTCGGTTTAGTGACTGTTCTTTCTCTGGAAAACAGAACAGAAAGGACATTACTTAAAAATAATAAATAAATAAACAAAAATCAGGTATCTTGATTGCACCCAATAAAATAATCTTGAAAAATTTGTTAATTCTAGATGATACACAGTAAAATTCTGTTGAGTATCCACCTACACAATGCAAATGCAGCATTCCCCCTTCACTCAGAAACTAACACCTAGTCTGTTTTGAGAGACTACAAACAATAAGATAATAATCTTAAAACAATGATACTGTTTAATAAAAGATGCCAAAATACCTGCCATGATCCCAGCACACCAAGAACAACTAGCACTTTTAGGAGCTATCATTCATATACTTAACAAAGAACTATTCAGAAGATTTTTTTTCCAGAATGAGTGATCCCCATTTTCAGGCCCTGAGAGATCTTGCAAGTAGATTCCATGACAGCATCTATGAAATTACTGTTTGTAAACTTTGTGAATTTCAGTATCAGGGGGATCTTTTTCCATAAATTGGGCCTGTCTCAGGCTTTTCTTTTTTCTACAAAAGCTTCAACCATTTCCAAGAAGAGAAATGGATAAAACTATACTATTTTCCCTTATCATATGCCACTCCTTTTCTTTCACTTGCAGTTAAACACTTCCCTGTGGTACTTTGGAGCAGTAAATCAAAGCTCAGCTGGATTGGCCTTTTGCCCACACCACTGAACTTCTGAAGCCTTTAAAAGATTGCAGGGTGCTCACTCTCAATGGAAGCTCAGAACTAAGCTCACCTTAAAACTGAAATTTTTCAGCATCCTATCCCACTGGGAATGCACTGACACTACATGTTATCAGGCTGCCTAGGAACAAGCCTAATGCTACTGGAGACTAGCAGGAATAGCACAGTAATTGATTCTCTTTGCAAGGGGGCAGGCACTGGAGGCAGATCCTGCTTCTCCAGCTGTGTTCACTGAGCACCGTAATTCCATTCCATCCTTTTTAGCATACAAAATCTCAGGGAACTGTCTAATTTTACAGGAAAAGGTACAAAGCCCTGACCATAAGAACAGAATACATCAGGGCAAGGTATGAGACTTACTGTAGGACACGGAGGAGAAAGATACTTAGTCTTAAGTGGAAGCTAAGATCAGGAGAGAGGCAGGAACCAAAAGGGGAATCAGTCTGAGAGGTCTAGGAACACACTTGGGTTGAACAGAAAGAGCTGTTAACTGGCCGGGGAAGGAAACCAGTGCATAGAAGTAACAGATGAGAAATATACACATAACACACGGAACAGTCAATAGGGAGATTGGTGTGAGGCCTGCAAACAACTTGGGAAAGAGGTAAGCCAGAAAAAGGATGACAAGGAAGAGCCAGTCTTTATGAGAGGGCAGCCACCTCACAGGATTGGGAAGAAGCCAAGTCTCACAATTCAGATAATCACAAAATCGGTGAAAATGCCCCAAGCAAAAGCTGTCAAACCACTGTTTTAATTAACCCATGGGAAAAAGGTCTGTGCTCAAGGCCTCAAAGTTTCATCACTGCCACAAAACTACGCCTCACATGAGAAAACAGTCTCAGAGCTAGATACAGTCATGAAAATACCAGAAATATCAAGACCACAAACTGAGGTACTAAACCCCTACAAAATCGTAACATTTCTGTATGAAATTATGTCAAACTCCTTTATGCACAATTTACGGTTCATATTAACAATTGGATTACATACAGTTTTTCCAAGTACCTTCCATTTGATTTGTTCAACTCCTAGGAATTCCTCCGAAGATGCATGAGAACTGTGCAGAAAAGCCTTCTTTGTGAACACTAATGTACCTCATTTGTGTAGAATTTGGGAGATACACAAGAACGAGATTGAAGAAAGAAGAGATAGCATTTCACGTTTACACAGTTGAATGTCTCTCCAAATAGCTAAAATCCATTCTTGCCTTTTGCATGATTACTACATGATGCTAATGAAAATGTCCAACTTTTGGGACCCAGCATCCCAAAATACAGAAATACTCAGTATTCACCCCCAGATCAAGCCAACAGAGGGTGGAGCTTCTATAGAAGTTGTCATACAGCTTATCAGACTGTACGCTGAAAAATCCTTGGTACCCCAAAGGTTAAATACTTCCACTCAAGTACTGCACCAGTGAACTTCCATGTTCTTGCCTAAAGCATTACGACAACAAATTCTTGTGCCTCTCTCCTACTGCAGCAATGAGCATTAAGAGAAACACACAGGAAATGAATAAAGGTGAGATCAGAGGAGAGTTTAGGAAGCATATAATAAGTAAAGCTTAGCATAAGGTATCAAATTACAAGTTTACACACTTTTTAACCATACATCACTCATTTTATTTCCTAAATAGTGATTAAAAAATCCCTAACCTAATAGGGAACATCTGCTCATGTAGTTCACAAATACAAAAGAGGATGTGGCCCACTAGTTCTGTACTTTTCTTGATGCTGAGCCACACTCCTAATATAGTATTTTTGGAAACTATACCATAAGCAAAATGAACTAATAAGGTTTTTTAAAGGCATAGCTTCCTTAAATAAGAACTTGCTTGCAAGTTAAATTTTATTTCAGCTTTGATGCAGAAAGTTCATTATCCTTTTCCTTTTTTTTTCTTCCTAGAAATCTTCTGTTGTCTTGGCAGATTAACCACATTCATCTTCCAAGTATCACCAACAGCTTGCTTAGTTTCATAAAAATTAAAGCAAGGCGACAGGGCTGGTTCCACCAGAACTTCCCTTTTTCCTTGGGCAGTATTTCATGTAAATTGAGGAGTAACAGGTGCTCCCTCTACCACTCCGGCAGGATGGAGTGCCCACCTGGAGCTGCTGAGGCTTCACACCTGAAGCTGCAGGTGCCTTTGGGAGCTCCCTGGGCAGTCAGTTGTGCACTTTGGCAAGTTTTTCGTGTTTCTGACAGGAGAGTGAGGTTTCCATCAGGAGTCAGTTTTAGAGGCTCTGTAGACTGAGACCAGCTCTAGCAAATCATCGCAAGCAGTAAAAAACCTGTTACTATGTTTTAAGTTAGATTTTCGATGATAGCTAGAGAACAAAACTCAGCTTACAGAATAATCGAATAGTTTGAGTTGGAAGGGACCTTTACAGGTCATCTGGTCCGTCACCCCTGCAATGATGAGGGACATCGTCAACAAGATCAGGTGGCTCAGAGCCCATCCCATCTGACTTTGATCGTCTCCAGGGATGGGGCATTTACTGCCTTTAGACAACCTGTTCCAGTGTTTCACCATAAAAAACGTCTTCCTTCTATCTGCTCTGCATTTACCCTCTTTTAGTTTACAGCCATCACCCCTTGTCCTATCGCAAAAAAAGTCTGCCCCTGTCTTTCTTATGAGCCTCTTCAAGTGTTGAAATGCTGCTCTAAGGCCTCCCCGGAGCCTTCTTTTCTCCAGGCGGAACAACCTCACCTCTTTCAGCCTTTCCTCCCAGGAGAGGTGTCTCGGATCTCAACTTTAACTACATCTCAATCCTCTACAGTACAGCTGAAGGGCCTTCTCCATCACGCGCTGGCTAGTGCCATGAAACAAGAGTACTGCGAGTTTTATTATTTCGGGTTTGGGGTACATCCTAGGCGAGCAGAAAGCCCTCGGGAGTCACTGCCCAGCGGCAGCCCCGGCCCTCCCCTGGGCCGGCACACACCGGGCCCGGCCCGCTCCCCCTGCAGGCACTCACTGTACTCCTCCGGCAGCAGCAGCGGCCGCAGGTAAATGGGGTAAAAGGCGGCTCCCACCACGGCCGCGAAGGCGGCAAAGATGCCGACGGTGCGGGACAGCCCCGCCATGGCCCGGGCGGTCACGGCGCAGCCCTTCCGGGACAGGCGGGAATGAGCGGGCCCAGCCTGGCCCGGGGAAGCAGCGCCGCCNGGCTGCCGTCCGGCCCGGCCCCTCCGCACCTGCGGCGGCGTCGCGGGGCGCTGCCCGGCCCGGCCCTGCCCTGCCCGGCCCCTCCTCCAGGAAGCCGGATCTGCCGCATCCTTGTCGCCGAGCCGGTCCCGCACTCCCGGCCGCACTGGGCACCGCCGTGGCAGCAGCATGCGGCCCCCGGCCGAGCCCCGCCGCCCCGCTGCGCTCCTCGTCCTCCTCCTCGCGGTGAGTGCCGCCGGCCCCGCACCTGCCCCGCACCTGCCTGGCGGTCGCGGGGGGCCCGGGCCGGGCGGGGCCGCGGGGAGGGAGCCGGGGCTGCTGTCCGAGTGCTCCGGGTCTCGGTGCCGGGGCCAGCGTGATCCAGCTGGGAACGCCGAGTCGTCACATCCAAGTGTTAAAAAGCTTTCTGTTCTGGGTGGCGTTAAATTTCTGGGGTGGAAAGAAGGGGCTTCTCTCTGACATGTGGTAGGTGGACCGCTGAGCGTGGTGCTGCGTGGCGTATGGAAACAGCCCCGTTTTAGGTGCGGCTGCTGAGCTATTCGTATTTTATGCTGCTAAACACAAGCTCCGGTTAAAGGCTTTATATTCCTGTACCATATTGGTGCTGATTGATTGCCCCTTTGTCGTGTTGTCTCTTCACACATCTTAAAATGTAGCAAGACGTGTCAGGTGTTCGCAGGTGAAGGACTGCAGTTACCTTCAGACCAGTGCAAACCTGCAGTTTCATGGGGTTATGTGGAATTTCTGCGGGAGTCAACACATGGAGGGTCCTGCTGAGATCTGACTCCAGCAAGCAAAAGAATGGTTTCTCAATCGTTTCTGTATTATTACACTACTGAAAATGTTCAGTTTCTTAACACTTGTTGTGATTGCCTCCCACAATGATTTTTATCCCAACATTCAAATTTACCAGGCTTTAAGAAAAGAAAAAAACTTTTACAGCTTTGGTGGCTATGTTGCCCCACACAACAAAGCCTTTATGTCTGTCTTGTTGAACTCTGCCTGCTTCAAGGTAACATTTTGAATCAGCGTAGCTGGACTCTCTACTGTGCTGGGAAAGTTTCGTATTTAAGTCTCCTAATCATGCTCAATGTGTAGTGCTTTCAGCCTTGCTCGATGTAGTCAGAGGTGATGCACAATTAGCTCTGCCTTGTGTGATGTACCAGGCAGGGAAGAGCTAGGATTCTTCATCCAAGAGGAGCATTTGGGTGATGAGCACGCTATGCGTTGCACAGAGAGCACTTTGTAAGAGGCGATCAGGTGGTAACAGAGACTCAGCTGTGGTCTGGGAGTTTTTGGTCTGTGATCACTCCCATGGCTCTGTTGGTGTGGGCTTGCTCAGGGTTCTTTGCTCCATGCTCTTTACTGGATGAACCTCCTGAAGTGTCTGTTAGGGAAGTGTAACAGCAGACCCAAATATGCTTTATGCCTTTTGGCAGCACACGCCTCAAGTAATACCCAGGGACTGACAAAATACAAAAGTCCCTTGAGTAACTCTCCTGAAGTCATTTATCAGAACAGGCACTAAGACCAGCAGGGCTACAGCTAACCTTATGTATCAGCAGTCACGATGCATGGTGTTTAAGTGCTCTAGGAATATCATGGAAATTGTTCTACAAGGAACTGGCTCTGGGCTGCAGAGCTTACTGCCTTGGGATCCCCCACCACAAAATTTCTGCCCAGTCACTGGAAATCAGATGGCCATATTCATACACTGCTGCATCTTTGCTACTGAACTGTGCCAAACCCAAGCTGTCTTTACTGGAGGCCAGTTCCCATATCTCTGTATTGGACAAACTGAGAAGATTGAGCGCTAACTCGGTGTATTTTGACAGTAAATGTGGTAAGCACAAGGTGGTACCACAATGCTTTGTAGTGTCTACCTGGTAGACTTTTACATTTTGTGATAACCATGTGGCATTGCTTTCCTAATACATTACCATCTGCCTCATGACACAGGCCCCATATCACAAGGATTCAGCTCTTTACAAGTACTTTTTATTGTAAGATCAAGAAATATGAATTGTAACCATCAGTTACAAGAGGTTTTGGATAATTTGTTCTTGCTGCTACGTGCTTTTAATGCTTTTAGAAGTATCAGTAACCAAAGAAAAGGTTCTCTCATCAGCTTTTTTCTCAGTATTTGTGCATGTGTGTCATTGCAGGATATGGTGGACACCATACTGTGTGTCTCAATGGACACCATCCTTTTCAGTATGCATCCTTTTTACAGAATCTATTTTATAGAGTGGGAAACAGGGCACAGAGGAAGGCTGTCACTCTGATGACAGTACCTATTGTAGAAAGCCTAAATACTGACATTATGGAGCGTTTTATCTTTTTTATAGCATTTTATTTGTTCAAAGTGTATATCTTGGTGCTTACATATGTTTATCAGTGTTCAGCATCACTGCACATCTCACTTCCAGTGTCTCGTGTCAGGCACAAGAAGATAAAGAGCACTTGATTTCACTGATGGAAAGTGGTTTAAGTGACAAGTTTAGAAGACCTAGAACCACTAAATAAATGTAGTCATCTAGATTACTCATCTGCTATCGATATGTCTAGCTTTCTCATTCAAAAGTTTCCTTATTCAGTTATGTCTTCCAGTGTCTGCCCTAAATAAAGTCAAGGTCTTGAAGTAAACAGTCCCCTTTATGTACAGTTGTGTTTGACTGGCAACCCTAGGGCTGTTTTATGCCTTTAAGAAGCCAGGGAACTGGGGGGAAACCAGCATTTGATCACATCCAAAATCCTCATCTGTAAGATTAGGAAGTAGTACAGGTAAACTTTTGATTTTTCCTAATATTTACATCTTCACAGGTTTTACAGGCATGATGTTTTTTCAGTGTAGCTCTCAAGGGATGTCAACTTAAGAAATACTCTAAAATTAAGAGCAAGATAGTTTATCATTTTGGACTTTTACTGATCCCCATATTGGATCGTGGGCAAGGTCTTGTTGTTCAGGTGGTACACAACAGAGGATTTCTATGATTAGAAATGTGCTAATGATTATTCCAAAGCTTTTAAATATTTTGAGAATCCCAGTGAAAAAGCTGTCAATCCAAGATAGGTATCCAAGATAAATTTCAATTTGTTTTGTTTAAGCTTAGCAAAGTTAAAAGTTACCCGAGACAGATCTCATTTTAAGCAATCTTAACAATCAGCTTCCTTGGTAATCCTAAGTGGCAATTCTGAATATTTTATCCAGACCAGGGACCTGGCAGAATTGCCGTGCTGGTGGCCGGCCCTCTGAGCTGAGTAATCCCCAGTATCCTTGGCAGTGCATCAAGCCGGATGCTGACTGCAGGGCAGAAAGAAAAGAAGCTGTTTGAAGCCTTGCAGACAAGAACTTCAGCATGGAGGATAATCCTGGTGTATGTCCAAGCACTCTCTCTCAAAGTATATTATAGTGTGCATAGCTGTGGAGAGCAAAAGCTGTGCAAATGCAGCCTGTTGTCTTGCTGCTCGGATTTCCAAATGCATCTTCAGGATAGCAACATTGCAAAAAAAAGCCCCTAAACACTTCATGAATATTAGTTCATTCTCAGGAAACTGTTTTGAGCTGCTTTGGTTGTTATGCTGCCCTTCAGGTACCTGCATGAGAGGTAACAACTCTGTGTACACCCCTTAGGCCTGGTCCTAGGAACATGTGTAAGTATCATGACGTGTAAGGTGCTATCTTAGACCAGATTCCGCTTCCGTAAGGACTGAACGATACACCCTGTAAATACAGTTTGTTTGTAGAGGCATGTGTAACTTTGAGAACTTGATGTCAGGGATATGAGTTGATGTGAGTTTATGAGTAATCATGTAAACTTAGATTCTCTGGCTAACATGTTTGTGTTTGGGGTTTTTTTCCAGAACTTTGTGCCATCCTTCGGAAAGGAGACGTTACAGACAACAGCAGTTACTCCACAGTTTGAGAAAAGCATGGATTATGTGGACTTTATCCATTTAAACATTTTAGAAAAGAAAGTTCTTAACAATTCTGCGGTTTCAGTTCATTATTTATGTTCTAAGCCTTGTATTGTCCATTTGGAAGCAGTAGCTTCCTCTGAGTTCAAGACTGGTGTACCAGTGTATAGAAGGAGATGGAACGATGAGAAGAACCTTTATGTTAGCAGAACACGACAAGTACACTTGAAATTTCCGAGCATCATGGTTTACAGAGATGATTATATCATCAGGAACTCAATAATAGTGCATAGTGTGATATTGTATGCATGGATTAGTCACAAATCAGCTAGCAACTATGACGATGAGCAGCAGGAGGACTACCAGTCTGCAGTTGCCAAGAATTACACGTTTTTAGAGGCAGTTCCACCTTTTGAACGGCCATATAAGGACCACAAAGTTTGTCTTCAGTGGGGTGCTGATTATTTGTGGATGCTTCAGGCAAACAGGATACCTCAGTGCCCTCATGAAAGTGGTAGGTGTGATGTTACTTTTTTTTCACCAGGGAAACTAATGGGACACAAATAAGCTGTTAAGAAGTGACTGGTAGTAAACAGTAAATGTGAGGCAGAACGGTGTACTTAGGAAACATTGTTTAACATGTTAGCTTCATAACTGTGAGGTTATGTTGCAAACAACTGAAGCCATCAAGGCCTCCAGCTTGTTTCATCACAGCCAGCCTGAAGATTTGTAGCAGTATGGCCTTCTGTTTTCTAAGTGTACTCAAGCAACTTCAGTCAAAACCCACTGATGTCAGTGGGCATCATTCCTTTGTCTTCAGAGAGAGTTGTTTGTCCCTTACTGCATTATTTCAGAGTCAGTTCTGCAGTTCATGTATACGTAGTTCTCACACAGGTAGTCTACTTCTGCTTGAGATGATGGCCTAACACTCAGAAATAGATTTAAAAGACTTTATAGTGCACTAAACTTTATAATGCATCTTCCTCCCCCACCCACCAAAACCATTATGGACTACTGTTTTAAGAAAAAAAATAATAGTTTTAAATAAAAAATTGTGTCATGCCAACTGTATAGATTACTGAAACTCATAACTCTGCTTTCTAGATTTTTTGAGTTGACTTCTTTTTCTGCCTGCCTATTTCTAGCTTTACTCCTGCTGACAATTTTTTTACCTTTAATGCATACTCAAAACAGAACCCAAAAGGGAAAATATAATTTGTTTCTAAGTGATTCTCTTCTAGAAAATCCAACAATGGTATTTATGTCATTTATTTTGACTACCTTGGCATGTAAATGGTCTGAAGAAGAGGGAAACAATGATGTTGGTTCCTTCAGCGGCTTTCTAAAATACTTATTGAGACAGCATGTCTTATTTGACCACACTGAGAAACATCTGTGTAACCTAATTCTACCACAGATGAAATCAGTATAACAGAAAATAGGAGGAAATAACATTTCAATTTTGTTTCTTAAAATAAGCTTGTGACAAATACCTCAGGGTTTGCTTTATTTTGTTGTTTTGTTGGTGGGGGTTTGTTTTTGTTTTTTATTGATTTTGGAGTTTTTCTAAGCAAGCTGCTGATAGATATATCATGGCCTTTGAAGAATTTTCTCCTGTTACTTGGAAGGGGCATCTTTATCTGTTTTATTACAGGGTTGTCTGTATCAGTTAAGAAGAGAATCAATTCATACATATAATATAGAAAGGTCCAAATGGAGAGCAAGTCCAAGAGTGGTGGGGTAATGTCACATAGGCATAACCAAAGATGAAATTAGATTTAAGCAAACAACATAAATGAAGATTTCTTCCTTACTAACTGCTTTTTAATATCTTAGATTTAAATGAGCCTGTTATTTCCCTGCTTCTAATACCGACTGGAAATGGACTCGTTTCACTTTCCATGGGTTATTTGGTCCAACACTGTAATGTATTTGTTTAATAACATCAATTGAACTTGTGCTTTAGGACTTACTGAGGATTTGTGTTAATTTTTCATGTGTTTAAATCTTTGACTTAAATGTTTAATTGGTTATCAATGTTTCTTGGATGGCAAGATTAAGAAAGATTTTATTTTGCAGATGGGGTTCAGATCCTCGAATTTATATATGCTTCCAGTGGAGAAAAAACAGGAATCGTGAAGAGATTTGAGCAGTTTGAAAACAGAGAACTTGAGACAGCCAGGCAGCATCAGATTGATTATCCCATGTAAGTATAGGCAAATAATTGAACTGGACTGTACTTGGTTATTGAAGGCTATAGAATTGTTTAAACTCTTGGGCTATACCAAAAATTGAAGGAATACTGCCCACTAATTGGAGAAAAGGAGCAAAAGGAATGTAGTTTGCAGTTCTGTGTGATCTCTGTTTTTGATGGTATTAAGCTGAACCTCAGAAAGGTAGTTGGAGTACGTGTTAGTGTGGTGCTATGCAAGAGATGCCAATAGTTGGTGTAACTGAGTGGGTTAGGTACAGTTAGGAGGGTGAGTTAGCTGTTATGTGCTGTCATGATCTGACTGCTTTCTCAGGACTAGCTGGCCTGGACTTTTCTGCATTACAAACAGATCTGCATTTGGACATTGTTTGCAGACCAAGTGCAGAGTAAGGTTTCTTGCAAGGCCAAGCAGCAAGCAGCAGCTTTATTCCCATAAATTCGCATTCTACTCTATTTTGCAGATGACAAGCCTTTAGTGATAGACTCCTCTGCCTAAATACGTCTTTCAGCTTGAGCTTACTCTGTTTCCTTCTACCACTGCTGTCCAAACTCTCCTTCTTAGACAGGAGAGTAAAACTCCTTAGCCCCTGTGCACTATTCAGTTACAGAGGAATCGCTCTTAGAAGATCATCTCGCTTTACTCTTCTTCTCGTTCCCAAAACTGTCATGACTATTCAGTCATATTTTGCAACTTCAGAGGAAAAGAGTTATATAAATATATTCCACCAGATGCTTTTACCCTGACAACGTTATTACAGAAGTAGGAAATGATTGGAAGTGGAACTTGTTCGTTTGCATTTGGTCTATGACCACAAGAAGAGTGCCAAAGATGACTTGCGAGAGAGCACAGGTTGCGTGCAAATTACTAGCCCTCAGACTATAGCTCTGAAGCCCTAAGTACAAAGCAATTTTTAGCTCCTGGTCTCTTCAGAATGAGTGACAGCCTCCTGCCGTTTGCTCACCAACACAGTTGTGTTCTGCTTCTGGCACTGAGATGCTCCAGCTCTGGCTAAGAATACATGCCATGAATTTATGCAGCTCTTTACCTGCTCCGCACAGTTTCTGCCTTTGGGTGATGTCTCCAGTATGTGTTGTGGTTGTGTTACAGCTGGGGTAGCTCTGTTAGGGAAGAGGAAGAGCTTTTCTTCAGTTCTCTGTATGTGATCAGTGGCTCCCCACTACACCAAAAGGTCAATAGAAGCAGATGAATCTAACTGAAGTTACTTGTTTGGGTTCAGTCAGGGTTTTGTAAAGAAAGAGAACTGGAGATAGACAACTGTTACTTGAGGTGACTACCACTGGACAGCCTGCAACAAGGATAGACTGGGACTATACAAGACAGCTCACACTGTTTGGCATTCTGCAGCAGTGGGGGATTTGAAATGAGTCAGCATTGTCCCCAGCTCTGTCCCAGGAAATGTGTCCAGAACAAATATGGTCTCAGACTGGCAATCAAGGATTAAATGGAGACTGCGGCATTTGAGTTTGCTATATTGGCAGAGATGGAAGATAAAAAAGTGATATATAAGCATGAGTAGTATTTCTGGAAGCACAGAGTTTGCCTGTAGGTCATAACAATCAATATACAAGTGACTGTGATTTACAAACCCTTCTACCTCACCTGTGTACTGTCTCTGGAGGAAATGGTGTTATTAGCTATTTAAGGTATAGTCTCTACAGGAAAAACTTAATCACTCCTGCATTTTTTTCAAATAGGAAAGCAGTCAGACTGACACTGGTTTAGTTTAGGAAAACATAAAAGGTACTCATTTGAAGCAATTTCTTGAGAGAGAAGCAATGCAAGCTGACCCAATGCTTAAGTGTTATAAACAAATATTAATTACAGAAATGCAAAAGCTGAGTATCTCCTTCTAAAAGTCACTAAGAAAAGTGAACTATTTCATCAGATGTGATAATATTTGTAGTGCTTTGCTGGGTTGTACATTGGAGGTATGGTTTTAAAGTCATTCAGGGGAACTAACTGCTATGACAATGTTACAGAAATAAGTGATCAAATTTCCATTAAGAGCGTGGAAGTAGATTTAGTCTGGCACAGAGTAACTCCTTAAAATTAGATATTGTTATAGAAGTTCAGCTTTTAGTGCCTCAGCCAGCTTTGTACAGAAATGTTTAAGTGTTTGGGGTTTTATTTTGCACTAGTCCATAGTTTGCAGAGGCTCCACCTTTATTTATCCTGTGATAGCTCTGTGACAGCTACTAATACAGCTATCTGTACTATCCGGAGGTTGGATTAATTTTTAACTGCTTCTCCCAAGCACATTTTCACAATTCACTTCCAGTATAGAAGACATAGCTTATAGTTTTTACTCACCTCAACAATCAGGATAACAAGACCGTGCATCTGGAGATTTTGTACTGTAGCCTGCATATGGGAGGATGGCTCCAAGTTGTCTCAGTTGTGTTTCAGTTCCTTGTTGATGTGGGATCTGGAAGTAGCTCTGACCCAGCATTCTGGAATTGGTTCAGATAATGCTTCCTTACTGTCTTCTGTCATTACCACAAAAGTCTGCAGTTAAAAGGAGATCAAAGATCAAGAGTCTTGTGTGGTTGTTCTGAAGGTTTTAACTGTAGAGGATGTGTTCTGTTCTGAAAATTACATGTGTGAAACAGGTTTGCTAAATTAAAGTGAAATGCATGCTTTTCAAACTATATGGAGAGATTTTTCATCAGGACTGGATTTTTTGTTTGCTTTTGCTCATGCAGGTTCACCGTTTCAATCTGGCTGTATCTACTCCATCACTGTGAAAAGGATCTGTGTGGTATACTCTATTTTATTGATTCAAAAGAAATGTATGGTACTCCTGCTGTATTTCTAAATGAGGAAGGTAAGGGATATTATTAATAGCTTTCAGAAGGGGTCTAATACAGTCCTCATAGATCTGTGCCTGGGAATAGCATTTATAACTACGTATAATCAGACCTATTTTGTGAAACTGATCTCTTGAAAAATGCTTCTTTTTGACTATAGTCTCTCAATAGGAGAGTAGCTAATAAATTAGTTAGAGAAAACTGAGAAATAGTTGCATAGCATCTAGTCTTGCCTAACTTCAGGAAATGTCTGCTTTGTCAGGAGAATAGACTGACTCTCACAGTCCAGGAACATACACTGGGATTAAACAGTCTTACCTCAGTGAACAATCTTTGTTGTTATTTTTGAACTGTTGTTTTAAATGGTTCTTAATTCCTATATACGTGCTACATGAAAATTTTTTATAATTTGAAGTAGCATTACAAAAAGTCTTTTAAAAGATGCAAGGTCTTGCCTACATTTCAGTGTTCAGGAATCACAGTCTATTTGGCTGATCAAAAAAAAAGGTCTTAGTGACTCAACACTTACAGTAGAGGACTGTTCCTTCCAGAAGACATCTGGGAACTGGGTGGCTGGCTCACAGAGGAAATAAGCATGCAGAGTTTTCAAAGTGCACACCTGGCTTGCTCATAATAAATACATTTCCCCCCCTTCTTTGCAAGTTTCACAACTGATCTTTTCCCCTCTGTTATTTTTGCTATTTTCATTTTCTCTGTCTTGTAACCAATCTAGATAATTAATTTATCCATTATAAACTGGATGCATTTCTTTGAAGAACAAACAAAAATGGAAGTTAACAGCTTGATTATGTGATTTGCTTGGAGAGATTTTAGGACCAGTTTTATTCTCAGTGTTAAGCTAGATTACCCTAATAGCCCCTTCTGGTCTTCAGAGCTCAGGCCATTAGACTCGAATATTTTAAGTAGTGCAGGGTACAGTCATCTTGTACTTGATCATTGCACTCATGTGCCACCAGCTGAGTGTTGAGTAGATACCATTGTCTGCTGTTCCCTTCTGTTGTTTACCACAAGTCACATCTGCTTTCTGATGTTTGAGGTCAACTGTGGCAGCCTCCCTGTTTGCCGTATGTTTAGTCTGTTTATCCCTTGGACAGTTGGCTTTCTTTGGGGGGTTTCATGTGGGAGCCTGAGCATTAGCATCCAAGATGTGTAGCTGAAATGTGGAGCACTTGTCTGTGGTTTTCTGTGAGAGCTGATGTATGGCTTGGTGAACACCCACACATCAGTTGATGATGAAGAGGAAAGAATCACTGTGAACAATACATTAGGAAACCCATTATTACTGTTAATGTTTCTGTGGTGTTTATTTCCTTCTTCTTCCTTTGTTGCTGTTAGGCTATGTGCATATTCAGATGCATCTCATGAGGGAGGACGACCTTGCAGTGAAAACGAGCTTCAGCCTTCCTCTGAAGCAATGGTTTCGACTGGATCTCTCTTTTAAGGGTGGACAGGTATACTTGCTACCGAATTACAGGATCAAGGCTGAGTTTTGTCTATTTTGATTATGCCTCTGACTCAGCTGAGACTGAGAGAAATACTGTAATTTATACAAGCTCATATAGCAGAAGAATGAAAAATCTAAAACTATAAGTTGTTAATGAGTGTTCAGACCATTCAGCTTTGGGAAATCAACTTTGATTGATTGAGTTAGATTGAGTGCACTCTGAGCAATTTTTCTGATGACACTAAGCTGTGTGGTGTGGTTGACACAATGGAGGGAAGGGATGCCATCCAAAGGGACCTGGACAGGCTTGAGAGGTGGGCCCATGGGAACTTCATGATGTTCAACAAGTCCAAGTGCAGGGTGCTGCATCTGGGTCAGGGGAATCTCAAGCACAAATATGGACTGGGCAGAGAGTGGACTGAGAATAGCCCTGGGGTGAAGGACTTGCATCTGTTGATTGGCAAGAATCACAGAATCATTAACGATGGGAAAGACCTCCAAGATCATTGAGTCCAACCTTTGACCAAACACCACGTTGTCAACCAAACCATAGCACTGAGTGCCACATTCAGTTGTTTCTTGAATACTTCCATGGATGGTGACTCCACCATTTCCATGGGCAGCCTGTTCCAGTGCTTGAAAACCCTTTCAGTGAGGAAATACCGAATCTAAACCTCTCCCGGAGCAACTTGAGGCTGTAATAAATACACCCTGTAACATTTCTTCTATTACAATTTATATTCTGTATTCTTGTAGATAGAAGTGAGCAGTGTTGGGAAGAATTTGAAGAGACATCATCATCAATCTTTCATGTAAGCAGCATTTTCCCCTTTGTGGAGTAATATGTGTGTATGTGTTCAGATATGGAAAATGGGAGAAGGAGAGCACAAGTTTGTAACTGAGATTCCATTGATTTTCAAAATGTCTGTGGTCTTTTTCCACACTATGCTTTCAAACCCAGTGTGCAGTACTGTGTTTACACTGAGTGTGAGCTGAATGTTTTTATTAATGCCATGAGCTGGTTGAGTTAACATGGTGCATGTTCTAGTATTAAAGTCTGGTAACACTCACTGAAAACTGATTGCCAGGTCAGTGGCATTAGGATCAGTCTTCAAATGAAATTTTGGCCTTCCTAAAGTCAAGTTTTGCTGTTGCTGTGAGCTAGGATTTCACCAGTGAAATTGTTACCTACTTTGCTTTGTTAGAGACCAAAATTTCTACCAAAAGCATTCTTGCTTTATTCTTTATTCTAAGCAACTGAATAATTTTTTTAAGTGTATCTTCAATTTTTTCTTTCACTATAATTTAAGATTGACTCTTTCTTGTGTAAACAACTAAAAAACCTCACTGGTAATAAGGAAACTACGTAACAGTGAACTGCACGGCAGTCTTCAGTGTTGTTCCTTCTCTGCCGTGCTTTACAAACCAGAAATTGAAAATTTGTAGATAGTAACTGTAGGACATAACTTAAATTTTCATATGCCAGTTTTAGAAAAGTGCAAGGGAGAAGTGAAATTGAGATCTTTGAGGTTGTGTAATGGTGCATAAAACATCAGAAGATACTTACATTTCAGAAAAATAAAACACTCCACTGGTTTAATAGGTTTGTAGACAACGGTTTTGTTAAATTTACTCCAAAATTTCTTACACTAAATTGTAGAGCAGATTTTGAGAATAAACAAATGAGAAAAGAAAAAGATACTTGCAATGAGTTTAAGACTGTCAGTTACAGAAATTCTGAGATACTAATTTCTTCTTTTCTTTCTCACTAGCTCTAGATAGTCAGCTTACTTCTCTTCTATGTTCTCAAGTTTTAGGGAAGATTTCTATTATGATGATACTGCTGGATACTTTGTTCTTGGAGGCAGTGGATATGTAAATGGTATTGAAGCGTTCTTTGGACCTGTGAAATACTATCGTCTCAACGTGTTGGAGACAGAACAGGTAAGCAAAAGCACTACTTGGAAAGATTTAAATATTGGCAGCCAACTGTGGCTGTATTTTATTTTTTTTTAACTGAAGTTCTTACCAAGTGATAAACTAGCTATGAAGCGTAGTGGTATCCAAAAATATATATCAT
>VWZD01001701.1:1141987-1248287 GCA_013396695.1 Sakesphorus luctuosus | reverse complement strand
ATAGATGATACCTTTCTGTTGAAATCTTGCAGTATTGGTTGCCACTTCAAATGCTGAAAGGTAATACTTTTGGAAGTGAGTGCATAAAACAATGTTCACAAATCTATATTTAATAAGGACTTGTTTTCAGAGTTGCTTTGTTCCTGGTTTCTGATAATACTGTATTGAACACATTTGATTAATTTATGGTTTTGTTAAAATTGGTGGTTGAAGTCACATGGATTTGGTCAGTTCTGGAAATTCATCTATGATTTTTGGATTATGCTGACTGTTTAGAGTCAGTCTATTTTCGCCAGCATCAGGTTGTCTGACACACTAACACGATGTGCCAGATAAGCTGATTGTAGTGAATAATCTGTTTCCTTTTGTTATTTGCCTACAACGCCTCTTTGTAGCTGAGCATAGACAACAACAGGTTCAGGGGATGCCATTTATCCATCATTTGCCTTTTTATAGATTTCTAATCCTCTTCACAACAAAGACACAGTGGAACAAATTGAACTGTACTACGAGAGATGTATGGACATTCAAGAAATAGTTTCTGAGTACAGATACATTGTAAGGCAAGGAGAAAAAGCACACAAAAGCTGTAAGTTGATCTAAGACACAGGAATTTTAAACTGTCATCTTTGGAGACCTCTTTGTTTTCCTTTTAAAAGAATCTGGATATCAATCATCAAAAGTAAACTTAATTTAGCCATAACAAGAAAAAATGCAATTTGAAGAGTTTAGCCTTGTTACTGGTAGCTAAACTGTGGCTTTGTCACTGCAAATACTTTTGTGCCATAGAATGCAAACTTCAGTCATCTTGGTATGTCTTCTCTAATAAAACAAGTGCATAAAGGGATAAAGAAATACTTTCGAGCTTACATGTAGGCTATGCAATTGCCTTTCTTCCATTGCATTTTCAAAATGACTCCAAAGGCAAATTTATTTTAAGCCCTTTCCCAAAAATGGATGGGTTTTGCTAGAATGTTTCTGCCACAGTTGCCTAAGCTTCAGTAATGAACAGGTTTATACCAAAGTACCCACTTTAGTAAAAGAAAAGTAACATAACTTAAATGTGTGCTGAAAACTTGCTTGTGTTTCTGATTAGAAGTCAATTGCATGCATTGTGACCAGAGTATAGAAGAAGAAATCTTACTGTAATTGTAAGTGGCCTGTACTAGCTGTATGAGTTTTTAGTTCTGCTTTGTGTTAAGAATGTGCTCATCTTATCCATGACTTTTTAGTTTACTCTAGAAATGTCTATTTTTCTACCAGAAGCTTATTTTCAAGGCTGGCAAAGTTCAACTTTCATGTCTTAAATATGTTGTTTTCTCTAGGTTACTATGAAAACTATTATTTGGAACTGATTCACAAATATGGAGAAATACCCAAATGCAATGCCTTCATGTGGGGAAAAGAGCTCAGGGAAAAGTACCACATTTTGTTCAAACTGTTGCAAGAAATAGATTTCAGTAGTCCAGATGGTAATTACTATTTTTTTTAATTTTTCTTATATAACTCCACAATATATGTTAAATGTAAGTTAGTATCCTTTGACTTCAGTTCATGTGTTACATGTTTTTTTTCCCTCTCAGCTAACTTAGTAAAGGAGTGTCATGTGACTTATATGTTGCGCATGCAGCAGATGAAAGGATCATAGAAATATCCTTGTGTTTTTAGTGGTTAGTTACTTTGAGACAGTCCTTTGGATTTTTATTCACCCTTCCTGTTCAATAATACCTTGTATTTTGGTTGTCTGCATTGAGAGTACCATTCAGCATGGGAAATAACAGAATCTGTCTCAGTCCCATTAACTTAAAGAGGGGAAATTGGTTCCTAATTTTAAGTCTCATAATAACTGCATGTCCTATGTTTTATTTTTAGTGTTAGACGATGGAAGTGATACAGTTGTAGAAGTTGGCCGGAGGATATTTGAGAAGGTTGTGAAAGGTCTGTCCAGTGCCAATGGCCTCAGCAATATGGGCTCCTCTGTCCCTCTCCTGATGGATTCCAGTTGTTGTGGATACCATAAGGCTTCCTATTTCCTTGCAGTTATATTTGAAACGGGGCTTGGTGTGTCTGTCGATCCTATAAAGGTAGTATATTTAATATGTTTGGTTATGTCTGTGAAATTAATTATTTTTAAAGGCAATTTAGAAATGGGATGAATTTCTGATCTATTGAATTAAAAAAATTAAAATGGCCTCCAGATCCAGGCAGTGGTTGAAGGGATTCCCCAATAAATCTACTCATAAATAACTTAATTACAGTGATGTCTTTATGAAGTCTTGATGGTCGGAACCTTTATCCTACTCATCCAGAACAAGGAAAGTAATGATTTAGTAAGACCTAAAAATGGTGGTAAAGTGAACAGCATAGAACGTACAGCTTTCCCTAGTCACTGTGGAGCTAGGATGAGGTAATAGCCCTTGAGGCACTCATGGTCTTTTGTGGATGGGTAGCAAAAAAGTCTTACATCAGGCAAATCTCCTAAAGTGGAAAGGCTGCATAGTACAGTCAGAAAAGTCCCATTTTACAGTGTGCAAAAATTTGGCTGAGTACATTACGGTCAAATGGTTAAGGTCATCAAAATAGAACAGTTTGCTTATGGGAAAAAACTCTGTGCTTCAGCTGAGCAACTGCAGAGTATGTGAACTCCTGACCTTTTAGACAGGTTGCAAATAACTGAAATGTTTCCATGTGATTCTGTTTCAAGGTCAAATAAAGGGAAGGTATTTCTATGTCAGAGGAAGAGGGCAACACTAGAATTGCCAACAGATATTTCATTGTGATAGAATAGTATAGTATAAAACACATATAAAAGATAGCAGATGTGCCTGTTGTGGTTACAGGGCACTAATTTGGAGGAATCTCTGAGAGGCCCATCAGAGACCAAGCTCACCTGCAATTTCTCAAACACAAGAAACCTTAGACAAGAACCTTTTTTATGCCCTAATCAGGGAATATACGTAGTGGTAATTGTGGGGGCTGAGTCGCTGGATCTGCTTCAGATAGTGTAGGAAGAAATTTAATATCTGGCACAGATGGGACACCATTGTCTTTAAATCTGCACAGGTGAGAAATAATAGTAGTGCTGAAAATATTTTTTTGGCAAATGTGCGGTACACAGACCAATTAACGTATATCTTAAGGGATATTTGTGCTGAAACCTTATCAGCCACAGCTGCCATCCTACTAGTCCTGGTGCCATCCTACTAGTCCTGTCAGATCCCCAGGGTAAGGTTCTCAAGTGCTATTTGTTAACTTCCATATGTTTCCACTGAATTCAATGTGAAAACCCCAGTTGGTATCAGTGGGATTAGTTAAATCACTGCTGGGTATAAAAAGTGTCAGAGTATAAACAACACTGTAATAAAATTACATTAAAAAACTGATTCACACTTAATGATGGCAGAATAAGTGCAATACTTGAAAAGTATTTAGAGTCTACTTTTTCATTCAAGTCTTTCTATACATAGATAAGACATTTTCACTATTTGTGTGCTGTTCTTGTTTCTGTAACTGTGTTTACATGGTGTAGCTAGTATACAGCTACCAGTATGAACACTCTGTTCCCTGTAGATCTGAAAAGTGGTAAACCTGTGAGATGTGCAGTGAATTCACTCTTGTTTATGCCTGTTGATTTTTTTCAGGGTCTGCTGTATAGTTTGGTTGGTGCTCAGGGAAATGAGAGACTTGCTGTGATGAATCTTGGTTATAAACATTACCAAGGCATTAATAACTATCCACTTGACTTGGAGCTGTCGTATGCTTATTACAGTAATATTGCAATAAAGACATCGCTGGATCAACACAATATAAAAGGAGAACAGGTAAAAGAGTTATAAGTGTATCTGAATTTGTTTTCCTGTGCAAATTATTTTTCACATATTGATATTATGTGGCCAGAACATTTTTGTCTTGATTTACAAATATTAGCTCATCTGATTTTTGTCCTTGCCCATGGCAGGGATGTTGGACTAAATTATCTTTAAAAGTTCCTTTCAACCCTAATCATTCTATGGTTTGATGATTGGTATAAAATTCCCCAAATCATATGTAGATATCATTACTGTATTTCTTAGCAAGGGGGAATCAAAATCAAAACTAGGTTCAAATCCTCATAATTGCCTACATGCCTATCTTCATTAAAGTTTCAGCTGTTATTCTTGGACCCTATAACTGGATATGTTTATTAAGCAACTGATCTGCTGTTTCAATAGTCAAACATCATGAAGTTCATGCAAAAGATGAATTGTCGTCTCGATACTTACAGCTTTTCTGTAGGCAAATGTAATGACTTGGTTGTTAAATAGTTATCTGATAAAGTTACAATAAACTTAGAATCAGCTGCTAAACAGGAGGTAACACAACTTTATCTGTAAAGAATACTCAAGGTAGGTTAGTGCTAGAATCCTGACTTATCAGAATGATTATTGTGCAAAAAATAGATGTTGATTGCTGAAATAAAAATCAGCAAACATACCATAAAATTCTGTAGGGCAGGTCTTCATCAAGCTTTCTGCCAGCCTTTTTTTATCTTTTAAAAGAGATTTCCATAGAAAAAGTCTTGAAAGGCTTAAACACACCTCTTTGTCATTATTAAGTGCCTTTAAAACTAAAAGATGGATTGGTTGGGGGTTTTTTTCAGTTGTTGGCAGCTTGGTGTGTCTTTCCAGTGTAGTGGACTTCCAGTTTGTACTGTAACAAAGCAGTGAATGTTTTTTACACTGAATGTAAGAACAGTTCTTAATGCACTGGCCAGCAGAGGAGTGATGAGAATTTAAAAACCCAGAACTGATCATGAATTTTTAGGGATAAGCAGGAAATGGGCAACATTTTCATTTTGTTACCAGATGTGTAAATTCATTTTGTAATAATTTTTTGTCTGTTCACCTACTCTTCAGGCATTTGTTGAAACTATAAGACTGATGGATGATGAACTGCTAAAAACTCAAACAAAAGAAAATGGTGATGTCTTTATGTGGTTAAAACATGAAGCAACAAGAGGAAATGCAGCTGCCCAGGTATAAAGTAATAAATTTCCTCTTTCTTGGTTTTAGACACACATTGGGTATGTACATCTATAGGATTAGTAGGAAAGTTGTGGAAGAGAATGAAACACACAGATGTTTTCTCTCTCCATCCAGAATTGCTTCTTTTTTATGAGCTTGAACTATTTCCCATGCTTCTGTCTGATAATATGCAGTAACCATGCAGAAGCTATAACAATGATGCAAGGCAAAAGGGAGAAGTTGTCAAGTCTTGGCAACCTCCTTCTCTGATCACTTTCCCTCAGTTTGTATTTGATACAGTGCAATTACTGCTGCTGATCTGAGACCAGCAGCAGTATCTGTAATACCAAGCCATTTACATGCATCAAATCTGTCTTTATCACTTATTTCTGTATTTAATCAATGCAGACTTTTGTGCTACTGACAGCTGTAAAAATGACCCAGGTATAGATTTAATATCAGTACATTCCACCACTGGGAAGCCCTCTGAATATTCCTGATAACCAAGTGTTTTCAAACTGTTGAGGAAGTATAACTACACATTCTTCATACATTTGAAATGCACCTAAGCCTGCAAAAGTCTGCTCCTGAAATTCTAGTTTCAATACTAGCATGTATAACATTACTGCTTATGTTGTTTTCTTTTAGCAACGGTTGGCTCAGATGCTGTTTTGGGGCCAACAAGGAGTGGCAAAAAATCCTGAAGCTGCAATAGAATGGTATGCAAAGGGTGCAACAGAGACAGAAGATCCAGTGTTAATATATGATTATGCCATTGTGTTATTTAAGGTAAGTCACATTTCATGTTTTCACTTCAAAATAATCATTCCTATGACATGATTATTTCTAAGTTATCTGCAATGACACACTGATGGAAGAGTGTATACAAATGCTTTCAAATTTTACTATGAAAATCAATTAATAGATAACAAGCTAATATTGATTTTTACCAGAAAGGCACAGAAAATTTTAAAAAGAGAAGTTAAAAGCAGTTTAGTCACTTTCCTTCTAGCCAGATTCAGGATCAAATCAGAGAGTCCTAATTTTTCCTAATGTCTTGTCACCTCAAAAATCCACCCAGCTGGTAGGCATGGGCCATGTCATAGAGATGTAGGTAAAAGTTGGATCCTCTCATAGAATGCCCTTTATTAGGTCTCTGCGATTTATTTGGTTTTTTAGTTGGAATTAAATTGTTTCTGCGTGCAGTTAGTTTTCCCTGCTAGAAGTAGTAGACAACAGGGGCTAAACTGAAGCATAACCCCACCTGAGTCAAATAAGGTGTATGAGCTAAGGAGTGTCACCCATAAAACATTCAAGAGTACTAAAGGTTGGAAATATTAGTGAAGAATCATTAGGTCTTTATCCCATTCCTTTGTCAGTGGAGGATTATTCTCTAAAAAATGCTTGCTTTGGTTTTGCTGGTGTTGATTTTGGGAACCCCTAATCTGTTTGGCCTGTGTTTGGAATTAATTTATATGGACATCATAACCATGATATAAGTGTATTTCCTGCAGAAACACTTTGACATAATTTTCAGGAAAGCTGAAAGCTCTTACTGCCAAATTGAGAACAACCTGTGCCCCTTTAAATGCTATTCATTCTTGCTTAGTTGCCAAAAATTCAAGATCTGTGATATTATTGACCCATAAAAATGACTTGAATATACTGGTGAAATAATTGTTCCTAGACTGAATCACTGAAATTTTTGTAAAGCTGTGAAGGAAGGATGAACACAAAGCTGCTTGTTTTGTTGCAACTTTTTAAAGCCAAATTACACCTGGTAAATAAATCAATGCTAAAAGGCATTTTGAATGTGCAGAAGTGAATTTTTATCAGCCTACATTTGTGAACAAGGATTGTTTCATGTATCCATTTCCTAGGGCCAAGGTGTGAAAAAGAACATGAAACTTGCGTTGGAATTGATGAAGAAAGCAGCAGCCAAGGTAAAATGCAATAAATATTTTATTGTAGATGTCCTATAACAGGTGCTAATAATAATGAATTCTGATTTTTATAAAAATCTGGTTACCATAATTCTGTGTAAATACTTGTTGCTTCTTCCAGTGTCTTCACCATGAATGGCAAAAGCCTTTTTTTTCCAAACTGGGGGACTAGACCACTCAAAATTCACCAAAATTTCCATGGAAGAAAAGAATTCTCTCTACTTATATCTTTCGGAACTTGATGTTAGTTAAGTGGCTTACAGAGAGAATATTTGATCCAGGAGTATGTTTTTACTTCATGTTCCTAAGCATTTTCTTCCAGACAATACTAGGTATGTTTTTTCATAGGCATGTCTACCAGGCTCAAGCTTTTGCGACAGTGACCTCTGCAGAGTCAGGTGATTACTGCCATCTTTGAAGATCCACGCCAGCAGGCTTTGCTGGAATAACAGAGCATCTTTAAATTGTAAAGCGAATGAAAAAGAGGTCTGGATTGTATTTCCACAGTCAGCACTGAGGGATGGTGCTTTCCTGCAGCACAAGAGCTGAATGCATAAGAAGGATGGCTTCCCATTCAGCTGTGGTGGTTTATGGCTAGTTCTCTCTGCTTGGAGTTGGAACTCCTCCTGAACATGCTGGTGACTGGAGAAAGGCCGTGTGTGCTCTCTCTGGCCAGCTCTCCTCTACTTCAGGGAGAAGACATGGGTGTCCCAAAGCCTTCTGGTTTTTACACAGTAAAATGAAACACTGAAGGCACCACAGAGCAGAGCAGCCTTACTCCATTTAATAATCTAATACAGCCAGATTACCCAGGCCATGATCTGGTCCTTAGAATAAAAATGTGAGAGTACCTAGAACTTGCATTCCTAGCTCTTAGAACCAGAACTAGTTAAATTGCTGAAAATGGCAATACGACTTCATTGCTGACCACCACTGGGAAAGATCTGTGCCTGGTCTGTGATTTCTATGAAACAGAAGAGATTAGCTGTTCTACTGCCTGTTTGGGAAAGATTTTAATAAACTGAGTGGCTTTCAGACTGTGATCAAAATTCCCTTGCCTCTGGATCTGAGGAACAGATCCCAGGAAGAATCTTAGAGACATCAATTTCCTTACTGTCCTTAAACTCAGATACTTAGGTTTTTATGCTCCACAGCACATTTTCTATGCAAAAAGCAGTACTGTAATTATTGAAAAGTGTAACTGCCTTTGCATTTTAATGGGTAAGTTAGCTCACATACTTGCAGTCCCATATGATCCACCAGTTTATGCAAGCAGGTGGTGACTCATTGCAACAGAAATAAAGACTGTCTCAGCAAGATTTTCTCCTCTTGATCCATAATTATTGATGCAAAGATGCAACTTGGTAATAGCAAGTAGCAATATCTTAAGCAGATCTGTATGATGTTCAAATGAATTTTGAAAGTAGCATTACAAAGTTCTGTGTTCATTGCTTTCTATTTATTCTTAAAGAAATGTTCTAGTTTAAAAGAAATGGAGTATTTTGATTGCTAATCCTGTCAAACAAATTCTGGGAGTTCACAAAGATAAGTGTCCTGTTTTGGCTTTGCAGAGGAAACAGGTGAAAAATTTGTCACAATTTGTTCTTGTCAAGAAGTGAAAATCTGAATGCAGACACAGCTGAGACTCTGTAGAATAAGACGACACTGAAGTCTTATTCCTCAGTCTAAATATGAGGCTGCAAGGAAGAGTAGTGGGCAAAAACAAGTAATCAAACCTTTATAACCCTTAGTCCCCAAAGTGACCCAAAGCAGAATCAAATGTGTGACCCAACACTGCTCTTCTCCTTCCCCAAGGGCTTGCCCCAGGCAGTGAATGGACTGGGATGGTATTACCACAATTTTAAAAGAGACTACAGAAAAGCAGCCAAACATTGGTTAATTGCTGAAGAACTGGGAAATCCAGATGCATCATACAACCTTGGTGTCCTATATTTAGATGGGATTTACCCTGGAGTATCTGGTAGAAATCAAGTGAGTAAATACTTAACAGTATAATTTCTTACATTAGGGCCCAGTTCAGAAGTTTTTGCTTCATTTGTGAGATTGCTGTGTTCATTCTGAGTTGGATTTTGCTATCTTTTATCACAAAGAAGGGTTTTACTAGGGGATTCAGTCAGATTGCATAGAGAGAGATGTTACTCAAATATCACAGTCAACATTATGTGCATGTGTTTGTACTTCTTTAATTTAGAAACAAAACAGATGCAGGTTTTGCTCCTGTGACTGCCTCTGCTTTCCTCCTTCCAGTGACAGCAGCCAGGAGGCATAGTATGTGCTCTCACAACATGTGATCATCTGGTTTCTCTCAGTTTTAGACTGAAATGTATATAGGGAAAGGATTCCACAGTGACTGAAAGCAGCTCCACCTTTCCCTAAACTTGTGAACAGCTATGCTACATTCACACAGCTTCTGTGAACCTCAGAACAGCAGTGAAAGGCCTTCAATGCAGACTTGAAAATGTAACTATTCATTACAGTCCTGGTAGACTGCAGTATTTTGTCTTTCTGTGATACAACCCATTAACTCTTCTCATTGATACATGCAAAATAAATTTTCCCCTAATCGGAAGGGTCTACTTTAGCTGCATCTCTTTTAATAAACTAGGTAGTTTATGACCAACAACACAAATATAGTGAGGTAGGCTGTAATAAATGCAGGCAGACTTTGTGCTTGGAGCTAAAAGATGTTTCCAGCTCTGTGGTCTGGGTATACTCCAGACAGTGAGCATTTCTGCTGCCAGCAGCAGCAGTGCTCGACATGTGCATCTGACAAACACATTTTCCTTCCCCAGGGACCAAAAACCACATTTCAGAATGTGCCCAGGTTTTTTTTATTCACTGAACCCAAGGGTAAGGAGAAGTTTCAGCTGTGATAGATACTTTGAAGTCCATGCTCACTCACAGAAAACATAAATTGATCATTAAAAATTTCCAGAAATAATTTTTTCAGGCTGTTTGCTGTTTTAATTTACTTTACAGATTACTGTTTCTGAGGGTAAAACATGCAGAGTCGCTTCTGGCCTGGCTTACTCCATCTGTCTTATCTTTTATAAACCAAAGATTTGAGCACTGTGGTTGTGAACTGCTGGAAATATTGAGCAGGGCTGCTGCTCCACAGCCTTCACTTCGCAGGAGTTCTGTTCTCCAGGATCCCTTAATAATCTTCCTGCTAGTGAATAGTTTTACTTTTGTGAGTGTGTACAAGATTTTTATGATACCAGGTGTTAGTTACACTTTTAGACACTTCTCTATTTGACATTCTGTACATTACCAGAATGTTTTTCAAAACTTTTTTCTAGCCTAAACCATCAAAAAGTTAGAAGAAAGAAGTTCAATTCATCTAAGTAAATTTAAAATAGATTAACTGTCTTACTCTTATAAGCCAATTGCCTATTTTAGTTCCTTTGATGAAACAAGTCCCGAGGAAAAAAAATCTCAACAAATATTAGTAATACAGAGTGCCTAATTGTCTCTTGTTTCTTCTCAGACAGTTGCTGCACGTTATTTCTATAAAGCTGCCCAAGGAGGACATATAGAAGGGACTTTACGGTGCTCTCTGTACTACATCACAGGAAACATGGAAGACTTCCCTAGAGATCCAGAAAAAGCTGTAATGTAAGGAATGAGACCAATTATTAAATGAGAATATATTTCTGATGTTAATATTTTCATTACTGGTGATTTTTATAGTCTAAATATCTTGTTCTTCTTGGTGCTTACCTCCTTGACAAAAGGTTTTTCTGCAGTAATGTTTGATCTGCATAAGTATGTGTTTTATTTAAATGACCAGTAGATTTTGAGAGATACTGAATACTTTTAGTACTTTTTATTTTTTCCAGTACAAATGGGAGAGATTGTATCAAACAACTCTGAAAGGTCGTATCTAACAAAGTCTTGTGCTTTTTTGATTTTCAAGAAATATCAGATTCCTTATGTGGTAGAACTGGTATTTTGCATCAAAGAACCAGGCAGATAATTATTGATGGCACTTACTAACATATGTTTGTTTTCCTAAAAATAATTGCCAAGATAAAGGCAGGATGTCTCTAATACAGTCATAGAGATGAATGGACATCATGTTCTCATTCAGTCAGTTGTTACAAGACTGATGCAGCAATTACTGTTAAATCCCATAGTTTGTCTTACAGAAGAAGGCAGATCCCATATCCTTTTGTGTCTTTTGAGTCTGCTTGAGTTTGGATAACATTACTGGAGCACAGCTGTTCATTTCTTGTTTGTTCTTTTCCACAGCTGGGCAAAACACATTGCAGAGAAGAATGGCTACTTAGGTCATGTAATCAGAAGAGCTCTCAATGCTTATCTGGAACTTTCATGGTATGTTTCTCCTGTTCTCTTTATTTTCTATTTTTCACTTACTTGTAGCATGGCAAAATAATTAATATTGGGGATCATACCAAAGTAAAATAGAAATAGCACCACTGAAATTAGTTGCAAAACATCCATTGACATAAAGAGGAGGAGTTGACCTGAAGTATAGTTCAACAGTTCTGACAGAATCAAGGGAAAAACAAGGAGTTCGTAGAGGGAAATAGTTCTATCAGCTGATCATGGTTTTCAACCCATAATACTGTGGCATGTGATGCACACTGGATTAACTGGAGGAACAGCTTTCACTTTTAATATTCTCTGTTCCAAACCTCGTATTTTGCTTTCTCTCTTCTGTATAATTCCATGTCATGAAAACTCAGTCTCCTGGATTAATTTGTTTATTTTTCTGTATATGGTTATTATGTTTTCTGTAAATAAAATAGGAGGCTACAATATCCAATGAGCCAGTTGAGAGGTTTCAAAGTAGCCTCCAGGTTAATGCTCCATCTTTGAAGCATCTGTAGACATGAGCATCAGATACTGTATGTGCAGGCATCAGACTGTCATCTGTGATTGAGAAAATGGCTCATTTGGTCCTGCAGTGTCCCCCTGCAAGTACAGTGGACTGATCTGGAGTAACCCATTCCTAGAAGTGTCTTTTTACTCAGTCCATCACAGCCATTTCTCTTGAGGTTTGAGCTCACTTTTCAACACTGCAAAACTCTTGATATTTTTATAGTATGTTCTTTTGTACAAGCCTGTGGCTCTGCTCAGCTCACTTTGCAGTCACATGACTGTCCACAGATAGAGCCTTAAGATTCCAGAAAGTCTGGACTGAACAGCTAAGAGGAAAATTCTGCTGGAGCACCACATGAGATGCCAGTGATTGTAAATGTATGGGTAGTTACTTATAAGTACTGATCCTAGTCATCTCTGGGGTTAGGAGTATGTTCATGCTGAAATTTTTGCTTCTGAACAATTCTTCATATCTTGCATTGGTGCAAATTGTTACACTGCCAACCAGACCAAGTAATATCTCTTCCTTAGTTGTTGATGGCTATAGACACATGTTCTACACATCTATCAGTCATGTAGTTTATTCTTCATGGACTGACCTAGAGGCCTTAAATGTAATTTCTTTTCTGAATTGCTTTTGGAGACCTAAGGATCAGGTGAACCAATTTCGTGTCTTAGGTATCCTGAATTCCTTCTGTAGTCCCAGGTCTTCCTTGTCCTAGATGTTTTTACGGGGCAGGTACAAGGAATAATTTGTAATCTTGCAGAAATAGTTGGGAAACAGGAGGTTACACCTGCTAATTTTGTAAGGACAACTGCTTTCACAATTCTGTTTAAAGTTTCTTTGCTTAAGCTCCTGCTCATGTAGTCAAATGTGTATTTGACCCTATTTGCTTCCAGTATAACAAGCCATTGAAACCTTAAACTTGCCATGGTTTTAGCTTTGTGTCGTGGGGAAAACAGTTGGAAACATGACCCTTTAATAGGAAACTTCAGTAGGAAAAGAGTACACCAAGTGTTTGGGGTTTTTTTGTCTTGTAATTTTAAAACTATACACATGATTTTAAAGACTTCCTCTTAATTTTGAATGTGTAGTCTTCATAATATAGAGTAGATGAGTGACAGAGAATAGGAGAGATGCTCCCCTCTAGTATCAGAGTACTGAATTGCTATACTGCAAATGCAATATTAGCTTGTTTTACAGTCAGTGAGGTGCCTACAGTCCTTAGAGGGACTGAGACTTGTTTTATTAACGTATTCAAAGACAATGAGAGACAAATGCTGTTTCAAAAAGCCCATAGTCTAAAAAGACAAAACAAAAGAAGTCATATAAATAACACAGTAAAGCATACCAAAGAAGTACTCAGATGAATGTTAGGCAGCTAATTGTGGATTTTTTATTTATTTTTTTTAGAGAAGAGTCTTTTAAGAATGTTTTATCTGAGTTATTTAGATAGCTAATTGGGCTTAATATCAATTCTATTTTACCATCAGTCTGGCACTTGGAGTAAATGCACACTGGACCTATTCTAGCTTCAATGCAAGAGGGAAAAGGCTGCAAATTCTTGAGATCCAGCATGACTGGTTACACCAAGTACTGCCAGTATATGTCGCTGTTGCATGGGTTTCCCAGCCTCTTGCTCTTACATTTGTGCCAAAAATTTGCTCGTAGGTGATTTTATAAATTTATTTAGTGCTTTCAGGTTTTTTTTTAACTGTAACTGAAATGCATGTTGTTTTTGTTAGAATTTTCATTAATATATTTTATCTAACATTAGGCATGAAGCTCTGCTGCATTATGTTTTAGCAGCTGAAACTGGGATTGAAGTGTCACAGTCAAATTTAGCACACATCTGTGAAGAAAGACCAGTGAGTAAATGTATTCACAACTTATTATCCTGAAAGGAACACTTGTTAATAATAACGTGATGCTAATCTCTAACTTGTGCTGTGAAGGAATCAATTCTGTTTTTTACAGGACCTAGCAAGGAAATATCTAGCAACTGATTGTGTTTGGAGATACTACAACTTCTCTGTTTCTCAAGTCAATGCTCCGTCATTTGGTATGTATAGGGAATTCTTTCTGAATTTTAATTTACTGGTTTTTTAATTTCAAAAACTGTGTTTGTGACAACTTTTATGTGACTGAGAAAGTGAAGGGGATGTTAATTCCTGCTAATCATGCATTTCCTTTTTAATGTTTTGATAGGAATATCAGGGGAGAAAAGGTAATTCAGGGGTTGTCTTTCAGCACAGCTTTTCTGAAAATTTCCTTTTTATGGCATTCAATGTATAAAATTTGAATAGAATAAAATAAAAAAAAACTAAGCCTGAGGAGACATTAGATATTTAGGAGTCTTAGCAGTTGACTCAAAGTTTAAGGAAAAAAAACCCAGCAGTAGACTTTAGGAGCTCATGCTGTTTAGTTTATCAAAGGGGAAATCCAAAAGCAAATACACTACCATATCGTAATTGAATCATGAGAAACTAATAAAGGCTAAAGGATACCTTATCTAATTTATTATTAGTTTTTCTGTTAGGGTACAGAGTTTATCAATGTTGGCAGAGCTTACCTTGGGGAACTAAAGGATTCTCTGTTAAAAAAACCAGTCTGTAAGTTACATTCCTTAGGTCAAAGTTTAAGGTACATCTGTGACTTTAGTAACTAAGTCATTCTGGTGCCTTTGAAAGCATTACTGAATATTTGGAAACATTAATCTGATTGTTTCACAAGAGCATTTAAGTGGGTTGTAAGAAGCAGGTAGAAAAGTGGAGTGTAAAAATAATTCAAGCTATTAATTTAAATACACAATGCGGAAAATTTAAATGTGTGGAAACCTGATACCACATGGATACAGCTGAAGGCACAGCAGCTGACAAACCCTCTTAGCTTTCCTGAAGAGTTTGTAAGACACCTTAGCAAGGTATAGTTTGGTTGACCCTTTGGTAGATCCACTGGTACAATCTTAGACTAGAGAAACTTTGTAAGGTCATATTCATGGGATGGGACTGTGATTCTATTCAAGTAAAGGAGAGAAGATTTGCTGGGTTCAACAGAGGTAGAATTTTATTACTTAATCTCTTCCTCACATCAGTAACATAAGGGGAGTTTTATCTCAGACCCTTCTCTGCAGTGGTGGAGGATCAAATTCCCAGTGTAGGGCCTGGGATGAAGTCTAACCCTGGCAGTGGAAATTTCCATGGCTACCTTATCAGTGCAGTGCAGGGTGACCTCAAGTCCAGTGCCTGTTGCAGAGGGCACTCCAGGCCAGGCTGGAATTGTGCCCTTGGTTCAGTTGAGGGGATCCCTCTTCTTGATGATTTGCTACAGCATTCGCAGCCTTCCACTCTGCACCAGTGCCAGCCCATCCATGTAGTCTTTCTGCCTTTGCTCTTGGGTTGGTAACTAACTTGCTTCCTGAAGAGCTGTGCTATAGTCCACTATAAATGCAGGTGGAATTTCCAGGTAGCTGCTATAGACACCTAATGCAAGGTGTAGAAATGCTTCAAAGCAGTTGAGGAAAGCTTAGGTCAGGTAAGTGTAGACACAGTCCTGGGAGTTTTTAAACTCCTTAACATAAATTAGTGCAGTGTTGTGCTTGCTCCTGTCTGGGTCAATGCCCTCTGTTTTGACACATTTCATTACTGTGTAGTATCCCAGAAAAATGTTTGTAAAGTATTTTCTGGGCATTGATTCCTTCTAGACCAGGAAAATTGTATACCTGCTGTTGTCCTGAGTTGGGTTGGGTGTGAAACTAATAAAATTATCAGCAAAGTTCTTCAACTTTTGGGAAAGGTTCAGCCACCACAGTGTCAGGTACAGAACAAACATGTAGACAGCATGTTTTAAGCCTCATCAAGTTAGTAGGGCTAATCTGACTAATAAGGCTACAGGTTGCCTTAAGATAGATGCAGCAAGTGAAGAAAGAATGCAATATAAAGTTTCTAAGTCTCAGTTTTAGTAAAAGCAGCAAAATAATTCACTAAATTCATTAAAGAGAAACCATGAGAAATATCCAGGATAAATATTTTCAGTGGGAGGCTGATGTAAAGTAGCCACAGAGACAACCAGAAAGAAAAGGTACCTTTGTCTATTAGTATTGTGCTTTAAATATAACTACGATTAACTTCTCCATCACATTGATAGTTGGTTAATTCAATTCCTACAAATACTCTAAATGATCTCCTACTTGTTTCTTCCACAGCTTATTTGAAGATGGGTGATTTCTACTACTATGGTTACCAGAACCAGTCTAAAGACCTCGAGCTCTCAATGCGGATGTACGCGCAGGCGGCATTAGAGGGAGATTCACAGGTGGGACTGCAGTTGTGAACTGTCTATAAAACATTGGAGTTCAGAGCAATCTGAGAATTTAGCTGAGGCTTGTTCTTCTGCTTGGTTACATCTGCACTGAAGAAACCTGCTAGAATAAGTTGCAATTATTTCAAAATACCTTGTGAGTCAGTAGTTGTTGGTTCATGATAATAGAAGGTAAACTTAACATAGATGGGTAGTCCTAGAATTAGGCTGTTTTGTCAACTAAAGGTGAATGGCCTAATTCAGTGCTACATACCTTGGCATTTTTGCTATTGCAAGGGAAAGAATTAATAGACTGCTGAGTTGTATTCCAGTCCTATTCTCTGCCATTTTAGGATATAAAAAAGACTGGCCTATTTCCCTTGGTATGTTGAGGGAATCCTAGGGTGAATTTTGTTCACCACAAAGGTTTCATCTTAAAATGCTTTGTAATTAAAAGATTCACTATGTCACATTACCAAAGACATGCAGTGTTTCAACACTGAGTTTCTTGTCCTCAGGGCCTTCTGAACTGTCCTGGTTGTAATATTCAGTTCTCCCTGTCCCTGTGGCAATGTCCCCAGACAGTATCTTCTATGTGAAATTATCAGAGGTAGCATAATTGGGTTCTGCTTTGAGGATATTGGGACAAGACATTACTGCTAAACTAGCAAATGAGAGAAGAGATGCATGAACAATTACTTTAAAGTATGAAAGCTAAACTGATGGGGAATCCTGTACTATATCTCATGTGTGTTTGTTTTCATGGCTCTGAAGAGATATGGGGATGCATAAGACTTGTCCAGGTAGGCAAAGCTGTAAGATTAAGGAGTTAACTTGTCTGGAGGAAATTTCTGCTCTGAATTTCACTGTTCAGATGCAGTTGATCTGTAGAGCTTGGTGTAGGGGAATTGAACAGAACAGAAATGCATTTCTGCTTTCAGTCTGTATTTTCATAGTAGATGAAAGATGACAGTTTGATATGGTGACTGTGCTTAAAGAGCAAATAAAAATAATAAAGCTCATATCTTTTTCAAGATGGTTTCTAAGAAAATAGTGTCACAACTTCTGAACACTTCTTTTGCATTTTCAGTATTTACTGTGGGTATGGGTAGGAGAAGAGGCTCTCATAGTTCTTCAATGAATATCACATTATACTAAATGATTTTATAGAAGGCAGTTTATAATTATTTAGATGTTTGATGTTTAAATATACATATGAAAATTCATGTTAAAAAGCATGCATGCTCTTTCTACTGTTAGGGTTTCTTTAATTTGGCCCTTGTCATAGAGGAGGGCAACTCCATACCTTCCTACATTCTGAATCACTTGGAAATTGATCAAGCATTGCATTCGAGTAATACTTCACTTCTTTGGGAACTTTATTACAGGTGAGTCTTTTTTCCCCTTAATCAGCATCTTCTGATTTTCCACAAAAGTAGCATTTACTCTGGAGAACAGCAACTTCTGTAATTATTAACTTTGTTCACTTGTATGATTTAAGGCAGGTTAAGGTCAACATACTCAAAATGCTTAAATTCCCCAAATATATTTCAGTTTATGCCTGTTGAGGAGCTCTGATTATGTGTGGTTACTTGGAATAGCAGGAACTGGATTTAATGATCCAGAAGGTCTTTTTTTGATTCAGTATGTTTAATTTCCTAAGTTATGCACTGGCAGTTTGTATGCCATTCAAACCAACATTTCAATATGGCATAATTTAATACAGAACTTTAAAGCGTGTAATTGGGATAACAGCAGTCCTTCCTATTGATTCTGCAGAGATGTTCCAGCCCGATACAGATATTGTGGCATAGAATATTAGATTTCTGAGAAGGATACAGGTACATCTAATTTTAAATGAAGTCCTACTGCTGTTGAATCATGTTAGTAAACTTGTACTCTGACTGTTTGCCAAGTGTAGCCTGGATGCTTAGACCCATTGTTGACTAATAATATAAAAAGTACACTCCTCGGGTAAGGTATTCTGTGCTTAATAAGTTTAATCTGCTATTTCTCTGAAGTTTTACTTCATCATCTGAAGTGGTGATCTGAGATAGTGATGATGATATTTATTTGTTTTTCTGGATTACTGAGGTTTTCTGCAAACCCATTTGAGATTCCAAGATAATCCCCAGAACTGTAGAGCAGGACTAATTAGTTGTTTTAATCTTCTTATAGGTGTTGGAATAACAGTAACCAAGAATCAATTAGTCCATGCTCATTAGCATTGCTTTATTTTCACATGAGAGTTATGTGGAACAATATTGTACACTCTACTCTGGTATGTATTGCTCTTTTAATACATGCTCATTCATTTGTAACTCTGCCTTGGCTTTGCACTGCTCTAACTACGTTTTTAAAATTCCTGTCACAGATATACTTCATGGGAACCTTTCTTTTATCGATTCTCGTTGCATTTGCAGTGCAGTCTTTTCAGTCTTTATCTGGTAAGTATGTGTCATAGTAAAACTATGAAGAAAGAAGTGATCTTCTTATTTCAGTAGCAACTTCAAAAATAAAAGCGGGAATTCTAGATTTGAGAGAGGAACATGAAAGTAATTTTTTTAGCATTGAAAGGAGGTGGATGAACCAAAGCTTAGCTTGAAGCATGTTGGTTTCTGAAGAATTTCCCTTGATAAAGGAGATTTTTAATAAACACATTAACTGAGTGAGATTATTTCCCATCTCTCAGCATGCAGTATTGTTAGAGTAATTATGACTTTGATTTCCTCGGTTGTCTCTGCAATGTGCAGTGGAACTGTGTTGTCTGTTTCATATGACTGGATCCATTCAGATACAAGGTGGGAGAAGAAGTAAGGTTCCAAGAGCTGGTTCTTTGGAGTAATTTGGGAAGAGTCAGTTCAGCCTTTTCTGACCAATAACAGTATCAGCATATGCATTTAGTCAGGCATTGCAGACTCCCTCCTGTCATAAACTAGAAAGTTTTGCTCTGTGTTGTCTTTACTGATGGGATGGAGAATATTAAGGGACAGAAAATCAAATGCCAGACTTCAGTCTAGTAAAACTCCCGTCATTTTTTTTGCCACATTGAAAGACATATCAGAGGCAAAACAAGATTGCTGATGAAAGAGAAGAAAACTCCTACCATCACATGCAAAAATGATGAGTCATTTAGAAAGCATTTCCAGCTTCAACCAAGTGTTTCTATTCAAAGCACAAGATGATCAGGAAATTGTGGAGTGAATCTGGCCAGTTATGAAAATAATTTCTTCCACTAAATACATTTTTTTACATTGTGTTTTAACCCCTGTAGGCAGCTGAAACCTGTGTCAGAAAATAATGTTTTCTGACATAAATCTGTAATAAAATGCAGAAAAAATTACTTCCACATTGACAACCTACACCTATAGCAAATAGTATTTAAAAAAACCCGACACCATTAAATCAAAATATTATTTGAATTAACACATGTAGCTATGAATAATATGCTGAATATGGAATTAATGCTGAACTGCTTTTTTCTCTCACTAGCTATAATTTATTTAAGTTGAGGATCATTCAACATATGCATAAAGTATATAATTGCAGATATTCTTTCGCTATTTCCTAACCTTTGAATATTATCTTTATATGTAATTTTATATGCACATAATGTTTAAATATTGATCAATAGAGTTCCTAGACACAGTGGGGTCTTTTTTAATAATTTCTTTTGATATTTTTCTGAAGCCCATAATTCTCCTGGAAGAAGATCAGAACCACTGTCAGATGATGTCCCTTCTTCCTCAGGGAATGGCAATGACGATGCTACCAGACTTGTACAGCAAGATGAAAGTACTTTTTCAAACAATTTAGCACAGCAGGATTCAGACCTTCAGAATCCTCTTGTTACAAGCTGAAGTTTAGTTTTCTTAAGGTTGACATCCATTGGGAAAATGGGATATGAACAACTACAAATCTAAGAACTGACAACCAACCCGTACATGGCATTAGTAATGCCATCCAACAGCTGAATTTGTAGGGAAATTCACTGATCTGATTTCTCCATTATAGAGAAAAACCGTCCTTATAATTTATTTAACACTCCAAACAGATAATGCATAGTATCTCACTATACAAAACATGTGATCATACTGTATGTCATGGAAGGACCCAGAAGGAAACATGCAAAGTCTTTGCCTAATGGAAGAATGAGCAAACAGTCCACAGGTTTTGATGAGTAAGTTTTACTGACAAATCTAATCTCTTACTAAATTGCCTTTACTGCATTTGAGCTTATTTATTGGTGACGTTACCAAAGTTTTCCAAGTTGGAATCATGGAAATTACATACAAGTGAAACCCGTTCACCAACACTTTCCGAGTTCTGTGGCACACCATCCAGGACTTCAGTACATGCAATGGTAACAACTAGTTTTTTGGCATTTGATGTTGCATCCTAATTTTTCAATGTGAGAAATGTTTTGTTTTGAAAGAGAACACACCAGGAATATTTGCAATATGGCCATAACATGGTAGTTTTGCTGGCTAAGCCTTAGTCAAAGTTTTACAAGCATCAGTAGTTCCCTGGTGGGCACAAAAGAATTTTTCCTTCCCTGCCAAGAGCCACTGATTAGCGACAGTAGCTCTCGTAATGAATAAATAAAAGAATATTTAAGTGTGATCAGGTGACACAAAATGAACAAACAAACTGGTTTTGGATTCTTCCATAGAAAATGCTGATTTATTTTGTGTTCTGCAGTATCTCTACAAGGCACCTATTTAAGTGACAGTTCATTTAATAAATGTTGGATGGGATCTATGGATAACATGTATGGAGTGCAAATGTCTTCTGTCTGATTTAAAGCTCTCTGTAAAGTGACTGTAGGAAAGGTCTAACCTTTACAGCACCTGTGCAATCACCTCTGCAAAATGATGTAGATCACAGACTATAAATTGCATCAATCTATGCATTATTGAGGGTTAAATCCACTCGTCTTGCACTACATTATTTACTCTTGTAAATAAAAATATTTTTCTAATTCAGCCTGTATGAGGAGGAATTTCTTTTAAGCCACATGTTGGATGAAATAGTATCTTGCAGTTGCAAATTCTCAAGATCATTGTTTACATGTCTGTTTTCTTAGCTTCGAATGGGGCAATCAGCCACACTTCTTTGAAGAATACAGCATTCTCACAGAGCAGACCTGGAGGAGTTTTTGTTTTTCAAGCAAGATATAGGAGGTTTCAGTAAGAAAGGAGTGATTTAAAAAGAAAAAAAGCTTTGACCTTCAGGAGACATTCATATATGCATATATATAAAAACATCTATACACACATGTAATTGGGACATGTTTCACATGCTGAAAACTGAAAATTAAAAAGTGTTGAGAGAAGAGTTGTTGCTTGGAGGCAGCAATTTCATTGCCAAGTCATGGGGGAAAAAATAAGATATTGAGGCTGCCTCCCTGCCCCCCCTCCAGCTGAGAAATTAAATTATGGACCATGGTACTGAGGTTTTTCATTTACTTAATCAAGAACTGTGCAAAGAGTACTTCTTGTTCTTAGTACAGTTGTAGATAGGTATTTTGTTCTTATGTATAGGTATGTGTTACAAAGGAGCTTGAGTTACATAGTAAGGTGTTGTTGACTTGCTGGAGTTAGATGCCGTGCTTTTGATATCCATTGTAAGTCTATCCCTGTTATTTTTGAGGCTGAGTTTCAAAAACTTGTGCATCTAAATTTGATTATGTCAAATTCCTTAACACAAATGTATGGATATTTCAAGAGCGCTCTCAACTCTCACCACCTAATAAAGGAACACAGTGTACATCTGTATTAAAACTGAGACAGGTTTAGAAGGTAAACCCAGAAGTATTGCAAGAAGTCAAGTGTAGGCCTTGAAGACAAGTAGACAATGCCACAATATAGTCACGGTGTTAGGAACCAAATGGCATGTGGAGTTAGATGGTTACAAAAAACCTATTTGGGCATGCATATGTGAAATCTTGGTGTAGTTAGCTACACATGCAAGGTGTATTTTACTACAAATGTTACATGTAGCAAAATTGAAGCCCCTAGTGAAATATTAATCCCATGGAGCTTGTCAGTGGTGGTGTGGTTGCAATCCATGTGTTGCAATCCAGTAGTTTTTAGAGCAGCAGCAGCTTAGATTACATACAGGTCAGAGTTAAGTGTTAACAGTCTGGCTGATTCTGTTTTCCTCTCCAAAGCCAATGTTCTCTACTGTAGTAATTAACTAATTTGGGGATGTCTGCCAGAAACATGATTTCACATCTGTATTTCAGAAGGTAGTTGCTGAAGCTGCAATATATTTCTTGACGCCAGCAGTTAGTAGTTCAGTCTTTGTTTATTGTTACCTATTACATCACAAGTTCTACCAAAGTATACTTCAAGTATGTTAAGATAAGCAACTCTTCACAATAAACTGGCAATAAACTTAAGGCTAAAATGATAAGTTACATTATTATCATCCTTTAAGATCCAGGGGGCTATTATTTGACAACCTAGAGAATCAACCAATTCTCAGAAAGTTAAATGGTTAGTTAAGCAAAGTAGCTATGCAGTTCTACTTCTTCCACAAGGAATGTGGGGAGGGAAGGGAAAAAGAGTTGCTGTATCGAGAATTATTTTTCATAAATTGAAACAAGATCACTGAAGTTTATAGTGTCTGCAGCCTGTGCTGAGTGGTCAGGATGGGAATAAGGAAATAATAAATCACAGCTAAAGAGCTAAAATGCTCTATACACCTTGCTTATACACATTTTATAGTATTCCAGTCATCTGAACAACACAGGCCATGTGTAAGGCAGTCCAAGTGATGGCCATTTTTCTCTTTCTCCCTTGGTTCAGCCCAGAATCATCTTCAGCAAATAAATTAGAGACAGCAAAGAATTTCACAGGAGTTATTTACAAAATAGATTTCCAGTTATCTAAAATCAATGCAGTTTACAACACATAAATGGATTTGCAGGTCACAGCAAGTGACAAGGGAGAGAATTTATTACATATCATGTATCAAAGTGCTATAGGAAGAAGGGATGATATGTGAAGATAAGCTTAAAACAACAACAAAAAAAATCAGTGTTGAGTAGCTCTGAGTAGTTAACATGAGGTTATGAAGGAGACAATTCAAACCAATTATGAAATATTTGCAACTATGTTGAAAAGTTTGTTCATCTTAGAATTGTACAGTAAGGTAGTAGCAGGACAGCCCCGAATGGAGAGGGCATCCTCATGTGGGTGACTGCAACCACTGACTGCACAGTGCTGCTTCCCAGGCCATAGAGTGCATTACATCCCAATGAACAGGTACGAGAATGGACTCAAAGTTCTGTATTAATACCTTGCAATAGAAATTTTATTCAGTGATAAAGGGAATTAGTCTGGTGTACTGAATACCTATTATAAGTATACCCTTTACTGATATAGCTCCCATTTGAGCTACTGGGAAAACATAGATGGTATTTAAAAACCACATATGAAACATGGATTATCTGTGAAGAGAATTGATTTATAGCAGATTCTTGTCTGTGTAGGCTGTCCCCATTGACTAATGGACTATGACATTTAACACTAGCTATTGACCCTTATCCTGAGTGAAAGACAGCACAAAGGTACGAAACAAGTTGAATAAGCTTTGGCTGGAGAATTCCATCCACATATCCTCTCCTTCTTTCCATAAATGCAGGAACTGCATTAAAAGACTGCGATGTGGGAAAAGAACAAAAGTAAAAGAAAAGCCTGGAATTTTTTTAAAACAAGTCTAAGGATAAGGAAACTAAAGAATATCAAGGGGAGTATGAGCAAGGAGCAATTTCCTGTGCTGTCTTCTAAGGTGTGGGTGACAGGAGCAATTGCTGAATAATCAACAGAACATTGTGCATGAAAAAAGAAGAAATGCATCACAGGTTCAGTGTTTATCTACCTAATTTCTATGTCATAAGACCAAATTATTATTTGCAATAAGAAAAGTAACTGTGAGTCTATGCCTAAATAGAAGGTCTGTGTAAAAGCAGCCACATACAGATAAGTGAGCATCAAAACTAGGCAAGATTAGGGTAATGAGTAACCAAAATGGAAAGGAAAAGATCACTTGCATAATTGCAGTGATTACAGTTACAGTAAGCATTAAATATGTATATTAAAAATAAGAACCCAAACCCAAGCAAAAACTCAACCACTTGCAGCAGATTAGATATTCTGATGCACTGTTGTTCCAAACTTAAATTGCACCAGCATTGCTATGTGCCCATTGACTTAAGGGACTTGAGTGGTTTGGCAAGTGCTATCAGATACCCATCCACCTTTGGGCATCTTAATAAAGCCTTCGAAGAAAGGTGGCTGTAACAGGTTTGTTTATAACTGTGTTCAATGATCTTTCTGCTAACATATTCCTTGACCTTGCTTCCCTCCCTGGTTGCATTTTCTGATTTCTGTTGTTTCTTTCATTTGTCCCCAGTGACTTCTCCTTAATCACTTATCAAGTTTCTAGATAGCTCCTCATACTCAGCATTGCAATTTGCTCTTGTCTATTCCGCCAGGTGAGCAGGAAAAAGCACAAGTCCATTAGCAGAACCCAGAACCTTTTATGACAGACTGCCAAAGCAGGAACCAAGATACCTGCTTAGCATTTTCTGTCTGTTCATTACAGCATTGCCAGAGTAATGGATTTACACAGCAAGTAATTGTGAAAGTAAAAAGCAAATCTCCCTGGCTAGATATGTATTAATGAACTAGTCAAGGTCAGGTTCTGCTGTCTGGCTGCAAGGAATTAAACTCTTCCTGGGAATTTGTTTACCTCGTCTGTTGCTTGTTGGAATTAGCCCTGGTCCATAAAATCCCCCTAATGGTGCCTTGCCTTTGTTTGTCTAGGATAATACTTTGCAAATGGGCCAGCTCCGGTTGTACATGGATAGCTCTTCCAATTTAATTTTTGAGTCAACCGCAGCACACTAGTTCAGAAAACAAGTTAACCAGTGCAGTTGAGTTGATTACAATACCAATAGGGGAACCCAGATAGACCTGCTCTAATGCAGAAAACTCTAGACTATTTTTGTTAAACAAATATAAGAATTTTTGGAGGATCAGGCAGCCTGATCAGGAGGACGAAATGGATGAAGACTTCTACTGTTAGAGAGAAGCAGCTTCAAAGTCACAGGCACTGCTTCTCATGGGGGAGTTGAACTACCCTGACATCAGCTGGAGAAGCAACACAGCAAAGCACTAACAGTTCAGGAGATTCCTGGAAAGCAATGGCAACTTGCTGACACAGACAGTGGAATATCCTACAGGGGAATGTGTGCTCCTCAACCTCATACTAGCAAACAGGGAAGGCCTCCAAGGTTGGCCATGCAAAGGTGGGGACAACTTTGGCTGCAGTAACCATGAAATTGTGGAGTTCAGTATCAGGTGAGGAGGATGAGCAGGGCAGCAAGAAAGATTGCTGCCATGAACTTCAGGAGAGCTAAGTTTAGCCTGTTCAGGGATCTTCTTGGAAGAACCCCAGGGAAACAGGCTCTGGAGTGAAAAGGGGTTCAGTAGAGCTGATTGGTATTTAAGGTTCACTTCCTTCGGATTCAAGAATGGAGTATCCCAATGAGCAAGAAGTCAGTCAAATGGGGCAAGAGACTTGTGCGGATGAATAAAGAACTCTTGCCATTACTCCAGCATAAGCAGGAAACACACAGAAGATGGAAGCAGGGTCAGGGCACTTGAAATGAATGTTGTCAGAGTAAATAGGAAGGAGACAATTCCATTTAATCTGGAATTAAATCTGCCCAAGGATGTCAAGGCCAACAAGAAGGAGTTCCTCAAATACATCAATAACAAGAGGAAAACAAAGGATAATGTGGGTCCATTACTAAATGGCATAGGGACTCTGGTAATGGAGTATGCAGAGAAGGCAGTGTTATTGAATGCCTTCCTTGCATCTGCCTTCACTGACAAGAGCAGACCTAAGCAATCCCTGACCACGAGGCCAGGGTAAGCAAATGTTGAAAGAAAAAATTTCCTTAGGTCAAGGAGGATTGGGTTAAAGAACACCTGGGCAAACTTGGCATCCACAAGTCCATGGGCCCTGATGAGATGTATCCACAAGTGCTGAGAGCTGGCAGACACCATAGCTAGGCCACTCACAATCATCACTGAAAGGCTGTGGAGATCAGGAAAGGTCCCTGAGGACTGGAAGAAAGCAAATGTCACCACAGTCTTCAAAAAGGGCAAGGAGGAGGATCTAGGGAATTACCAGGAATCAGCTTCACCTCAGTCTCTGGAAAGCTCATAGACTGCCTTATTCTAGAAGCCTTCTCCATCTCCACATGGATGACAAGAAGGGGATCAGGAGTAGTCAGCAAAGCTAAATCATGCTTGACCAACTTGACTGCCTTCTGTGATGAAACTACCTGGATGGATGAAGGGACAGCAGTGGATATTGTCTACCTTGACTTCAGCAAGGCTTTCAACACTATCTCTCACAATATCTGCAAAGGCAAACTCAGGAAGTGTGGGTTGGATGATTGAGCAGTGGGATGGATTGAGAACGGGCTAAACAGCAGATCCCAGAGGGTCATAATCAGTGGCACAGGGTCTAGTTGGAGGCCTGTCACCAGTGATGTCTGTCAAGGTTCAGTACTGGGCCCTACTGTTTAACTTGTTCATCAGTGACTTGGATGAAGGCGCAGATGCCTCCTCAGCAAGCTGATGGCACAAAGCAGGGAGGAGCTCTGGGCCAATACTCCAGAGGGCTGTGCAGCCCTTCAGAAGACCTTGACAGGTTGGAGGGATGGGAAGAGAAGAACTGTCTGAAGGTCAACAAAGGCAAGTGCAGGGTCCTGCACCTATGGAGGAATAATCACATTCACCAGTACAGGCTGGGGGCTGACCTGCTGGAAATCAGCTCTGCAGAGAAGGACCTGGGGATCCTGGTGGACAGCAAGCTGTCCATGAGCCAGCAGTGAGTCCTTGTGGCCAAGAGGGCCAGTGGTGTTCTGTGGTCTATTAGGAAGAGCATTGCCAGCAGATTAGAGGAAATGATCGTGTCCCTCTGCTCAGCCCTAGTGAGGTGCATCTGGAGTGCTGTGTCCAGTTCTGCCCTCCTCAGGACAAGAGAGACATGGAGATCTTGGAGTGGGTCCAGAAGAAGACTAAAAAGATGATTAAGGGACTGGAGCATCTCTCTTACAAGGAAAGGCTGAGGGAGCTGGGCCTGATCAGCCTCAAGAAGAGACAACTGAGAGGGGACATTCATCAATGCCTGTAAGTGTCAGAAGGGAGGGTGTCAGGAGGATGGAGCCAGGCTCTTCTCGATGGTGCCAAGCAATAGGACAAGAGACAAAGGACAGAAACTGATGCACAGGAAGTACCACTTCAACATCAGGAAGAATTTCTTTGCTGTGCAGGTGACTGTGCATGGAATTGATTGCCCAGACTGGTTGTGGAGTCTCCCTCACTGGAGATATTCAAGAACCATCTGGATGCAATCCTGTACAATGTGCTCTGGGATGATTCTGCTTGAGCAGGGAGGTTGGACCAGATGACCCACTATGGTCCATTCCAACCTTACCCATTCTGTGATTTTGTGATCATAAACTTTCCCTTTAGATTTTTTTTAAGACTTTACTGGTAGCTCTGTCTGATCCAAAACAGTAAGTTATGTATAAAATCACCAGCAGCCATCAGAAACACCAATAGGCTAATACTTAGTAGTTAATTTACTGACCTGAGAAGCTGCCCTTGGTTAGAGATTCAGATATTCATAGCCTACAGTAATTCTGGCCACATTCTTCGGATACCCAGCTCGGACTAACAGAATTAAAAGTGGTTGCTACACTGATTAAAAGCATGTCCTTACAAAGGCTGAAATCCACAGCAGGAGTGACAGCCCTACAGAGATAACCATGGCAAGTGCAGGTGCAGGCTCAGGGGCTCTTGGGGACAGGGGACAGGGGCTGCCTGGCAGCCATGGTGCTGCCCAGCCAGTTTCTTGGGCTCTCCTAGGGCAAATTCTTCTGTCTCATGTGACACTGCACTAGTGTGCTCTGTAAACATACCCTCTGTGCCTTTCCAATGTTGAAAGGAGATAAAAAGCTGCATTTTCATATCTTGAATATCCAGTGAGAATACACAGGATATCCTTGACATTTGGATACTACCAGCCCTGCAAGGGCTGGTGTGGAGGAACAGTATGACACATTGTTGCTGATATCAGGGATAAAAACCACCTTGTTCAGCATTTTGATTAATAGTGCACCTATGCCCCTTAAAATACCCATAAAACTTCCCAGGAAAGCTTTGTTATCCCATGTCATAATTCAGCTACTAAAAGAGAAAATAAAGACAAAGGAAAAAGTAAGAAGAATCCAATAAAAGTATTTTCTTTGAAACATTTAAATGGTTGCGCTAGTGTTAACAACTATGTGCCTAGGACAAAGAAGTTCAGCTTAAAATGTGCAACTTTTGAAGATACACGATATAAATGTTACTTAACTAAAGGATAATTCATCTGAAATACCCCAGATATTTGTCTTACCCTTGATCTCCCTGACATATGTTGTGGTTTAACCCCAGTAAGCAACTAAGGCCCAGGCAGCTGGGATGAGGGAGAGAACTGGAAGAATAAAAGTGAGAAAACTTGTGTGCTGAGATAGAGACAGTGTAACAGGTAAAGCCAAAGCTGTGCACACAGGCAAGCAAAACAGGGAATTCATACATCACTTCCCATGGGCAGGGTTGTGTTCAACCATCCTCAGGAAAGCAGAGCCCACGAGGGTGACTTGGGGAAAAAAAAAATACCTATCACTCCAAAAGTCTCTCCTTTCCTTCTTCTTCCCCCAGCTGCATATTCTGAGCATGATGTTATAATGGTATGGGATACCCCTTGGGTCAGCTGTGGTCAGCTGTCCTGCTGTATCCCCTCCCAAATCCTTATGCACCCCTAGCCTCCTTGCTGGTGGGGTGGGGTGAGGAGCAGAAAAGGCCTTGCCACTGTATAGGCACTGCTTGACAATAATGCAAAGATTTCCATGTTACAATACTGTTTTCTGCAAAAGTCCAAAACATGTGCCTGTACCAGCTACAATGAAGAAATGAAATCTACTCCAGCCAAGACCAGCACAACACACAAACCCATTATATCAGAGTGCTTTAAATTGAGGCTAGCCATAAAAGAAAGCCATTTTGTTTGGCTGTGAATAAACTAAAGCAATGAAAAAACAAAAGGGACAAGGACACACAAAAACCTCCAAACTCAACAGTCACTGGAGTCCTGAGAGTCCTCCAAAGCCTTTTACATCCTCCATCACTCTTCTATCTGGAAAGAAAAGAGCAGCTCTCTGGGTCTTTATTGCATTTCTCTGATAAATAGTGTCTTTGTTTACAACAGCAAAGAAGGGCTTAGAATACTCTCCTGGAAGCCTATGTGCAGCATAAGTCAAGACAAAGTAGTTCAAGAAGGATTAATCAGTGTAATTCCTTGCATGGACTACCCCAAATGCTATTAGAAAGTTAACCTCCACTCTTGGGTGCAAAGATAACAGTTCCCTTCTATCCAGCAATAATGGGTGAAGTCCAGGCTGCAATAATACTTGAACCCAACTGGAGATCATAAGCCATGTTAGATTGCTGATGTTGAGTGGCAGTGCCACAGGGATCATCACAGAGTTTGAACATCCATAACTGGTCCAGGGCATGGGTGGACTGTGATTTGGTGCTTGTAGCCTGTAAATTTTCCATATTTTTGGCCTTGACATAGTTTCTGTGCCTCAAGCCCCAGCACATATCTCAACCACCAAAGGGCATTCCACACCGAGGTACATTTACTGGCACAGGTGAAGTAAATTCATGAAGTGCATAATCTATATCAGAACACAAATTTATTTTACCTGCATTAGATTCAGAACACAGAACGACTCTTTTAGTGTTCTCCTTCAAGATTTCTGCTTGCTGGTAGTATATGTAGCAGCATGTCCTCAGAATTTGTGTTCCATCAATAAAAAAAGTAATGAATTAGATTATCTGCTTGGACATTTGACTTCCAGATTAAATATTGCATGCAACCAACAGGACAGTTTCTGATAGAAATGGATTATTGTTGCAGGAAGACTGGACTTTATACCATCATGGAAATAAAAGTGTTCCAGATCAGTTCCTCTCACTGTAGAGAGAAATCTCATATGACTGTCCTTGTGTTATGACAGAAAACTGCATTACTCTGCTAGACCTAATGGTAAATGTGAGCCTTTACAGGTATATTTTTCCTATTCAAAGACCATAGGAGAAAGCCCACAGGCCTTGGAAAGCATGAGTATTCAGGAGTTAAAGTACAAATTTGGGAGGTGAATGTTCATCTTCATTAGAAATTAACATTTCTTACACTTTCTTCCACACAAAGGTGACAGTCAATTTTTACAAATTCAGAGTAGTTAAATTCTCAGTTCAAGAATTTTTCTGCCTTACAGCTCAAATTTAGACACCTGATTTTTGTTAACCTCTGCAATTATGAGTCCTCAGATCCATTTGAAACACCTGTGCATATTTTTGCCTAATTTACTCCAACCCTCTTGAAGACTCAGAGAAATAGCACTAAGGAGCTCAAAACTCAGAGATACTTGTGATACATCTTTCTGACTGTCCTTGATTACAGTCTCTTGTTACTGTAAATATGAAAATGTCAGTGTGAAGGTATCCCAGTACCTAGCATGTCTGAGAACCTGCTACCCTATTGCTACCCTTTTTAAAAAATATGTTTATAAACAAACTGTGTATACTGAACACACTGATAGGGCTGTGTGGTTATACTACTGTCTTTGCATTAAAAGCCACCTTTTTAATTATTAAAAACATCTTTGTGACTGAAGAACCTACATGGGATGAAGCAGAACTCTAGAGGCTCTTAGTCCAAGGAGGTTCATGTCTTCACCTCTCACTCCACAGAAAACAGCCCTACCCTACGAATTAGATACATTAGAGAGAACTATGAAAGTCATGGCAACAGCACCTGCGTTTGTGCTACAGGAATATGAACGGGAGCTTGGCTTCACCGTGTGTCTATTCAATAGGCATTATCAGGGATTGTTTTACCCTCCAGTGCTATCCTAAAGCAGAGCCAGCATTTTGAGTACTGCTGGTAGTCATTTTCTCAGTTGCTACATAGTCCTGTGGGAACCAATATACGGCTAAGAATTCTACATTTTGGAGGGAGGGGGGCAGAGGGGGGTGGGATTTTGGGGTTTTCTTTACTGGTGGCTTCCGATCTGGGACACATGCACCTGATGCTCTTCCCAAAAGACAAAAAAAAAAAAAAACAAAAAAAACCCACAAAAATCCCCAAACCAAAACCCACAAAAAACCCCAAAAAACCAAACAAACAAAACAAAAACCAAAACCAGGTATAATCTCCCTAATATGCTAATAGCTTCTAAATTCAGCAATCATGAAATCGTATCTCTTTTCTGGTTAGAGCTTTTAAGCCAGCCCTAGGCTGGAGACACTCAGGCTAGCTCACAGTAAGAACAAGTCCCTGAAGAAATATTGCCACCTGACATTGTCCCAGAAGTGCCAATCCACACATGCATCATTGCCATACAGTTTATAAACTACACCACTAGCAGGTGGTACCAGAGCTGTCTGTCACAAGGCTGGAGGGTCTAAGCATCACATCACACCAACCCTCACCTCATTATCCTCTCCAGTGGATGGCTTCCCATGCCGTGTGCTGGCTCCTCTCCCAGCTACCTAACTTTCCTTCCTTTGCACAGGCATATCCTGAAACTTGGCAGTGTAATGCAAAAAATAGTGCTGCTTCAGCTTTACTTCCATGACAGAAATTCTGCCGCTCAAGGCAAAGAAAAACAGGTGGGGTTAAACACTGTATTGCCTGGCAAACTTGAATAATATGAAGTAGTGTCTGCCAGCTCCTTTTTGTTTCTATAATCCAGTCTATTGCATACATTTTCAGTGAAAATATTTCAGGCAAAATATAACAGGTTATGATCCTCCAGCACGTCCAGAGTTTTGCTACAGTAATATTATCTTCACACTTATCTGGGTGTGTAATTTGTTTGGAACAGGAATGTCAGTAAGCAACTATCCACTTCTCAGTGGTTTGATGCCAACCTGGCCTAATCTTCTGTCAATAAAGTCCTCCTGGGAATTTAGCAAATTTGCAGATGACACCAAGCTGAGTGGGGCAGTTGACACACCTGAAGGACAGGATGCCATCTGGAGGGACCTGGGCAAGCTCTAGACATGGGCCTGTGGGTATCTCACAAGGTTCAACAAGTCCAAGTGCAAGGTGCTGCACCTGGATCAGGGCAACCCTCGGTGTGAACAGAGTGGGATAGAGACTGAGAGCAGGCTTACTGGTAAGCACGTGGGGGTGCTGGTCTGTGAGAGGCTGGACATGAGCTGGCAGCCAGTTGTGTCCTGGGCTGCATCCAAAGCAGCCAGCAGGTCGAGGGAGGTGATTCTGCCCCTCTGTTCTGCTCTGGTGAGACCCCACCTGCAGTGCTGAGTACAGCTCTGGGGTCCCCAGCACAGGAAGGAGATCAACCTTTGAAGCAAATCCGGGTTAGAACCACCAAGATGTTTAGAGGGATGGAGCACCTTCCCTATGAGGAAAGGCTAAGGGATTTGGGATTATTCAGCTTGAAAAAGAGAAGGCTTCAGGGTGACATAATTGCAGCATTCCAGTACCTGAAATGAGTCTACAAGAAAGACAGAAAGGGACTTTTTAGAAGGGTATGGAGTGATAGGATAAGGGGAAATGGCTTTAAACTGAAAGTGGGTAGGTTTAGATGAGATATTAGGAAGAAATTCTTTACTGTGAGGGTAGTGACAGTGAAACAAGTTGCCCAGGGAAATTATGGATGTTCCATCCCTGAAAGTGTTCATGGACACCTTAGACAGGGCTCTGAGCAACCTGATTTAGTGGAAGGTGTCCCTGCCCACATCAGGGGTGTTGGAACCAGATGACCTTTAAGGACTCTCCCAGCTCAAACCATTCTGTGATTCTATGATTTACTCATATCACTATTACCCAGTAGTTTTTCTGGTCTGCTATGGGCTGTCCTGCCAGTCGGCAATCCTGTATGACACAACCCCATCTTAATCTATCTAGAGATCCACCCAAGATGTGAGTGCCTAAACTGGGCTTTAAAGACTGCTTTGCAATCTCAAGTAAGACTCAAGTCCATTTCATTCTATTGGAGAAACCAGCATCCCTTCTTAATCACTTTGTGGCTGAGAAAGCCACATCACTTTTAAGCATTTTATCACACAACAACACTGTAAGGTCACTTCAGTTTCCATTGCTTTCCATGGACTTACAGAGCCCTAGGTGACACTGGTTTGGTTCACATCCCTTCCTCTGGCATAGCACAACCTGACTGTGCTGGGAATAAGCTGGGCTAGTTTTAGGTGGTAGCCGTGAACAGGCAGCTAAGGAACAGACAATGCCTTGCATCTGGAGGATTTGGGGTGAAATTTCCTCATAGCTTTGCTCATTTGGGTCCCTCCCTAACAGATTTCCCTCTTCCTACAGGGACAAGCACCTGAGGGGTGGATGATGATGGAACAAGTGCAAACACACAAGGCCAAGTGCAGGATCTGGCAGCTGGCTTTGTGGAATCTCATACAACTGGGCTTGGCCTATTGATCCAGCCTGTCCAGATCCCTTCACTGAGCCTTCCTGCCTCCCCAGATGAACACTCCCACCCAGCTCGGTCACTTCTTCTAACTGAATGAAGGTGCACTTGAAACCCTCCCTGGAAGTATTTAAAAGATGTGTAGATGTAGCACTTAGGGATGTGGTGGAGCGGTGGACTTGAGAGCATTAGGTCTACAGTTGGACTCAAGGGTCTTTTCCAACCTAAATAATTCTGTGATTCTCTATCCATCCCCAGCTAGCACCTCAGTTCCTCCAACGCTATTTTAGGTCAATTGTCTGTATTCTATAATGGTGGTTGGCCACATTTTATGCCATTTTCCCAACCACAAAGTGTGTAAGTTTTCTTCAGAAAGACAAGCATCCTGCTCTGTATAAAAATCAACAAAAAGATCCTCAATGAGTACATCCTTCAGAACATCACTAATATGATCAAGAAAAAAAAAGGCTTCCTTTCCCCATGTCTCTTCTGGTTCAAGAAAATATTCTGGATAGAAGCATCATTCCTTCCTGCTATAATAAAATGGGTTCATTCCAAGTTAGCATGTACCAAATTATGAGAAAGTTAACACTTACCTCACATTGAACAGAGTGGCTCCAAGTGCATTTTTTTTCCTACCCAGGAGCTAACCATCAGACACAGAAATACAGTTGTTTTTGGCTCATACCAGTAAGCCAGAAGCTCACTGCCTATAGCAAAGGGTTGGGTTTTTTCAGTCACTTTTCAGCTGTTTTCAATCACTTTGTTTTACTTTTAAGTTTGACCAGCTGTACCCCAAGAGCCCCAGCTTAGCTATTTGAGATACTTTATCTCTCTAGGGAAGTTTTTTCTCACCTGAAAAGTTGCTTGAGGCAAAAAAGTTTTGAATGGTATTCACTTGTAATCCAATGACATTAAGTAACATTTTGAGGGCTACTTTATTGTTTTTCATTCCTACTTAATTTTCTTATTTGCATATGTGAAAATACATGTGTTCATTTAAACATAAACAAAAAAATTTGATCGTTTGTGGTATCTTACCCATCACCAGTTATCCTACTAGTCATTTGCAGACCTAAGACTAAGAACTGCCTATCATATAATGTGCACATGCAGGCACAGGCATGCTATGAAAATTGTGCCCTACAGAGGCCAATGTCAATGTCTGCTTCTGAGGTAAGCAAGGCACCTGGCCCAGGTGAGGCAATCTTAAATTCCTCTGTGATTTGCATTCAGGAGAATTGCCAGGACATGTCAACAGATGGTGCTGAAATGGCCCTTTCTATTGATCAAATGCAAAATCCATTCTCCGCACTGTGATGTTCCCCATTAACCATAGTTTGCTATATTGAAGATGGTGTACAGATGCTGTAGGAATTCTGCCATCCAGTCTCCCTTGTCAGCTTTGAAAGGTGGCTAAGCCTTTTAAATGCTAAATTTGAAGTGAAAGCACTGAGTGTTGTAAAACTGATCTATCTGACATTTTGGCTTAAATCTATGACTGAACAAAGAAGGGAGGAACCCCCACTGAATTCCTTCTACATGCTGCCCTGTGCCTGAGCCAGCCCCAAGCCCTGAGTCCTGGTGTTCAGGCTCCAGGTGTCCTTGAGACCCAACAGCTCCACCATGCTGATGGGGTGAGTGTGGGGACTGTCCCAGACGAACATACCTGGCTGTTGCATTCTGCAACTCCTCCAGAGTCTTCACTGCCCTACAAATGCCCTAACATACACAGGGGTTATGTCTTGTCTTTGTGGATCCTCCAGCTGAGTGATACTTCCAGCTCTGACCAGCTCAAGCTTACACGTTCTGTAAAGTCATCTGTAGTGTCCCTGTGGTAACAATTTTCATTGACAGAATCCTTCATTAATTACTCTTATTAAAAAAATACCCCATGGTGTGTCCTGAAACTGGTTATTAATTAAGAGTGACAAAAGCTGAGTAAATGCAGCTTCAAACATTCCCCCCAGTATGGTGTGACAGGTCTTCCCTCGCAAGCTGATATGGTGTAATAAAGTCCCAAAGCTTTACATTAAGATGTGGCATGCTGTAATTCACCCATGCCATCTGTTATGCATGGCTAAGACAACAGCTTTGAAAGTTGCTTTTTGGGGCTTATGGGGCACATCCCAGAGGGTCAGCTGCATGTGGCTTGGGAACAAATTAGCTTTACTAATAGAGGAAGAGTGTGGTGCTCTCAGGCAATATCCATATCCATCACAGGACAGCTCATTGCAACAGGGGAGGACAATTTAGCAATCAGAATCTCCAAATTCACCAAGAGCCAGACCTCTCAATCTCTGGAGGGGTTTATCATGATTATGATTGACCTACACCATCTCTTAGACTATTTTTCAGTTACTGTTTTCAACATTGTTGTTTTCCTAGCTGTAATATCTCAGCTTTACAGCCACTGCTATCTGTTACTTTCTCACATGGGTCACTCTTCCAGCTGCAGACATATATCCCAAATGTATCCACATGAACTCCATGCACTTAACACATCAGCACCCCTCCATGTGTGTGCATACCCAGGGAGAGGTTCCCAGGCTGCTGCCCTACTGGGGGTGAGAGGTCTCCTCCATCCCTAACCCCATCAGTGCCCAGGATGAACCCCTAGGAGGGGTGCCCCTGAACACTGAGTTTCTTTCTCTCAGTAAATGTTTTGAGCCCATCTTTGAGGGCTCTGTTGAGATTGTGAATGCATAGGTGGTGGTCTCCTACCTGACTGGGAGTTGTGAACAGGAGATGCGCTATCATTTCCATGACCACAAGGTACCTACAGAAGGACTGCCACTTTCATGCATCTGTGCTTAGGATGCCTTGCTGGGCTCAACAGGCATTTTGTTTTACTCCAAGGGAAGTAAAAGGTATTCTTTTCCACCATGTTGCAAGGTAGTGTTGAAATTGCTGATGATGAATGCCAAGTGATCTCTGCCTGCTGCAATGCACATGCAGTAATTTAACCACCAGGTCCAGTCAGACAGCCCCAGTATCAACTTCACCTCATCCCACCCCTGGAAGTTCTGGCCTGCTTTGGAGCTCAGTTCTTGCAGCCTCGTTCCTGCCTCTGTCTGTGATTCCTCAATCCTCAGCATCTCAGGCTTGCAATGTGAGAGAGGGAGGGGATAAAACAAAATGTCACTCCTTACCCCTACTTTTCCCAGGCTAGGTGAACCATCATCTGCAGGTTTCCTTGGTTCAGCCGCACTGGCATGTTTGAGGGAAGGGAAGAAGAGCTGCCACAGGTACAAAAGACTGAAGGCAGAGATGGGGGCATACCTGAGACAATGAGTTGCTTAGGATTTTTCCTGCTCTGTCCTTTTTTCTCCTTTCCATGACAGAGGTGTCAGCTCTGAGGTCAATGAGGACATTCCCAGCAAATCAGGCTAAGCAGAGTTCCCCAGGACATACCCTGACTCAGTTCCTTTCTACTTCCAGTGCACTAACCCCTGACCTGGGCTACTGTGCTGCCAATTACTTCAGAAATACTGCCTGTGTCACACCTGTCCTCAAGCAGAGGCCACAGAATGCTCTGCACCCAATGCGTGGGAGCAGCCCTATGCTTCCTACTCTGCTGGGGTGTGTTTGAGACTGTTCTAGCACAGTCTTTGAGGAAGACAGGTATCTTTAAGAATATATTTTTAGATAATTTAACAGCTGGAAGCAAGAGTCAAAACTGGGTTTGTATTATCCAGCAACAGCAGAATCAGCCTTCAGCTGGCAACCATTTGAGATCCAGTGCCTGAGGCCATTGCATTAGTCAGTTAAAATAAGGCTTAATGCTCTCCTCACTCACACGTGCACCAATGTTTCTAATGTCAATTATGGCCACATATTGCCTCACCAAGGGCAACATTTGGTCCATAAATTGTTTGCATGTCCTGTAATTTATGCATTTTGCATTGTGTAAAAAACCTCAGTCTACCACCTATGGTGTTGGTTGCAAAATAGCTGCTCCTGTAATTACCCTGATTGTTTATGCCATGGTAATATGTCCTTAGACGTTGAGCCATGTAAAAAGATTAATACACCCCAAAAGTGTAAATGGCAATTAGGGAATTCCATCAGGTGCTGAGTAAGACAGTGTTTGTGACACTTTAATTCTAGCCTTTGCTGTGCTTCTCTGTCTTGTTAAAACACTTGGATCCCAATTGTTAGAGGAAATCTGCTTAGAGACATCTCCATGAAAATCAGTGTATGCAAAGTGAACGCTCAGTTCCCTCATAGGGATCATGTGTTTTCTTTGTAATAGAATTGTCGTAAAGGGAGTAAGATCTACAGAGTATTCACTGTAAAATATCCTAAGTGGGTTTGCACATACAGGGTCACGCCTCTGGCATGTGGCAACACCAGGAGTGGCCATTAGACAGCGAAAAAACATTCAAGTACAGATAAAGCACTTGTATGGAAACAGAGCCCATTGAGGTTATGCAACTGAAACATGGCCTGGCATTCCCTGGCATGTTTGTGGTATCCCCCCTTACACAGCTCTTGAAATAGTGGAATTTTGCTCTGCACTGCTCCCTGTGTATTTTTAACAGACCTGGTCAGATCCTTGGTGTGTTGGTTCAGATGCTGCCAATGATACTGCAACAACTTGCACCCCTAAATAATTTGCTGTAAATCAGAAAACTATCTTTTTCAATGGCAGAGCCAGTGGTAGTCCTAAGGACCTGGCTGGGTGCCCAACCCTACATGGTGAGATGAAGCATTTAACTGGCATCTCTGACTAACAAGGGCACTTCAGTGATAGGCCTGGTGCAGGTCAAGGCAGTGTTATCAAGATTCTGAAACTGGGGAAGCCAATGTGGCACTTCAGCACAGGGTAACAAAGCACAGGAGCACCACAAGGACCTGTGGGCAGCATGGTTAAGTTTGCAAGCCGAGGGGAAGAACAGTGAGGAGAACAGAGTGGAGAACATTGGCATGAGCAACCAGGCAATCAGCTGAATCATTGCTTGAACATTTTGAAGGCTTCTGATGAGTGTAGCACTCCATGACTTCGCTGCTGGTGGTTAAGCAGCAACAGTCACTGCTGAACTTTACCCCAGGGAGCTCCACACAGGGTTTGGAAATGGAAAGGTGGGTGACACAACCTGTGCATGTTTCCTGGACGTGTTTAGGTTCCCAATGGACAGCGAGCCATGGAGAGTGATGAACTACAGTATTTCTGCGTGGGTGTAAGAAGCTATAAGTTCTAAATCATGGGCCTGGGGTGCTTCCTGCATTTTCAAAAGAAGACAGTTTACACTGTAGCACATAAATATTGGTGTTATCAGAAATACTTCATTTCACTAGGGCATGGTGCAGTTGGGAATGAGAGCTCTTTTGGGGGCTCTTTCCTCAGCTACGGTTGCACTCATAGTTAGGAAGTCTAATGACACTTTTAATACTCTTTAAAGCATTTAACAAGTACTTTTTATTTCTCTCTACCTGATTAATTCTAATCTCCATAGGTCATGTGTGACTAAAAAAAAAAGTAGGATAGATATTTTTGCCCAGTTATAAGCCAGACATCACAGGCTATAATGAGAATTTTGGAAACACTGTTTGCCAGAGAACACAGGGAGAACCTGAGTTTAGTGCAGTGATAGAGGTCATTTGTTATAACTCATCATGCACCCTGTTGCCACAATAGCATTAGCTTTGCTCTCCCATGCTTGACTTCTCTGAGGACAATGTGCAGCACTCTGCCAGAAAATATCTTGACCCACACAAATTTACTGAGCATTTCTGTTTATTTTTCTCCATGTGAAAATTTCTCATTCATATGAAAATACTGAACACCCCAGTGCTTTTCTTTGGTGCTGGATGCTAACCTGATTCCTTGTCCATTGCATCAGCTCAGGCTAGAACTTGTCTGCATACTTATTTTTCTGCAAGCTTTCATGATATGTATATAAAAAAGGATTATGAAAAGATCTCTTTTTTTTTAAACTTCTCTTTATTTTTACATTCAATGCATGAGGACAGACAAGATGAATATTCGTGACAAAGTATAAAGTCATATACTGTCCTCAAAACAGTTAAAAGATACAGTGTTTAAGAGTTTAAAAAAGTATTTTAGAAACATTGTATTCCCAAAATTCCTCATTACAGAAAATTCACATCTTTTAGAAGAGTTCAATATCCTCGTGCATAGAGCCATACCATGAAAGTATATAGTTGTTTTACATCTTTATTTTAAGAAATCTGTCTCTGCATTGCTAACTATCTTTAAGTAACCTGTTGATAGAGCCAACACCTCCACAATATGCAGTATACACAGTTACAAACAATTTGAAAAGTTATATTACAAAATATACAGTAGTTCCTTTTTACATTTTTGTAGATAAACATTGCATAGTTTTCAAATATGTAATATATAACACAATCACGAGCCTTTTTCTCTATAACTTATGAAAAATTCTGTACACTCAAACAATTATAAATAAAGTGTAAATATCTTTTAGTAAGAGTAAGGGGGGAAATATACCAAGACATATTGTGTTGTCAAGTGTTAAACAGAACTATTTGTTGGAATCTGCTTAACACAATGGCACAACATGGCCTGGAGCAAGGAGAGATCATAGGGGAAATGTTACAACAAGGAACCATAAAGTACTGATATGTCTGACAATTATTACCCTGATTCTTTTGTAAGAATTGCTTTCCCACAGTTACTATCACTGTTCTTGATGGCTATACTTCAAGAAGTAAAGTAAGGTGCATGTTGTTTAAGAAATGAGTAAAAGTAGACTAAAATGTTTCCTCTTTCAATGGATGGTCAATGGAAACTTGAGATAACTTGGAAAGAATTCTGGCTATTTTTCTCATATTTTTGCCAAAGAAACAAGGCTTGGAAAATGCACACTGGGATTTAAAGAAACAGATTCTAAAAGCATCCAGAATTGTGAGAATAAAATGAAGAAGAATTATTGAAGATATCAAAATTCAACTATAAAAATGGGATGCTGACAAAATTCTGTTTCAACTCTATGAAGGACAAGGAAAATCACTTTTAAAAGAATAGTTTGACATAACTCTGCTGTTTGCTACTACACCTCAAAAGAGCAGAACTATACCAAAACTAGATGCTTTTGGAAATTCACTCAGATTCTAAGCATTTTGCCACTGGCTCACAATTATAGAAACAGTCAGAATCTCAGTATGGATGCAATTTACAAACACATTTTCAGCGACATAGTTTGCCAGTTTGAACGTCAGTTTAAAAATGTAAATGAAACCAATTTTCACTTCTAAAATGTATGTATTTACCTAATAGCTGAATTCAACCTACTGAATTTCAAGGTCTGCAGAAAACAACTATTCAGAAGTAAATGTGTTCCAGCAGCACTGAGTAGCTACCTTACACTAAGGGTCTTCTCAGCATTTCCAGTACAGGTTTAATTTAAAACTCAGTCACTTAAACTGGCTTTAAATGACACTTGGCCTACACTGAGCCACCTAATTTATTTTTAATGTTAGTAATTAGACTTCAGGTATTATCCCATAGTCACTAATATCTGAGCAATTGAAGGCCAGCAGAAATACTCAGTACATCTTTGAAATCCTCTTTTCCTGATGTTGAATTGATGCCTTCTGTCAGCCCATGATTCAGAGCAACCTCACAACTATTTACTAAAACATCAGTAATGGTAAAATTTGAGCACATCAGTTTCCCACCAAGTATTTCTCTACCTATGGATTTGCTACACATGATAATGACTACATTAATTATGGATTTTATTTGGGATTTGCATTGCTACATACAATTGCCAGGAAAATTCACATTATTTCCAAGGAAGGTGGTTCAGAGCACAAAGGGGTGGTGAACACCCCTTTCTCTGCAGTAAACATTACCACATGTCCCGTGCTAGCCACAATCTGCTCTGCAGGTTCCCTCTTCTGTAGCTCTGAAGCCAGTCTTTACCACTACTCTGAAAACTTATTTTGTGGCTCAGGCAAATGGAGTCACATCTGCACACAGAGCTGGCATCAGGCAGGTAGCTCTCTCCTCCTCTACAATGGACACTTGTCCTTCCTTCTGCACCATTCCTCTGGCTGTGGAATTACATGGTGAGCAGGATTGAAGAGGGTCATCTAGAGAGCAGAATGGCAACGGAACCACATCCTGAGTCAATCAAGACCTTTGGTAGCCACCTGGTGTCTCCAAACACAGTGCAGAGGGAGCAGCAATTACTTTTATGGCCCTTAGTTGAGATAACAAAAGATTTTAACTTCTGCTCCTGGTGTTAAAGGAGACAGACAGAGCTCCAAATAGGCTCATGTACTCTTTATGCCAGAGTAGGATTCCAAGAGCTTCTGAGGGATGTCTCAGCATTTCATTTTCCTTCACACGCATAGAACAGATTTTGTCCATTCTAGAAGAACTAATGGTTTCCATTTTGACCACTGCAAACTGGCCAATGGAAACACTAGGAGTAATCTGTAACACTCCCCCCCCCACACCATCTTTTTTTCTTAATTTCCAGGTCTTTTTAGCAATTATAGAGTAACTTCTGCTGAATAAGTCAGAAGGTCAGATAGGCTGTTCTAAAAGTGCATTGTTAGTTTGTTTTTTAAGTCTGAATTGATTGCCACTCCTTTCATCTCTCTCTTCATGGGACTACATCAGGATTTCTTTTGTTTGCTACTGATAGCATTGGAGGAAGGTACCGCATAGCAGATCCTCTGTGAGCAAATCTGTCATTAGCTTTGCAAGAGCACAGATTTCCTAGGGACTCTGTCAAGCTTGTTTGACTCCATTCCTTGATGAGTGATGTATCACTGGTTTCAGAAACCTAACAAAATGTTCACTCTGCCCTCAGTGCATAGTCCAAGGTGGTTTTGAAGAGCCTGACTGTCCTATGCGGTATTTCCGCTAATATGGGTCGATCCACTACTATAGGGCTGTATTGTTTGTGCCTGTTTTGTCAACAGAAGCTGCAGCTGGTGCCCTTCTTCCACCTCTTTCTTCATCAGCCATTGCCATGGTGTTTTCATAAACCTCTGTAGTTTTTATTTGCTTGTCTTTGGCACCTTCCTGTCCAGCATTGATTTTGCAACACTTGCAGAAGCCGCAGCAGTGTTTCCCACAAAAGGCGAGTGAAGCCATAATTATATTGTCCCAGGGCTCTAGGGAGTGCATCCAGACAGGTAGGAAATCCCAGTTTTGGAGCTTCTCAGGCAGAGAATGTGGTCGCCTTTTCTGCATAACGTTAATTACAACCACAGCAATAAAAAGAGCAAGTAGGGGAAGGCAAACACCCAAAAGGACTGGCCAGCCTGCCAGCGACAGACCAAATACAAATAAAGGCAAAAGAAAGAAGCAGACTAGAAGATAAAATATAGCAAACCATCTGTACTGGGCTGTTATGTTTCCCAAGGTCTTGCACATGCGGATTGGCAGCCGGGTAAAAGGCAACGGGTAAAACAGAATAATCCCAGAGACGTTGAAGAAAAAGTGGCACAAGGCAATCTGAAAGCAAAAACAGTTGAGAAGTTCATTGGTCAAAAGGCCTTTAAAATGCTCCTTCCCACATGTTAATAACTTCCAGTGGCACTCAGACTTCATAGTTTCCCTATCCTTGCTCCCCACTGTTGTTTCTTGTTTTTCATGCTCTTTCTCTGTAGGGCCTTTCCTAGCACAAAACAAAGACTCAGTAATGCCTCACACACTGTAAAGATCACTGCCTACAAACATGGGACATATGTGGACACAAGCCAAGCCTAGAGGGGTTGTCGGATCCCCCTGCAGATAGAGAAGCCTTAAAACGCAGCTTCCAACTGCAAGAAATGGTGTCCATGAGAAATAAAGCTGAAATACCACACAGGTCTCAGCCAACAGTCCTGTTGTTGGTAAAGTACGGAAACCTTGTGAGAATTGTTCAGTGTGGGGTCCTGCATCCTTAAGGTTTTAATGAAAATAAGAGAAGTATAAATTAGATTCTGCACACAGGCTACTGGAAATTTCTAATGGTACAGACTTGTATTTTACAAACATTAGCTAGAGATTATAGACCACAGAGGAGATTCCTGGAGTGGGACTTTGTCTTGTTCACTATAATAATTTGATTTACATACTTCAAAATTTATTTTTTTAAAAATAAGCATTGAGACATCCACTTCTTAAAGCTTTCAGAAGTAACTTAGACAGAATAAGCATATACTGAACAAAACAGTACACTCCTTGCTCACCTTATCTTCATTCTATAACTGTTATCAGACTAAAGTAAATATGAAAGTACAGGAGTTTATTTTTAAAGTGCATTATAAAACCAGTATGTTATCATGAAATCTGAGCTTTATCAAGATAGTATCTTCTCATGATTACATCTGTTCTATCATGCCTGGGGACAATAAAATGGTTTCTGTAATTTTCTTGATTTATTTTAGCTACTTTATTCACAAAGGAAATGTCATTATCTTTTCCCTCTTTGATGTAAAGTGTTCATTCAAATGTGATCTGCTGCCAGGTTCTTTACCAAGTGGAAAATGGGAGGCCAAGGCCAGGCTACCTACTTTTTAAATAGTTTGAGGCAACAAGGAATTCAATAAAACCCACTGAGATTACATTTACAATGAGAAAAATAGATGCCATGATGTTCACTGCAACCTTGGATAGACAGAGAGCTTGCCAGCTTAAGGGCTGTGCAGCCATCACTTAGGTTACAGTAGTTCCTGTACACTGTTGAACTGAGCCAGGGGCCTGAGAATAGACCTTACCAAAATCAGTAACCTTCAGAGGGTTGTCAGATATATGGGCACTGAATTTCAAGCTGCAGAGATCCCACACTAAGGGGTCAAGTGGCCCACCCTGTCTTAGTTCTGAATTAATTCACTCAGCTCAAGCCAATTTAAAAAAGGAAGATTTAACGATATATTGACATTCTGGGAATGTTTAATACAACCTTTTTGCTCTAGCAGTTGAAATTAATAAGCCATCATTAACATCACATACAACATCAGGCACAACATCCATGGCATATTTGCATTACAGCAAATTTTGTCAGGTTTTTCTTCAGAAAGGTTGCAACTCCTAAATGAAGTCAAAGAAGCACTGGTTTATACTGACCTGTAGTGAATATTTTAATGTACTCCCTGGACTTGCTAAAGCTGCAAGTATAGCTGTTGTGGTTGTGCCAATGTTAGCTCCTAAGGTAAGGGGATAAGAGCGCTCGATGCTTATAACGCCAATACCTGTGAGAAAAGAAGCAGAACTGAGTTGGTTTCAGACTGATGGAGAAGATAAAACATAGGGGTAGAGAACACAGTATTGACAACTTACCAACAAGGGGTGTAATAGCAGATGTGAAAACAGAACTGCTTTGGACAACAAAGGTCATACCAGCCCCTGCAAGCATAGCCAGGTATCCAGCTAGCCAAGTAAAAGGAAATGGGAAATCTAAAAAAACAGAGGGAGAACATTGTTAGCATAACGGATTGTTCTGTGTAACAGTAACACAGCAGTGAAGACTATTAAGCCATCAAAATGCAGATAGATTTTTTTCATATATTCTCTAAAATGACCATTTGGGATCAGTCAGTTCTATGGTTTACCCTATTAACTGCAGTCCCTCTCCAGCCTTCCACCATTTATTACAGTGAGATGGATACTAGAGTAGGCAGACACCTGAGATGGATACTAGGCTAGGTAGTCAGGACATGTCCTGACCAAGGGTAGCATACATGTTGCAATGCAATTAGGTGCCAGAAAAGTTTCTACAGAGGTTGACACAGAACCCTCTATGTGCCTTGAGTATCTTGGTTTCAGCAACCAGGCACCCACTCTGAAGAGCGTCCTGAGAAAGGTGGTTTGTTCTAACCAGTTTCAAGCAGATCATCTCCTAAAAGTTTACTTGTTAACTTTTGCAAAGAAAACTAAACATACTGATTAGAGAAACTAGGCCCAGTGGTCCCCTGCAGTCTGCAGATTTGTGAGTGAGCTGAGAAGTAAGAACTTAATCAGCTGCAAAGACACAGAGGAACACAGAGCAGATCACAAACGAAATAAACAGCAACTGGCAGCTGTTACTTTCTACCCCTTGGTTTTAATTTGGGCCTTGTTCTTTGCCCAGGGGAAGAGAAGAGAGCTTGGAGACCACTTTGTTGCCTTCCCCATTTCTGTGAACCCTCTCCTCAGCCACAGCCTGGGATCCATTCCGGGACTGCCTTTCTCTACTACAGGTTCTACTCTCTCCATTCCATACAATATGCAGGAAAAGCAGCCAAGCAGAAAAAAACCAACATTTGCACTTAATGGATCCAAGCTGAAAAAAACTGGAGAGTACAGGGCGAGACAGAAAACACCACTATTGAAAGCTGCCTTACCCTACTGAAGAGAGAGTTAGGCAATGGAACAGGACAAGATCATTAATTACGACAAACTTTTTTCAGCTTACTTTAGAAGGAACATTCAGGCTCTCTGCCAGAACAGGCAATCACAATCTCAGCACTTCAGTGCTATCTTTTGAGGATGGGAACATTACATTTCTAACAGCTAATCATTATACATCAAGAAACAGAGCCTGGACTTTGGTCTCTGATGCTGTTATTCTGCTGCATTTCTCAATCAAGCTGTTCACTATTAGATTTTTAAAAGAAAGAAAAAAATACACTTGAGAGATACAATGTTGGGGGGGTTGTGTGATTTTCATTCAATACTGTTTCCTTTAAACTATTCTGCATTATCTGCCAGAACAGGAGATATTAATAAGCATGCTCAGTGTCCTTGTCATTCCTGAAAACAATCCTCAGGAAAACCAGGTAATTACCAGTGTTGATTGTCTTCTTGATAACACTCGCCACTTGTCCTTTAAGCACAGAGTTTAATAGCTTAACGATCGCTACCAAACAGGAGCACAGAACAAGCAGGGACAAAGCCAGAAGGATGAGACCTATGGCAAGATCAGGCAGGTCTGAGTTTGCAAAGAGGTGCTGGCCTGAAAAAGAAAAGAAAAATTAATTAGCCAAGCCACATTTTTGCTTATGTTCCTAAGCCCAGCCCTAGTTTTCATACATGTCACTAAGAAAATGGGACCAAAGCACACACAGCTTGAGAGGTTGATACAAAGACGGAAAACGCCACCTCCCTTGCTCCACAAAAGCCATGTCTGAGTGCGACAGGACAATCTCTTGTATAGACAGGCTTATGAAACACACAGTGGGTACTTCTATGGGACAGGCAGGAGCTAGGTGCCAATATGCAAGGGAGAGAAGTACTATGGCAGGAGGAAGTTTCGGGGTGCTCCAAGCTGGATGGCGGGTCAGCTTTTCCATAAGTGGCTGCATGCCTGAGAAGGGCCACTGAAAGTCCTGTGGGGCATGCACAGGGATGGAGATATCCAAGCAACCATTACAGCAAAGTAACCATAGCTCCAAGCCATCTGAACAGCAAGGGTGACATGATACTGAAGGCCTCAATTACTGATATCAGGGAGCATGGAAAGAGATCCATCTGCAGCCAGATACCATGATGATGCTGGTAACTCCAGCTGTGTAGCTATAACAGAGCACAGGCTCCTCGGACAGCACCTGCAGCAGTACCATGCGTCCGTGTGCAGGCCAGGGCTTCTTGGTACACCTCTGAAGTGGTCTGTTAACACCATTAGAAAGCTATATAGATTTGTAAAGATATTGCCCTGAAGAACTTACATTTACTTATGTAGTCTGTTTCAGTTATATTCTTGAGGGTCCATGTCACGTTACCGTCAGTCCAGCAAAAGTCAGGAGAAGTGCAGTTTTCTGAAGGTGGAATGGTAACATTCTGCAGTGTCTAAAGATTGCCAGACAGAGTAGATAGTTCAGTCATCTACAACTACCCTTTATTAAGAGCTAATATAAAGTGTTATATTTTTATTACAACGAAGTATTCATCAACTAAAGGCAGAATTGTAAGCTGACAATTATGGTAAGGTTGTGCTGTTACCCAAGCCAATCAGTACAACATTTAAAGAGTAAAATATCCCCCAAATCTTCTACATGGTAATAACCATAGCACCAAGTCTTTAAAAGATAAGAACCTTAACTACTAATGGCATTTGGTGGAGTGAGGTGTGTATTAGGCTGCAGTTGTGGGATAGTGGCATTCCTTTTCCAACCAGTGCCACTGATTCCTTGGTCAAAGAAAGACCTCTTTACTATCATCTCAACAGCATTTAATAATGTAGTGAGTACTACACAGGGCTGTGATTCAGAATGCTACAATACTGGTGCAGCCTCTGTTGCTGGATGAGAACAAGCTGCTTGTGCTGCCTTTCTGCGCCTCAGTTTTCCTGTCTGTAGAAACAGAAGTGGTGCTACTACTTTCCTTTTAATGTTTAAATGCTGAGCTAATTACAAGCACTATGATTTGCATTACTGTTATGAAACTAAAGCTGAATTTCTATTTATACCACAATAAAACCTTCCCTTGAGGCAGTTCTAGCCCATAGACACTGCATTCTGACACCAAGTCCGTAAGTCCTTATGCAGACTAAGGAAGAGTTTGCTGACTGAGCTGTACTTCCACATGGGAGCAGCTAACAGGCAGATGGACTCTGAACCACGCTGCTGAGCAGGAGGTGTATGTCAAATGCATTTGAGTGATTTTCTTTTGCAGAAGTAGAAAAAGAGAAATCATTGCTGGGCACTGCATTTGCAACCCCTTCCAGCTGATGCAGGTGGGCACAGCTGGGGGTGGGTCTAGTGCCCCCACATCTCCCAGGAGTTCCTGGCCTCCAGCTGCCCCATCACATCCACCCCTACAAACACAACACAATGGGTTCTTTCACCTTCCTGAAATTTTTTCAAACCTCTGAGTTTCAAAGCAGCTGCAATAGATCAAAATGTTTATGTTTTGCTTTAAACATATGAGATCTGCATGTATTTATCCCTACCATATGTCTGTTTAATCATTTTTTGCCAGAAATTAGTTTAATCTGCTAGGAATGTAAATAATTTAAATTATCTTCCTTTCCCCCCACCAAGTTCAAGTCAAACTTTCAGGGATTTCACGTGTTTTTGTAATTTGAGTGTATGCTTGGGCAGTACATACACAGCCAAAATATAGGCTACCCCTCAGCCTACACCTTCCATGTAGTTTCTTGTCTTCTGTAGGGCTCAGGGGCTCAGACCTCGCTGAAAGCTGGTCTGTGCCTGTGTGGGCAGTGTGGCTGAGGGGCAGCCAAGCACGGGCTTGGGGGCTGATGGCATGGCGGATGCCAGAGCCCCGTGCCCCCCTGAGGTGAAACACCCAGATACTCAGCAGCGTAACCTGAGCAGAGTTTCAGATGAGCACAGCTCTGCTCCTGGCACTATCTCCCTAGCTAGCATTTCACTGGTTATCCAGACTGTCATTCAATAGGAGCTGGGCACTTAATTTCAACCTCTGCTCTGTGTCCTTAAGTATCTCCTGCCTCAGGACTTCAGGAATTACTTTTCTATACATGACAACAAGTACAATACTTTAATTAGAGAATCAAAGGGTATTTAATGCTCTAATTGCTAGTTAGATGAACAACGCAAACCAAACACTCAGCTCCATAGTTTACCAAAATACTCATTGGTGTTGATCTGGGCAAGAGATTCCTCCAAGCTGCAGTGTTGCTTGGATGAAAATTAACAGGACACAGCCCCACAGAGGCTTCCTCCAAGGGCAGTTTTCCAAGAAAGCTGCAAATAACCAGCTGCCACAAGATTACTCTAACACTTGCAAAACTAAAAACTGATCCGATCAGTAGGTAAATGGTGGTCAAAAATATCTTTTCTTTGGCATATGTTGCAGATTTTTTCCACTTTCAGGGAGCCAGTAGTATCAGAGTTTAAAGACATTTGTGTGTGAAAGAAATTAAAAACTTGGCTCCAAACCACCAGTTCTGATAAGCGAAGCCTTCATGGGGACTAAAAGCAGCCAGGTCCAGGTCACCACTGGTGAGCATCCTTGGTTTAGGTGGAGCAAAAACTACTGATGCCGAAGGGGTTTGTGATTTTCACATTTTGTAGATTTTAGGAACACAGTAGCAGTAGCTGTAGATTTTTAGTGGGTTAATATTTCTAACAGTTTAAGTTTAATGTCTTTCTATCGCTACCCCTGTCCCAGCACGGGGAGCTCAAATTCTTTTAGTTGTTTACACTCTCTTCAAGGTAAAGATCTGGAGACTATCAAAAGGCCTGCAGAATGAAACATAAACATGGGGCAAAGTGACCCAGAAGTCAGAACTGGAAGAACTGCAGGAGCCCAAGGAAGAGGAGCTGATGAGGACAGAGGGTCTCAACAACCCCAGACCCAAATCCTAAGGGGTGGAACAGGGGTGGAACCGGGGCTAGACTGAGAAATGTGTAAAGTAATGATTGGAGGGATCATATTATAAAAGCCATGGAAACTAGAACTGGAGAGCACGTGCATGTCATCATGTATTCCTGTGGGCCTTTGGCCTGGTATTAAAGGACTTTGCTGTTTATCTTATCCTATACTAACGTGGCTCAGAGTCCTATTTTGTTGGGGGTCTCTCTCACGGCATCACTACATTAAATTGTTTTCATTCTTCTGCTGCTGAAAAAAGCCCCTTATTTGAAAATCTAATTTCACAATCCTATGGTAAGAAACATCAGCTACAGATCAGTAATATATTTCCTGAGGTATCTGACAATTAATTTAGCATGATACTCACCACATTGGTTTCAGTTACACACCAGACCTTTACCAGGCTTTTGTTTTTTGCTGATTCATCATTAGTAGCAATTGCATTTATTACTGATTTATCGAGCTTAAAAAACAAACAAACAAACAAAATAATTAAAAAACGGCATTATTCCCACTTGCATCACAAACTTCTGTTCACTGCTACTCAAATAACCCCCTTTAGAAGCTCAGCTGTGCAAAGCCTGCGTGATCATCTCTAATGCTGCAGCTGCTGCCCAGCAGGTAGGAATGGGGTTACCCTGGGGAAAAGGCACAACTCTACACACTCAAAGGCTGTGTATCATCCTCTCCAAATCATCCACCACCTCATCTCACCCTTTCTGTTTAGTCAACTGTACTGACACAACAGCCTAACTGTATTTACTGACGTTTTAGAAGCTGCAGGCATCCCCCTGGCCTCTAGATGCATGTGATTATGTCCCTTAATTTAAGTGTTATCATCAGGTTTTATGCTGATTTTCTGGCTGTGCCAGATTGTCTCAGCTGGGACTACCTGCCAATGTGTAGGCAACAGGCTGTCTTCCCATCCATCCCACGTGGCTGTGCTTGTCCTCACCTGCCTCCTTCTAGCTAGGTCTATAATTGCTAAGGTGAAATGCGGGGGAAATAGAAACAGGAAATACACAGTTGGGGCTTTATGAAATGTGAATAATAAGAAGAATTCATGTGCTCATGAGCTTTACCCCAAGGACACAGAGAAAGGAGTGGGAAGCCTTCTCATACTCAGAGCATTTTGATTAGCTGTGACTGAACCAAGTAAGCAGCTTCTTTGAAGCGAGAAGAGCTTACCTCAATGATGAGCTTTGTAAAGGGATCTGTGATAACTTTTAGTAGCTCAGGGGCATCCTCACCACTTTCAAGATGAAAGGACTCGACTATGACATTGGTGAGATGGTAAAGATAGCCAGAAATAACTTCAATAGGCAACAGAGCAAACACAGCAAGCCAGTTAAAGAAATCATGGATTGTTGCCCCAGCAAAGGCCCTGTGAGAAGAAATCAAAAAGCAGAGCTGCTTTTAATGAAATAAAATGTGTACAACTTCAATTAGATATAAAATCATAGAAGTGGAGATGAAGCCCATGTCAAGGTGGGAATCATTTCATTTCTGGGGTCACAGGAGATGGCTACTTGGCTGTGGAGCACTAAGTTGTCTCCACACTCTTGACCAATTAAAGAGCCAGCCAGGTGAGTAAAACAAGAAAAACTAGAAAAGACAAAAGTGATCCTTAGCACAAGGCTGCCAAGAGTACTTGTCTGAAAAAAAGAAGTGGCTGTGCAGCCTACATTTGTTTTGCCTCTCACCCATTTTTAGTACATTTTTGTTCCTCAGCCAGTCATTGCCTCCAGGACCTGTTCTCCCTGACTCCTGGGGCAAGAGAGCTTTGCAGCCCTCTGACATGTTCCTACAAACCATTGGTGTACAGCTCCCTTCCATCTTCTTCTCCAAAGCCTGAGGAGCCACAGATATTCCCTCAGAGGCTTTGGCAAAGACTATTTCATATGCCCAGTATGCCATAAAGGCAAGGTACCAAAGTCTTGTATCCCTACCAAGTTTACTGCCCATCTCCAATAAGCCATGAGCTTTCTCGATGGCAGCATCAAGTGGCAGTCTAAAAGTTGTCACTTCATGTATTGGATAGCCAGAAGACTTCAGTTCTCTACAGTTATCACCTCTTGCTTATTGTAGACTTAAAAAACCTTCAACAGTGAAATCTCTATTAAGGAGACTAGACCAAAATAACGTAATATTATCTTCTTGTACAGCCCTCCAATAACTAGAGACATAATAAAATGTGAGTAGTACAGTGGGAGCAGTTGAAAATTTGTCCTTGTGTAAGGAGGTTAAAAATGGTGGATTCCTACAGAACCACAGAACTTTTAGAGGAACTTAATATGCTTTTTTTCTTCAAGTATATGTCACAAAATATGTAGGCAGCGTTATACCTTTGCCATGACCATGCTTGTGACCTTCCTAACTAGACAGTTTGAATGGCTGTAGTGGTGATAGGGAAAATAGAAGAAAACCTACAAAAAGGGAAGAAACAACTTTAGAGATACTGTGTTTAGGTACAATACCTTCTAAATTCATTCCTATCTCCAGCTTGCATGAGTGCCACAATCGTGTTTGTAACTGAGGTGCCAATGTTTGCCCCCATGATGATAGGAATAGCTGATCGAACAGTCAGCACTGAAAAGTAGAAAAGGAAACACTGAATGAGAAAATAACATCATCAGCAAGTTCTATGGTCCAATGAATATTTCCATTACTGTCACTGAAACCCTGACTTCCCTTGATGTCCCTGGGATTAGTGCTCCAATCCAAATGCTTGTTTTAATCAAGTCCCCTGGGAACACGGCACTCCCATAGTCCCCACTGAAACTCTATGGTTACCCCTTTTCATCACATATTAGAGGGCCAAAGTAGAAAAAGTCTCTTCTTTCAAAGGCATTTTCCTACTTACTGCAGAATTTTGAAATGATGCCACAGTAACAAATGAAGTTCAGTAACTGCCTAACAAGAGAAAATTATGCAGGTAGTTTGTAATTTCAAAGTTAAGGCATTCAATGCCAAGGCTTCCAATGATTTTTATTGCATTTGTGGTCTTACTATTATTACTAGTACTACTAGTATTGTTGCTACTATTAATATTAATAGTATTATTATTATTACTTTTTAAAATTCTATTTTATTATCAGGGCAACAGCTGTGAAAAACTTCTCCTGCAGTCTCTATTCCTATACCCAAAGTATCTAGAAGTTGAACATGTGTGGGAACGTTTGCACCTCAGCCAAGATTGATGAGTGTTCCCTAGGAAGGCACTGCAGGCAGACTTACGTGTGGAGGACACCATGCTGACCACAATGGATGAGGAAGTGCTGGAGCTCTGCACCATGACTGTCACCAGAACTCCAATCACCAATCCCGCAACAGGATTAGATAGCACTGAATCATCTTTAAATATGTCCCCTGCTGCTTTACCTACAGAAAAATGTATTCTCAGAGTGAGAGAAGTGCCAGGTAAAGTCTACAGAAATTATCAGTGTTTATATGGAGATCATTCAACACATTTAATTGATACATATATAGCTATTCTTGCTAGCAAAAAAAAGGCACAAGGTGATGTAACCCAGGGATCCAAATTCAGGTCCTGAATTCTCAGCTCATCAGTTGTTAGAGAATACTTTATATTCTGTCATTTCAATGACTAAACAAGCTCTATTGAACTCTGCAGAGAAGCATATAAAACCAGATACATCAGAGAAAAAACTGTAGGACAAATACCACACTTGCATAATTTAAATGCCATTGCTTGGGGTTTTTGATTACTGCATCAAGGAAAACTATTTTAATAATCCTGATTAATTCTGTTGCTGTAGCTTTCTGTGTTCCCAAAAATCCAAACTTCTTCTGCAAAAACACATATTTCTCAATAACCCCTCCTGAAAGCCTTGTCTGAATTCAACCCTTGGAGACTGGCAAATGTAAAAAATACATTTCAATAGTCTTCATCTTAGAAGGATTTCTGGGAAATTTCAGTGCTGGATGCTTTGATTAAAAGCACAGTTTTCATATTTCAACTTGTTGAAATGTCTTTCACATGGTACAGATTTATGCACAGATGTATTCATGTAAACTGTCACTAAAATATCAGGAAGCTACTAAGAAATTGGGGCCAATAACCATTAAATCAACAGCTCTTTGGAATTTGAGAAAGAAAGGCCTTTTCATACAAATGAAGGTCAGTCCTCAATCAGAGCTACTTCCTTCTGAGTCTGTATCTCAACACATAAAAGAATGTTCTTGAAGAGTGATACTTGTAATTAAGTTGCTCAGATGAAATTTACTGCCTATTTCATATGTTATTCTTGATATTTTAGACATTTTCATACCTCCTACTAGTTGAAAAGCAGAGCTCAGAACATCCAGAGAACACACGAACATGTAGAGCAATCCGAGCAGCATAATGAATTTCCCTATCCCATAAAGCACACGAATGATTTTTCCTTTTCTATCCAGTTCTGCAAAACAAATAGATTATCCATAAAGGACTTGCGTGAAATGTTCCCTGGAACACTCTGGCGCGCAAGCAGAGACTATGGAGACAAGGACAGCACTGTGACTCCAGTGTGTGATTAAACCTGAAAGAATGTTCTTAATTACATTTTAACTGCAGAAGCAGGTATTTTGTTTACTTAATTTTGCCACAAAAGAATCTTTTTGGTATGTAACAAAAGCTTTATGAAATTTGATATTTACGCTTGGTTTTGTAGTCATCCTACTGAGTAAAGAAAGACCAACAGGAGCCTGGATATAAAACAGTATTAGTGCTGGACTGTTTTTCGTCTATCTCCTTGTTTTAAGGAAAGTAAGCAGCATGATTTCCAGATCCTTCTTAACTGACTAAATATAAGATCCCCATTAACTCTTGGAGAAGGTGAGAGGAGAACTGATGGGAAAAAAATGCAGGTAATTTATTTATAGAGAAATGGCTACCTGACCACTTGACCCCGGTGTCCTGCAGTTCCGGCAGAGCCCATGGGTCTTCTTCTTCTGGCCTTGTCTCATCTATCAAGGCTATTGTGGAAAACGCAGGTTGAATTTCCCCTTTATTTCCAAGTGAAGCCACATTGCCTGATGAAACAGAACATTTAAAATTTTGTTTAATTACTTGCCATCCTCTCCAAGGATCTGCCAAAACTGATGTATCTCTATAACTCCCAGGTGAGCATATTACCTTTGTGATTTTCTCCTTCTTTCCCAGCCATGTTCTGGTTTTGCTTGGAAGAGTCCCCAATATAGTTATTGGTTTCAGGCTTTTCTACCTCAGGCCAGGGAGCCATGATCTAAGACTAATAAAATAGTGTTGATTAAAATGCATGTGCAGTTTAAATTTTACTTACAACAGGGTATGTGAAAAATATGATTAAAAGAAAAGAAGATGGAAATAGAATATAAGCAATTTGCCCTTGAACACAACTTTTTACTAATCTTTGTGAATTATTCTTTTATTTGTGAAACTGGTATCTCCATTATTTTTTCAATCACTGTTTATTTATTTGTGGACATAAATTAAAAATTATTTCTATCTCACATCTATATTTTCATTCACCTTTTACTGTCAAGAAAGTAAAGATTTCTCTGCTTTCCAAATGGTAGGTATTTCTTCTCTTTAAATAATTCCAACTCCTTTCAGAAAGAAGTCAGAGAACAGTTTTACTTTCTTCCACCATCTAGATTTAAGTGACTGCCTTTACCAAACTGGTAATTCAATACACGCTTTAACCAAAAATTCTTCCCTAAAGCACTGCTTAGTTTGGGTCTTGCATGCTAAATGCAATGTTCTTGTTGCCTTCACTGCTTCATTCCCATGGAAGCATGGAGAGGAGGACCCTGGACAAGGCAGAGGAGGAGGCCAGGGTTTTGAGCTCCAGAAGGACGCTTGCTGAATGTCTGGACAAGAGCACAATTAGAGAGCAGTGGCAATTTGCAGGTCACTATTTGACTGTATCTCACAGCTGATGTGCCAAATGAAGCTGAGCTAGGGGCAGCAAGGGCCATCTCACCCATCTCATCTAGAGGCTCTCTCTGAACCTCTTCTTTCCTGACCCCTTTTGAACACATTTGACACCCACTGCAATATTAATAAATCATAACTTAAAAAGTAAGCCATCACATGGCAGCACCTGTGACAGATCCTAGCCCAGGCACAAGGGGAGGCAAAGCCTGGAAAAGTCCTACCTGTTTACTTCACCACTGGAAGCCAGAGGGAAAGACATGAAAGAGGGTGAAGGTGACCATGGAGAGACCAATACATATGACAACATTCTACCTGTACTGACTTCTTGGTGAGCTCAGCCAGCACACCCCAAAACTCAGTGGAAAGGATGGGAGAAGTGAACCCTACCCAGAAAAGCCTCACCTTCAGGTCTGTCTCTGGCACACGAGTCAGTCAGTGCTGCAGGCAAAGCTGCCCCACAGCCACCACGTCTGGCACCCGCACGTCTGAAACACCCGTGAGTGAATTTGCTTCCAGCGTTCCTCATAAGAAAAGCCCCTGTGCCCAGCCTCCAAAAGTCAGTGTCAGAGTTAGTATCAAGCTCCCATAAACAAGGTTTGGCTGCAGGTAGCAGTCACTCTAAGGGAGTATAATTAATCATTCATTTAATCATAATACTCTGTGTTGCTGTTGGTGAAAATGTTTTGTCCCTGCCCACATCAGTAAGCCACACATCCTCTTCCTTTACCTGGCTGGGAAAGGTCACAGACAAAATCACTCATGTCTTACTGTAACAGAGGAGGGTATTGTTTGCTGGCACTTTATAAAGAAAAGAGTATCTTCCCTTCCACATTAGCAAGAAAAGTTATTCTACAACTCCATTAGCAAAACTATGCTTTTACACATTCTTTATCTGTGGTGTAAGAACCATAGCAGCTCCTAAGACACACAAAGATCTTTGAGCAGATGAAAGTCATTCTTGCTTGTTTCAACAAGGGTTCCCATTTGCTTGAAGCAAACTCTCACATTTTCACTCAGGCCAAAACAGCCTCCAGCCCCACCCATGCCAGAACACCTCCATCTTGTTAAACAAGTTTCATTTATTCACGTTCAGCATTTAAATAGCTATTAAAAAATAACTGCTCTGCACAGGTTTGCCTTAAGTGAAATGCAATCATGAAAATGCACTGGGAAGTCAGATGGTAAAATTGCACTGACAACATATTCCTACGATGGAGACACAGAATATGCCGGACACCACGATCCCTAGAGATGCCATCAGTACTTCTACAGCTCTTCTGTTACGCTCAGTATGGAAACAAAGGATTCAGCCTGCATGATTACCGTATGGAAACTGAACTGATGCATTCACTGAAGAAACTGGAGCTTGAAAACTTCCACAGACAAACAGCCCCTACGTCTCCTAAATAAACTCTCCCTATTCAAGAATTCAGCAGAGAATTTTTCATAAACATCTCCCATGTTCCTGAGGTGCTCAGGATCCCACAGGTATGTCATGTATTATTATTGTTTTCTTTTTATGTGATTAAATGCCATAGAATGACAGTTGTTCACCTCTGTGGAGGAAGTTTTTAAAGGTATGTATATAAAGTTATTCATATCAGCCCTAATCAACCTCTGATTTGAGAAGATAGACTTGAATACTAGTTGTCTTTAAAGCATTTGCCTTGAGCATTTGCTTTTGCAGAGGTTTAACTAGAACAGCCCATTGTGTGTGTGTAGTATCAAGGACTGATGATAGCAGAATCATCAAGATCCTTGAAGCACTACCAAAGCTGTCATCTTTCTCCAGATCCTGACTCTTGTCAAAAGGAGCAGCTGAGAAGACAGTTTAGAGACACCTGATACTCTGTTTGCTGCAGTCCTGGCCACAACTACTTGCTATTAATTAATATCTGTGCTACAAGGATAACCTACATTCTACAGTTTCCCCTCCAAAGAATTCTTCCTTGGCCCAAATACAAACATTAACATCTTGAGAAAATACTCAGAAGAAAATCTGTGTGCTGCAGAGCAGTGGGGTGACCAAGCTGACCACATTGCCCCCTGGCAGCTCACACGAGCTTTTGGAAAGGCTGACGTCAGGTGTGGTATAAAAGACCAACATCATTGACGCAAGATATAAATGACAATGAAAACCCTAATAGTGGTTTACTTTTGAACACCAAAGACAACCACACTGCAAAGGAACATGTTAGAGAACGGGCCAATGACAACCGACACTGCAACAATTTGCTGCGTTCAGCTGGATGCACAGGTCCAGGTCCAGAGGCAAGATAGCCACAATTGCTGGATGAGGTGCTGCAGTGATGAGCTCTGCCCACCCTTGTGCCAGCCCAGGTGTCTCAGTGCCGTGCCTCCAGTTCCTGACAGGGTGCATGCACACAGGGTGAAGTCATGGAGCTCACACCCGGATACACGCTGGCACTTTGGATATCCACCTGTTCGGAGCTGTGCTGAAATGGGAGCTAGTTTCCTCCTGAAAGTGGCAGGTCACAATATGCTATGCATATTGCAAAGGTCTGAAAACTAATGCCTGTGCAAACTGTAATCCAGTCCGTTTTGGTGAACCTCGTGGCAAATGCTCTCACACCGTCATGTGTGCTTCTTTCGTTGTAAGTATAGTCTTTCCTTGTCTTTGGAAAATGCTAACTATGTGTGACATCCTTTCTAACTTCAAAAGAAACTGAACCCTCTCCCTCTTAAGAGGGAGATAGATGGAAATAATCAATGGCATTCAAATTCTGAAATAAAATGTGAGAAAAAAAAGTCAAAGCCAAAGTGGGCTCCCATGGTTTTTGTATCCATATTGACTCTCTCACTGCAGCATTTCAAAGAGTTAAAATCTCTGGGGAATTATCTGAGCAACTCTAGGTGTCACACAGTTGCCCTATATCACATTCCTCAGTGACTCACTGGGCTGTAACAGCTTTGCCTCTGTTGTAGAACTGCACTTGGTGCTTTGCAGTTTTAAATCAGAAACAGTTGTCAATGCATTGTTTTGCTGGATTTAACACAGAGAAAATGAACTACCACTTGCATGTGCCCAGGCAGTATTGTTCGTACCTCCCCACCCATGACAGCTCACAGAAAGGCCACGTTGTGCCTGAAATAAGAGCTACGTAGCTGCAAGCTTTAAAGAAATCTCAGTCGTGGGGAACAGACCCAGTCAAACCAACATAAAATAAAAAGTACTGAAGAAAATAGCAGTATTTTCAAAACTAACTGGTAATAACTGCAACAACCACCAACGTGACCATACAGATTGCTTAACATACCTATAGATTGCTTAAGCAGCTCCATATAAGGGTTGGGGTTAAGCCAGGCTTTCCCCATTTTCTCTCTCTCCTCCTCTTCTTCTCTCTCAGCTTTTCTACAAAAATACATCACTTCCTTATCATTCACCACAGGGCTACAGTTTTATGTTAAAAAGGGATTTATCAGCTAATTTGATATCCAACTATATGACTTAGTAAATACGAATATTTACCACACATACTTCATAGGAGTAAATACCAAGCTACATAGCAACCTTTCTTATATATAGTTTGAAGAAATACTGTCCTTTTACCCTCAAAATAAATAATTTCCAACATAGAAGCACATTATGTAAAGGCAGAAAAAGAAAGATCCTCAGCCATCACAAATTCATTCAATAGTTTTACACCAGCTGTTAGTTTTGCCCCAGAACCTGTTCCATGGCGGCTGCAAAGCCCCAGGTGCAACAGAACCAGTAACAACTTAAATAAACACCCTCAATGATTTAGCCTTGCTAGGAGCAAGTCTTCTCTTTGCTCTGGCATCAGCCACTTCTCTGGGGTTTTTTCTTTGAATAAGTTAGCAGGCTTAGCCAGGATGTAAATTTTCAACTCATGTAGTAGTAAAAGAAAAAAGAGAGATATGAACACTACAAAAAAAGAGCATTGTGCTCATTGTTTATCAGTATGGATTCCTGAGACTCATTGCTCACAAGCCTGAATCTAACACGTAGGAAAACTAAAAGAAACACAGATAAACTAGCAAAGAGACCTAATTTCTAAGGAAGTGCAGAGAGAGAACGAATCCTAAACATTAATTTTTAAATTCACAACCAGGCAAAGCACTGGACACTGCCACTGAGAAGGCAGAGCCAGGAAATATCAGTGAACTATTTGAAATGCCTACTAGGTGTTTAAATAAAACGATTACTTTTTCAGAATAAAACAACAAGAAAATTAATAACCCCACCAACAAGGAAATAGAACAGATCTACCCTTCCCAAAGACAAAACATGTAGTAAAGCATAGAAAGAGGAAAAAGCAATGACATTAAAAAGACTTACTGATCTAATGGAAGAGCTGATAATAAAAGTTACTGAGAAACCAGTTGATTTCTGCCTCCTGTCACATTAGTTGAGCAAACTACATTAGACTAATGTATTCCTTTTACCTCCGTGTATCAAACCAAATTAGCATAAGAAAATGTTTCCATCAAGAATAGCCTGACACTGCCGTGGTGAGGCACACAGACTTTACACAAGATCTATGCTAACACACGAACTGACTGTATTCCCTTCCAATGTTTCATTAATCATATCCTAGACATTTTCCAGTATCTAATACCACTGATTACTGTGACTTAAATCTCACTTCTTTTCAATCCAAATAATAGTTAAAATAATACTTTCCTTTACTCTAGGCAGTAATTTCTGGTTGGGGTTAGGGTTTCTTTGGCAGCTGCTAACAAAATGCTTTTTTATCTTTACCGTATTCAATAAAGATTAACCTAGTTATTTGCAGGGGGGGGAAAAGCACAGTTTGTTTTCAGAGCTCTGATTTTTTATCACTTCATTAAAATATAAATGCAGTAGAAAGAAAATAAGGTGAACATTCTAACAAGTGGGTGACTTCATATGCCACTACAGTTCCCCACATTAGCTCTCTGCTGCCCTTCCCTGAGCTGCAAAAGCAGAACTTTAGATTTGCAAGCTAAACAAGTTTAAAGAAGAAGAAAGGAAAACTCAGTTGTTGTTACTTACCACGTCTTTATTCCCAGACAACAGAGTGAACAGATCAACTGGGCAGCCACTGAAACCTGCAATATATATAGACAGGTGTTGAGCAAAGTTTGCTTTCATCACTGCACACTAACATTCCTATTTTACAGTCCAGAGGCACTGCCTACCTGCAACTTAATGATCACAATAAAACTTTTTTTAGCAGGAGTGGGCAGCAACCAGGACTGATAAAACTACAGGCTATTTCACACTTATCACATTCTAAAAAATGTCCCATCAGCATTTAAGTACAAGTTACAAATGTATTCATGTGAGTGCTGGGGAACGGTTTGTTCCAGCCTGAAAAATTGCTGTCCACCTGATCATTCAGTAATCTTTTTTCCAATAATAATTTTCCAAAAATATTTTGCAATCTCAAAAGTCTGTCAAAAGGGTGTGAAGCAGATGAAGTACTGTTATTTGTCTGTTCAGGTGCCTATTAATCTGCCTTTGAACAGAAGTGAAGGAGAATCAGATAAAAAGTGGTGTAAGTAGGAAACACGTAAGAACTTCTTAGAACAGAGGATGGAGTTTCATTCTTATCGGTGCTCAATGTTTACAATTAAGGTAAGCTCATTAGCATTTTGGCTGTGGCTCTCCTTCCAAATGAGATTTAAAGATGTAAGGACACCTTCGATAATCGCATTCAGAACGCCAGCGATGAAGACAACTAGATGATAAATAGATACGTTATTCAATAAATACAGTGTGGCATTATAGATTAGACAAAGCAGTCACCAGCTCAACTGTACTACTGATGAGCTTAATAGGGAGCTGGAGTGGGGGGCTGAGGGGGTGGGGTGGGGGTTAAGCACTGTAGCTTTATTATCTTTGAATTTTTTCTGCTTCAACAGGCTACTTATACTGAGAAAATAAGCTGTAAACTAGTTGTCTAATCGGCAGATCTGCTTTGTCTGCTTGTACGCAGTCATATCTCCCAGCAGCTTAGTGACTTAGTAACTTTGTGAAATAAAACTCTTGCTTTTGCACCTTTCAGTCCCATGGAGACACCCAGCCTTTGGAGCAGTGAGTCAGAACTTACCCTTCTCCTGTGTTGGCATCAGAAATGTTTGATAAGCAGTGCCATGAAAGCCTCTGCAGCCCCATACGCAGCATCACATCCTGGCAGCAGAACCACCAAGCACCTCCCCTGTCTGCAGCGGCTCTGCTGGTGTCGACCCCACTGCCTACACCACATTGGGCAGGGCTCCTACTGTAGCCCAAGGATGGAAGTACCAGCCCTGCCTCGCCCTCCCCACCTGAAGTTTGCACAGAGGTGGAAAGATTGGAAAGGAAACTGATTTTTCATCTGTGTAAAGTGAAGAACTATACAAAAGTTGTGATAAGCAATGGAAAATGAACCCACGGTTTACCTCAGTGGTCACAGGCTCAGTTTTCTCAACAGAAGTGTTCTTTATCATTGCATCTAAAAATAGTAGGTTTTCATTGATGCTGTATATATAGGAAACCAGGTGAATCTTTTAACTGGGAATCCTTGTGCTTGTCTAAGCTGTAGCTTATTCCCTTCTGAGTCACTGTTTGTGAAACCCAGCTCTGACAGCGGTAAGGTATGAGATGTGCGCATTTCAAGTACTCTGTCGTGGCTCAACTAGAGCATGATGATTCCTTCCACAGGATTTTTATTCCAACACTGCTCATTCCATTTACTAAGCACAATCCTGTGCACTGACCAAGTTAACATTTTAGAAACGGAACAATTCTATATCAAAGCCATTGTACTCCCCCAAAAAAATTTAGGAAAGAAAAATCAGTTGCTTATACAAAGGCAGGCAATCTACAGTCTGTCTCTGGAAGTGCAGGGTGAACCTTCTGCAGAGTCACTCTGGAAGACCCTCTGTAAGGAGGTAGCCACAAGGGACTAAAGTGGGTGTTATTTCTCTGAGAAGCCTTCCCTTTGTTCAGAATCAGAGGACAAGAGGCTGAAATTCTTCCCAGGACACCAGGACAGTCAGAATGATAGTCCAGAATGCTTTTCATGCATCTGGCATAGATTTAAAAGATGCTGCTGCTACTAAGGAAGAATAACAAAATACTCTCTCTTCCCCCTTTAGAGTATACTTTGAAGCAACTGACCTAATTTTAAAAAGTATTCTTGCATAGGAAACATTTAGTAAAGCAAAGCAAGCAAGCAAATTTCAAGGCTCCTGATTTCCTCTAACAAAGATGATGGATTACTCTTCATCTATTTGGAACAGAACCTGATAGTCTAGCATTTCGCAGGAAGTACAAACACAGAAAATGTCTCAAAAACAGAATAAGAAAAAAATTCCAAGCATGTGCAAATTCTGTGAGAGGTGAACTCTGTCCAGTCACTGTTATATGTTGCAAGAAGTTATAACAAAGGCAAGAAACATGTCTACATAACAGAGATCTGGACTACAAGGTCCCTCACAGATCTCCTCCACAAAAACAATGCTTGCTGTGCAAGCAACTACCCCATCCATATCTATGACCCAGGCCCTGCTACAGTAAACCTAGTGCACCTAAGTCATAACCAAACCAAAAATAATTGAAGGGAAGTAAAAGAAATGGCCATCCATCCTGAAAAGGTGCCAGAGCAGCCCAAGATACATGTTCACTAAAAATAATACTCATCTGATGAGGTTTGCTCTTTGACTAGACAGTTCCAAGAGACAGCATGCATGAGCATGGCTCTCAGCTAAAATCAGAGAGCTCTCTTTCATACATTTTAATTTAATTTTCAATATTCCACAAATCCAAAGAATGCACAGTTATAAGCTTACTGTGCATTCAAGATGGTGGGAATATAGAAAACAGCTACATGGCTCTTTACTGAAGAAAACTGGCATTGTTTCCATCATTTGGAAACACCATTGTCTATTTTATCTTGTTCAGAAACCTTGAATAAGTCTAGTTTTCTACATTTGGGAACAACATGAGTGTAAATCAGCCTTCACTCTTACAGATACATAAAACACAAAGCCCTGATCATTAAAGAGAGAGGCCAGTGCTGATTTCAATAGGAATGACATCCAGAACAGTTATTTGGTTACGGACTTATTCCCTACTCAGCTGAAGAACATTTTCCTCCTTTGTGCAGTTGCCTGGAAAACTTTAAGCCCTGGCTTTCTCTATTGTCTGAAAAGTATTCTGCATGCAAACATTTTAGCAATGAAGTTTATTAATGTAAACACCAATCAGATTGGGTTTGTGAATATGAACTTTCACATTGATACACAACTGGGTATTTATTAGGTAACAATATTTGAAGCCCACTCTGACCCTGGTATTGTACAGGATGCTTTGGTTTTGGAACAGAGTGTAAATGCTACAATGTTGCTGTTCATTAATTAATTTCTTTTCCATTAAGAAGTGTAAATTCGTCTTTGAAGGAAATTGTTGGCTTGTAGCTACCCTGTATTCTTCTGCTTTAGGTGGCTATGACTGCAATACTCAGAACAAGTTCCCCAATATTTCTGCTATAGTAGGAATAGTAAGGAATAACTCCTAAGTCTACTTTGACAGCAAATGAGAACACCTAGTTCCATGTATAAAGGACCTGTATCCTATCACAAGGTTCTGTATTACAATACTGTGCATTTCATCTTGCATAAATTATATACAAAGAAATTAATGGAGTTACAGTGGTTAACATAGTTCCATAGCTGAGTAACGAATAATGTCATAAAGAGACAGCATTCAAAAGAGCCAGTGCCAGCAATGAGAGTGGGAAATACAACAAGAACTGAAGGAGTCACAAAGAGAAAACTTCAGGAAGGACTTTCAGACATAAAAAGGAAAATAAATAATTCAGCACTGGAAAAACAGTTTTTATGGAGGAATTATGTGGCAAACAATTTTGGACAGAAGTGTTTCAAAGGAAGAAGGAACTCACTTTTAGTCTTATAATAATTGAGGAGCCCCTTCATTACAGAATGAGTTTGTTCTCATTACTACCATGCCTCAGTGTTTTTGTCAGTACAAATGCATCCTTGAGACTTGAGTTAATTGGGTTATTTTGTTTACATCTTCCATGATAACTATGTTTTTCATTAAAGTCACTTATTACAATTTTTTTTCTTCCTGGAGTATCTTTTTTAACTTCCTATTTAGTTGATGTTTTGGTACTGAGATGCACCAATACCCATTCTCAGCATTTACTGATGTGTAAGGGACTGCTCACACGGAGCCTGCAGGTATTGTGGTGGTGGGTCCAGAGCGGGGGCAGTTCTCCACAGCCCTGCACTCAGGCATCAAGTGCTTCCAATCTTCTCCCAGGGAAGGCATGGCCAGAGGCAAAAAGGCACAGGCTAAAACATGGCACATGAGAAAAGATAGCACCAACAGCAGACCGAATTGGATTTCCTACAGAATGCCAAAAATGTAGATCGTATCACCGGTTTTGACGACTAAATCCCAGATAATTTTTTTAAATGTTTCTTACTATAGTTGTTCTAAACTTTTATTGCTTGCCTTGAGTGTGTAAGTAGGATGTTTAAGACATGTCTATTACAGAAGAAAATCCCCCAAACAAAGACCTGGTGATATTTTAGGGTCAGAAACTTTTAACCACAAAAGAAACCCAATATTATTCCCCTCTTGATAACCTTTCCTACACTTTTTATAGTCTCTTCCCTTACCTTGCCCCCACACTACACCCCTCTCCTCCCTGCTCCTGTTCACTGCCTCAACCAATCTTATATTCCACATCCTTCTGTTGCCTCCCACTTTGGACACATATTCATGAATGCAAATAGCATCTTCCCAAAAAACAAGTAAGGGGCAAGAGGAAGAGAAGAAGCAAAGGGAAATGTGAGACCTCTTAAATAAGTAATAATACTCACACTCTTATGCAAACCCTAATTTACAGATTCAAGTGCTTTAAGAAAGTAGCTTGTTCACTCCTTTGTTATTCACAGACAGTTCAAAGCTATCTTTCTTTTAAGAAATTCAGTGTTTTCTTCCTACACAATTTGTTAACTCTTGGCTGACACTGGACATGGTGTTGCTGGTAGCAGGACAAGCAAGTATAACTACCAGCAGCCAGCTGAATGTTTACACAGGAAAGAAGCTGCATCTCACCTTTCCAACCTGTATGCTCCTTCTGCACCTGCATTGTACAGCCTGCTGGCCTCCACACACTGCTTGCAGACCAGCTGCTTAAATTCTGCAGCCATGTTCATTTGTCTTCTGTCCAAAAGACACATTTGAGAGTGACATAAAATGAGTTTTTTTGATAAAATAGTCTCCCACAAACATGTTACTCATTCAAGGGCCATACATGCACTAATTCAGTAGAGAAATGTGCATTCCAAATAATATATTAAACACCTGAAACTCCAAGTGAAAAATGACGAATTATTTCATCAATGGCGTCATTCGTTACTTGTTATTGCAAAATACTTGGCCGTATCTCCTTTCTGAACCTGTATCCATGAAACAACTTTTGGACGACTCTAGTTGAGTTACCTAAAGGTGATCTCCTGCCATAAGGTGACAGAACAGATCTCTTTACTTTGAACTTACTTTCCACAAAATTAATTGTCCAACATGCTACTTCTGTACAGATCACTAAACTAGATCTGCAAAATTAACAGCAAAATCAAATCATCTGGTATTTAAAAAATATCAGATACAATAACTTGCCTTAATATAAAGTTCATAAGCAACTACCCATGACTATCATCTAATACAAAGGTCCTTGAAGGTGTCCAGAAAACAGCAATAAAGCTGGTGAAGTGCTGGAAGGAATGTCCTGTGAGGAGCCACTAAGCACTCTGGGTTTGTCTAGTTTGGAGAAAAAAGGCTGAGGGGTGATTTTATTGCTCTCTACATCTTCCTGAGGAGAGGAAGTAGAGAGGGAAACCTGATCTCTTCTCCCTGGGATCCAGGGATAGGATGCACGGGAATGGTTCAAAGCTCCACCACGGCAGGTTTAGACTGGACATTAGGAAGCATTTCTTTAGCAAGAGGGTGGTCAAATCCTGGATCAGACTTCCTAGGGTTGATGACCCAGGCCCATCAGTGTTTAAGAGGCATTTGGACAATGCCCTTAAAAACATGTTTTAACTTTTGGTAAGCCCTGAATTGGTCAAACTGAGGGACTAGATGATCACTGTTGGTTCCTTCCAACTCTTTTTTCCTTCCTTTTCCTTTCCTTCCTTTTCCTTTCCCTTTCCTTCCTTTCCCTTTCCCTTCCCCTTTCCCTTCCCCTTCCCCTTTCCTCTTTTCCCTCTCCTCTTTTCCCTTTCCTGTTTTGTTTTCCATTCCATCCCGTTCCATTTCTGCCAGGATAATCAGGAAAGGATTTCAAGTCAAGTGTGAGGACAGTCCTCTCCCATGTGAGCACTACAGTAATTTTCTTACTGCATTAGGCAAACTAGTCTTGCTGCATAGTTGTGAGATCTTGCAATTAGGATTGTGTGAAACATCAGAAAAATTTTCTCCTTCTGTCACAGCAATTTCTCTCAGTGATGCCTGTGCCACGTAAACTACTTTGATTCTATCCTGCTGTCTCCTGGCTTGAGTTGAAAGGGACCTTAAAGTTTGTCTAGTTCCAGCCCCCTGCAGTGGGCAGGAGTGGAACTCACTAGGTCAGGTTGGTCAAAGCCCCATGCAGCCTGGCCTTGAACACTGACATGGATGGAACATTCAGTGTTCCTGGGCATCCCGTGCCAGTGCCTCACCATCTTCACTGCAAAGAATTTCTTCCTAACATCTAATCTAAACCTGCCCTCTTTCAGTTTAAAACCATTGCAGCTTGTCCTGTCACTCTGCTCTTATAAAAAATCCCTCTCCCGTCTCTTTGTGAGCCCTCTTAATGCACTGGAATCTGTAAAAGCTTTTTGTACTGGGTACGCAAAGCAGAACTCAAAGGTATTGAATAAACGTTTGGGGTCAGTGGTAGCAGAAGGATGTCAGCAAAAAAATCACAACAAAATATTCTCTGCCCTATTCTTAAGATGAACTCATGAAACAGGAATTTGAACATTTGGGGGAAATATGGAGGTGTACTTCAAGGATATCTAACTCCATCATTAACTATTTTTCCTAAAGGAAATAGATCTAAACTTTGGCTGATTGCTCAAGTCCAAAGAGACAATACTACAGCAGAGACCATCTTCTTGCTGTAAAAAAGTGGATGTTGCCAACTTTCAAAAGCATTATGAACAATTCCTCTGCAAAGGAAAATACAATTTTATCTCTCTAAAAACATTATTAAAAAATTAATTGATAAACCTTTGGCATAATATGACCTAGTTAAGTTGTTGCTTTCAAGTCTTGCCAAGTATCTCTATCACTTTGTGGGAACACAGTCTTAATAATCAGTTAATGCATTTTCATTAACATTGCTGCAGCATCACTAAAAATTACACTATCACAAACATATTCCTTTACTTTAAAATTAAGTGTTTCTTTGTTTAAATAACATGCATAAATTAGTTCTGCAAGAAGAAAAGAATTGCTTCTTAATTGTACTGGAAGGACTCTTCCTTTTAGAACCTGAAGGTAACAAGTGTCATTTTGCATATATTAAGATTTAAAGAGGTGTCTCTGTTACACCTGATGTGTAACTCAAGACTTTCAGAGTTGTAAAACTGTAACTTTATGCTAATTTCTATAAATTATATATAACCCATTTACAATTCGTTATGTGCTGTCCTTGATCCCCACATCATGCTTGGATTGGTCTGCTATTAATCAGCTCTGTTTCCACAGGCCTCATAAACTGTTCCAGGTTACAGGAAATAAGATTTGACTTACCAGCCTTCTCCCTTGTCTGTCACAGCAAGGGTTTGCATGTCTCATATGCCACAGAGCGCTTTGTTTCTTTATTATGTGAGTTTGAAAAAAGTCCATAGAGATTCTTTACTGGAAAATGCTGTTGAATACAATAAAAGAGAATAAAATGTAGAGCTTGTGATATTCAGAGATAGCCAAAGCAGACATTTCAGAATAATTATTACATATGACTTTTTCACACATTGAAGCCCTTGATCAGATTTAATTGTTCCATGCTTGCAGCTGTTCTTTTCACTGAAACTCAGCATCAGGAGTAACAACTAGGATTTTTTTTGGCCCAGGTGCATTAGAACAACAGGGAACACTGTATCTAGGATGAAAGCCTGTCTGAGGCAAGCGCTTTGATTGACAACCTGCAGAGAGAAGCAGTGAGGGGATGTGGACAGGACAGAGCTGCCCACCTGTGCTCAGGGACCTGGATGTGCCGCAGCTCCTGCGAGGATGCTGAACGCACACAGGACAGGTACACCAAGTCCTGGAAGCCACTGAGCATCAGTTTCTAGATGTGGTGCCTTGGGAAACACATGGCTATTTCTCATGAATTAATAAACAGTGCCACAAAGTAAAAGCCCTGGAAAACGGTGAAATGGGAACACAGCAAACTGACAACGTTTCCAGTAGAGTTTCCGGTATGATTGCACACACCAAACAAGTGCACAAGGCTCAATCCAACTCCCTCTCTATTTGCTCATAGTAGTTTTGCACATAAATGTTGTTAGCAGTTGCAGTTTGTCTTTCATGTTTGTGACACTTGCCTGCAAAGCTGAAGCACTTCTTGTAGCTGGACATTACAGAGATGCAGACAGCAAACCATCACATCAAAGGGTAGCACGAGGAAGCAGAAATAGCTTGTACAACTCTTTTATTTGTAAAATCAAGTACACTATCTTGCCTCTTACTGACCTACTGACATTTCTTCTGGAAAGTCACTGACTCTTGTTCCTAGTCCCACCATTTCCAAAGGGTGTAGTATTTACTCTGTAGCAGATTCAACTACTAGTCTTGCATTCTGAAAATTAAAACAGACCATAAATTGCATTAATGTAAAACCAGCATGATCTGTTCAGGAGGCATGTAGAACAGTTTCCAGCACCTTTAGTGCAACCTGTAAACAAAATACATAGGGCTAATTATGCCTGGTAATAGTGTAATAGTATCTGATGTATGCATAGTGCATTTCACATTAAAGGGAATTAATCTCTTACAGCATATTGAAAATGTAAGATTAAGAGAGAAATGGTTAAGAGCAATTCCTGGTGAAGGACAAGTTAACGTAGCCTGGGGTAGATAACATACATAAGATACTGGCACACCTCTATTCTGCAATCTTTGTTTTAAACTTTCCTCTTTTACGTGGTCCTGAGCTTAAACTTTTCTTTGACGGGAAGGACATGGAGATGCCAAATTTCAACAAGCATTTTTGAGAACTTTCTCTCCTTGGAATACTTTCTTAAAAGAAGTGGTTTAGTAGGAGCTTTATCCAGGCCAGTAAGCACACAAACATTGAATTGGCCAGTTTGAGAAAAAGGAAAAACTTCCTGCTGAATTCTTCAAAATATGCAACCTTTCAGTCAGGCGACAGCATCCTATCACCTCTCTGAGTGGAGCAGCTTCATCTGACTCCCAATGGCCTCTTGGTCACCAGGTCAGGTTGCCTCCAGCACCCCAGCTCACGCAGCCACCATTTGAAATGATGTTTGGACTTCTATAAGCTTCAAGGAAACAGTGGAAAACGTCCTGCTCTGGCCACAGTCTTTGTGGGACACTCTGCTTTGAGCTGGATGCCCAGGTCACCATCAGTGCAGAGCATTCCCCCACCAAACCCCTTCCTCCTTCTTCTGCCTGTGCCACGTCCACTCCCAGGGCAGCCTGAGCACCCTGCCGCCCTCTAGCTCTGCCAGGAGAGGGAATCCATTGAGGGTGGGAGCAGCCGAGGGGTTCACACTGCTTCAGGTGCAGAGGGCAGCTGCTGCCGTGGGGGATGCAGGACCAACCCAGTGTGTCAGGGCTGCTCACTCCATGCAGCCATCTCAGCATAATGTGCCAGCACACACAAAGGGGACCATTCTCTGGGAACAGTTCGGTGTTGGGGTTTGCAGTTCGGTGATGGGGAAGAGCTGGCAGGGCTGGGGAATGGCACAGTAGCGAGGCTAACCCTATAAATTGCACATCTGACGGCTAGGCTGCGGTCTGCCAGGACAGGTTTGCAGAGGGAGGGAAGGAGAACCAGGCTGAGGAGCTCTCTGCTGTTAGTGTAGGAGCTGGTCCTAACCCTCAGCCGCTGCCAAATCCAGCTGTGCTGTAGTCTGTTGCCACACAGAAACATACACCAGCTCCAGTGAAAGGGTGAGAAGTGGAGATCTCCTTCTCTTCAAAGAGTTTACAACTGGCCAGAAGGAATGCAATTTCACAGGCCTGGAGGTTCAGGGTGTAACTTGCTGATGCTTTGTCTACTCCATAGATCCTGGTGATACAGTAAAACTGTTCCCAGATAAGAAAATGCATAGCTCTTTTGTGGGCTTTGGTTTGCAGGAATTGCAAGATATGTTTTGTGAGATAACCTCCATCTTATCTTTATTTTTTTCTGTTCTGAATTAGGACAGGCTGGATGCTAAGGCTATTTCTACCACAGTGTTAACTCCATCAGGCAGAACAAGCTTCACTAAAGGAATTTTAGCCTTGGCCTGAGATTCAAGGAGTTAAAATGTGGCATCAGAGCTACAACAGACAGCTACATTAGAGCTACAATGCTACAGCATTGGAGGATAACTTCTTCCACATTACAGAAGAGCAGGGAGCCACAATGGCTAGATAATATTTTCTCCCTAGACTTATTTCCCTGGCTAAAATAAACAATGGTTGACTGCTAATCTTCTGGGCATCCACTCCTTTTGTATTTTATGTATGTTTAGACTGATTTACAGTATTGCAGTCCTCATGTGTTTTTTTGGTATGATACTTGTCACGTGAAAGGGAGGCGGGAGACAGAAATGCAAAGATTTCTAGTCTTAACTGTATTAATTAAAAGTTATTAGCTGTAAGCGCTTCCAGACATTCAAATCCTTATGTAACCCAACACTGTCTGTCTTTTAACTGACAGCACACAGGTTGGAAGGGGTTNAAACTTAACTAACAGAAGATTACTAACAAAAACACAACAGTTCAACACCACCAGTAAACACACTCAATAATCCAAAAGAAAAGCAACAGGAAAAATATAGCCGCTTCCCACTGACATGCATACACCCAGTGGGCTATAGCAAATTACAACTAATAAGGTATAAGAAAAATAAAGTAAGAATTCCGTTGCTTACCCCTGCAATATTGATGGAATGGGGGAGACAGGTAGCTCTCAGGTTGCCCTCCCAGAGGTGGAAAGTTTTTCTCCCCAAATTGCAGTTAAACTGAACTTCTTTTACATCTTTTTTTTCTCCAAGTGTCTGTGTGACCAATAGTCAATCTGTAGGGGGGGTTGATGCAGATGCCCTGAGGTGAGATGGCCTCTCAAAGATATTGCAAAAGAAGGCCCTGCTATGTCTTAGCACTCCATCCTTTGTTAATCTTATCAGTTTGAAAGCCTTTGTCCTCTGCTTCGAGCATCTCTCCAAGGGGGGCTGAGGCATCTCCCTCAACCCATCAGGCCTTATCAGCTCATCACCCCACAATACTCTGAACCATTACCTACGGACTGATGTATGCCTGTCAGATAGCTCTTCATCAGTGTCACACTTCTCACACTAAATACTTCTCTAGATTTAGGTATTAATTCTTTTCTGAGAATATAAACAGAGTTTTACAGAAATACAGATAAAGAATTCAGCAAGCCTAGAAAACAAATGTTTTTATTCAAAGTTTATGTTTTTATTCCAAACATTTGTGGGTTTGCACACCCTATCTGGACCTACTGTATTTAGGATTGCATGTGCAGCGTGGAACTCACTGGTATTCACCAAGTGCAATTACACACAAAGCAGTGCGTCAAAAACGCTCAAGAAAAAAAATGGGGGACGCTTTTAGTCATTACAGTAAATAATACTTTCCTATCTGACAGCAGAGACATTTTATTCCGTGTGTCACGCAGAGCAGCTGGCATAGCCTTCACCTGGTGCAGCCTTCATCTTGTGCCAAGTCACACAGCTCGCACCTCTGAGAGGTGCCTGCCCAGTTCAGGACGCTGCTCTCAGCTGAAGTCACAGGCAAAGACAGCCAGCTCAGGATGGCTGCTCAATTTACAGGGAGAGGTCTCCTATGCCCACCTTCAAATGAAAAGGCCAGGACAGAGACCTTTTCTCCTCCAAGAAGGAGGAAAACAATCCACAGCCCTTGAGTGTAAACCCAGAAGGTGGAAAAGCTCACAAGAAAGTGTTCCCACCTTTCCTGGGAAGTTGGTCAGGCTTGACAACAAAACTTGAGCCTTGTCCAATATAGAAATCACTTAGCAGGAGAACCAGTATGGGAAATCTCAGGAAGGAAGGCACCCTACAACCCTTCAACTTCAAGGCCTTTCACTTAACTTGGGTTTCCCTACATTTAATTCAAAACTTCTCATATAATTTATTACTTGTATTTTGTAGAAGGCCAGTACAGTAAACATGGGCTTGTATTCAACAATAGTGTACATAAAGGCAATCAGGAACTTGGAATGGAAATTAGGTATGTCAAAATACTCATCACAGCTTGATGGAATAACATAATACTTCAGTGTCTCACTGGCCATATGTTCAGGGGTTTGTCATTTGAATGCCTCAAGAGAAGTGGGAGCAGATCACTCAAGCTGCCTTTCTGAAGTATTCCCTAAGACCCCAAGGAGTCAGGAAAGTAGGTTAGAGACGGAGATAGGTGTTTGGGACCTGCCACTTATGGAATACTGATCTGTTAAAACTCTTTTTGATTCATGCATTTTGTAACAATAAAACTTCTGAAGGAAAGGTTCTTGGACTGTAAATTGGAGTGCTGTTGAAAAATGACTCAAAATTTGTTGGATATGAGCCCAAAAATTTGGTTCATGAGTAATTCCCTGTAAAGCTTGACTGTACATCCTCTTCTAACCATGTTGGCTATTTCATGCCAACACTTATGGACAGGGTCATCGAAGAGCAATTGCTGGGATCAAGAGCTACTTGAAATAATTTTCACTTGAAAAGATTAGGAGTTGATAACCTGAGCAACTCCACCACAGAACTGGCTTTGGAGCCAAGGCAGCCATCCAACATTTAGCTAACCAAGTTGCCCTTCATACCATGAGAAGTGACCAAAAATTTCAGTAGTAATCAGCATATCCAATTTTGTATATTTAACACCAAATGCCAACTGTCTGGACAAAGGGAACATGATAAATTAAAATGTGTATTTTTTTATTCACCTCCTGGTCAGAAAATCATTGCCCATATCAGATGTGTTTCACTCTTGGAGGATACTGAGTACTGAGGACCTATGTGTGAAAGACATTCTGCATACTAATAATAGCAAGCCACAGCAAAGCTTTTTTTTTTAAAAAAACCCAATAATTTATAGGCAAATAAAACATAAAAGTCATAATAAATGAAAGTTTAAAAGTTGGAAGTTCAAAGCAGGCAAGGAAGAGAGAAAAAAAATAATAGGCATAGACAACAATTACAATACCATGTGAAGAATGCAGTTAAATACAAAGCTTACTATGTGTAAAATAACCCAAAATAAACAGATGTACAAAGCTGTTTCAAATTTTGAACATTTCCTTAAACATGTCTCTTCTACTGACTCATAGGAGTAATTTGAGGACAACACTTTGAAGAGACGGTCATATGGAAACACCTCCCTCGTGCTGCTGCTTGCCATATATTCTAGATACAAAAGCAAGCTGTAAGACAATTACACCCTTCTTTGAGCAATAATTCATGTTAAAATTCCCTTTACTCTAGGCTACTGCTCTTACACTCATATAATTCAGATGTTTAAACCTGATTAGACCTAACAGTGACTGTTTATAAGAATATCAAGGAATTGCCAAGAGGAGGTTTAAGTGCTTATAGATGCGATGAGTATCACCAAACAACTTGGAGATTAGTAGTTTATTGTCATTACTAAAAGCTGGTATTTCTAGTGATACAGACCAATAAGAAAACACATTACCTTTCTAGTGCTGATCTTAACTTTCTCTGTTTAGAAAAATGCTACTGCTCTGTAAATCCCTTCTTTTTAGTTTCCAGTCAATCACAATCAATGGAAAGAGACTGGCTGTTCCATAAGGTGTTCAGAAGGTAACAACATACCACAGTACTCCTGCAAAACCAGCTTTTTTTCTCTGCTAATTGAAGAGGCAGTTTACAAACGTGCTTATTTGAATTCTTTCCCTAAACTCATTTTCTGAACTAAACGAGTACACTGTGACCCCTGCTGACTGATGGGTTACATCAGGACAGTAACTTTGGTATCCTGAGTTCCCATAAGTATCTCTCCTGTCCACTGGACTAGCCTGAAGGGCTTGATGACTTCAGATACAGCAGTGGTGAGTCTTCTGCTTGGCAAGATGGGGCTTCCTGAGCAAAGGCAATGGGGAAAGACCAGAACACAGGAGAATAAAACCACTATGAATATTAAGGCATGATCCCTCAGGAGGATGATAATGGGGGAAAAAAATACCCACTTTGTTTCCAGTTATGATGTAGGCTGGACCACAGTCTGAGCTTGGTGTCTAAAATGGCCTTTACAGAGGTCTGAGATATATTTTCCTGTTCAATGGAGGTTTCTTGATTACTGTCAGACATGCATCACTTAAGTAGTGCTGCAGTGAGGACATTGTGAGTAGTCTGGACAGTGCCATCCTACAGCAGCAACACCATCCAGGTGCCCTTGCACTGTGGCCACATTAGGGCATTGTCCCACACCGATTCCTCTTGGCTAGGACGATGTGCAGTGTTTGGCAAACATCAGCACTTATCACCAGGGTGAAGAAAGATTGGATGTTGACTTTTGAATCTTTTCAGTTCACCGCAGAAATATCATGGGTTACTTAAACATGTTAAATACTCAGAAACTCTAATTTACATCCAGCTGTCAATTGTACAGAAACCTCAGGTGTGCCTCTGGTGACAAACAGCATGCAAGGAATGGGAGATTACAAGCCAACATTCTATGATTGCAAGGCAAAAAAAAAAAAGGATAAATTAGGTGTTTCCTTTTTAAATAGTTTCCCTTTTAAGTAATCAGGGGATTACATTTCTATATAGTTAAGATCCAAAACCAAGCCAAATCTCAATCAAAAATGAGGAAGACTAGACTTAAAATAAAGATACCCTAAAATATGAGTTTCTTGTCTAACTCCACTGTTTTCGTCTTTCTCTAGTAGTGCAATTTTTAGGTTTAAAAAAAAAAGCCCAACAGACAAACAGCATAACAGGCTCCTGTGTAAAGAGTAGTCCAGTTTCACCATTTGCACTAGCTCAAGTTTCTAGATTAACTTTTCTGTAGTTAATTTCTGGTATTTCTAAAAGAACCTGAAAGAGGTTGCATCAGCTTTTAAGGAGCCATACCTGCTGCAAACTTCTTTTATGCTTATTTTAACTACTCTCAAAATTCAACATGTATTCTAAAGTAGTTTCAGTTATTCTAGAAGTAGCATTAAGACTTTAAATAGGTGTTTTTATCAACTGTTGAACAGCCACATGTCTCAGGCTCCTTTCTTGCTTATGTTGATCTCTGTGAGCTGCCAAAACAGAGCACAGACACCGCTGATGAAGTGGAATTCAGAGCAATTGGTGATGCTGCCACATCAGTGCTAAGCAGTGTCTGAACTACCAGGTCATATATGATAGGGTGCAACACTTCCTCAGTGCAACTCCCTTGATTTTGGCTCTAAGTACGCAGCTCTGTACAAAGGCACTGTTTATGAATAGATGAACTTGGGTTGGCTACTTCAGGTCGTTCCTGTCCCATCATTCAGTGGTTGGTGTGGACCTGTCCTCTGTGAATTAGAAGCTGGAATTCCACAGACATCTAATGAGACTGGTTTTGACATTACCAAGGGCTTCATTTTACTGTGACAAATACTCATCTTCGGGTCAAAACTGACAAGTCACGGGCAAACATGAGGAACCACAACAACCACATTTCAGGGTACTTCTTCAGCATCCCTTATTCTCATAGCTGTTCCTATGGTTGATCACCAACACTCTTCATGTCTCCAAGTATAATTAAAAAATATATATAATAAATATATTTGCTTTCACTTCAGTACAAAATTCCTGGAGAACCATCCTCCTCTCCTTTTCTGGAGCTTTGCAGCCCTGCTATTCACTCATTAAGCTTTTCACCAAACACAGGTAAATTTTCTCCATCATTTATAATGTTCATGCTTGGAGGCCTTTGCTATGAACAGCTATGTTTGCTCTTGTGTTTTATCCTTGTGCTAATAGCCTTGTAGCCAACCAAGCAGATGGAGCTGAAATACAGCTACAGTGGAAGTGTTTTTGATGGATTCTCCCCATTTCAAAGAATGGGAGAAGAACCTGAAAGAGGAGTTCCAGAATATAATTTTTTACATCAGTTCTACTTCTGTTTTGCAGTATCTGAATGACCAAAGTCCTCCACTGGGATGGCAATGAACTACAGATAAGACAGAGAAGCTGAGAAGCCTGTGGTTTTTTTGGCCTCTGATAATGTTAAATACTGAAGGCTGTCTCGCTTGAACATCTAACGTTGCTTCATTTCTGAGGAATATCACAGAAGAAAGCTTTATGAACTAACTTTAAAGTGTTTGTAAAGCTTGTTAGCCTTTCAGATAAAGTCAGCTTAGCTGCAAACCTGCCTATCAAAGTTTTATTTGATTGCAAATAAAAAAATCCAAATAAAAAGGCCAGCCAAATATGAAGACGTACGTACTCAAGGTTCCCAGACTCTCTCTTTGTTTTCTTTGGCTTTAAAGTCATGATTATTCATTACTATTTTTAGCACCAACCACATGCGTCTCCGAATATTAAAGAAACAAGCAGCATTGCATTCCTACAATAAAAGTCAAACAGACAATACAGCACTCCAGCCTAGTTCTAGGAGGACTATGCACTATGGAAAGAGTGAGTCCAAGTAAATGAATAACACCCCCTGTGAGGTTTACAGGTATTGTGCCTAGACCAGACATGTGCAGGTATTAGCTGGCATAGAATAGGCCACAAATATCTTGATTCTTGGGCCAGTGATCAAAAGGTGTGTTTCTCAGTCAGCAACACCAGCTCACCACCCACTGACTTCTCAGGAAAGAGCTGAGGCTTCCTCCTCTGCAGCCAAAAAGAAAACAATAGCCAGAAGATGGTTCTGGATAAAACAGCCTTTGCAAGAAATTACTTTGGGAACAACAACAAAAACCCACCAAGTTTTAAAGCTGTGTAACACCCAGAACTGCAGGTATCTGCAGTGCTGACCAATTAAGCACTGCATGCTCAGGATGTCCAAAGAATTGGTCTTATTTTGGAAAATTTAGAAAGTTGAGAGAGTACAAAGGAATGAGCATTGCATAGCACACATTGCAGGCAAGAGGGGCAGGGGAAGGGCTGCAGGTTTGTGCCCTCACTCACAGTACACAGCCCCTTTCTCACTACAGTAGGCATATTTAAATGACCTGGCCTATAGAAAAGCTTTTTTACCATAAATATCAGAGTCTAATATATGTACTTTCCATTTGCAGATCTGGACCTGTTCCAGAAAGACAAGAGGAAAGACTCACCTAATAACTCAGGAAGGCAGAACAAGCAAAATATTTAGGTGATTTGTCCTTGGTGGAGAAATAGTGACACTGGCACTATTATTTAGTATTTATTAGTAGTTTAGAGACAGCTATGCACTCTGCTTTTTCCTCCAAACTGAGATTGCAGCTGACATACCTTGTTGCTCAATTGTGATGATAATTCTAATAATTTCAATGTCTGAAAACATGCACTATATCCCTGAAATACATTCAAGAAAGTGTAGAGCTCTATAAAAGTAAAAATTGAGGAAAAACTTTGTATCAATATAAGAAAATTTTTATTTATTTTCTTTTCTGATTTGTGCAGCTGCAGGTTCTAAACTTGGCCAAATAACTTAGCATCAAACCCAAAATTTTAGATTAAACTGAAACATTTATCTTACAGAAAATACTTAATCTTGGTTAAAGAGACCAGATATGAAAAAGCCGGTAAGTCCTTGAATTAACTGTTTCCAGGTAAATGATCCTCAGTCAAAAACATGAACTGCATTCTAAGCCTCTTTGTCCATCATTAAGATGTTGAATATTTTTCCTTATGCAAGGAAATGAAATATCTGGCACTAATCAAGTTCTGGCTTAAGAAAACTTAAAATTATATCTGCTGATCCACCAAACTTAAGAAAATAAAAAACAAAGTTTGTGAAAACATTAGTTTAAGGGCAGAGCAAGTAATTTTTCCAAGATACTTTTTTACTTCAGAACTGAATGCTATGGCCAAATTATGTACAAATCCATTTTTCATTTTCTGTATGCATTCTACTATGCTTATAGTTAGGACATAAATTTGAACGGCTTTAAAATTGCAAACAGACATTCACAGATAAGAAATATAAATTATGCTATAATGTGGAAGAAAAGACATTGCAAAAACTAAAGAATAATTTCTATGTCTATTTTGTTCTATGGTTTCTCCTCCATTATTTACCTTGCACATTCCCACTACCTAACCTTTCCCACGTCACGTAAAATTTTTATTAATCTTGGTCATGTATTTAAATTGAGGACTATGACAGCAGAGGCTGAAAATCAGTATGTGCACTAACACACTTTCCCCACAACTGGTAAACTTTTAATTCATCTCCAATGTGTATTTACACTTGAAACTGCATCACCTGTGACCCTCTGACATCAGCTACACCACCTGATGTTCAACAGCCCTTGTTCCCAATGAGCCAACAGCCGAATCACACGAACCTTGCTCTCACTCAGCTCTGTTCACCACCTCTCAGTTATAATGGCACCAGAGGGGCAACAAAAGGCTACATATTCGTACCAGAAACAGCAACTCAATATGGTTGCCATAAAGATAATGCAGTTCCTTTGCCTAACAATGTATTTCTGTGAAACCACAGATGAAGACCAAGCATCTTTTTTTTGATCTTTGTTCTTTACAGAAAGTATTTACATAAATAACTCAAAAGGGTGTCAGTAACAATGAGTGCCAAGTTATACACAGATGCCCCAGAGGAGACAAAGGGTGTGAAAGGTGCCTCCCTGCCCCCGTGCAGGGGAGCTGTGGGGCTGGAGACCCACAGGTGCTGCAGTTCTGCCCCCACTGGCACAGCCTGCAGCAGGTCCCCAGCCCCGTGCACAGCGCCGGCCAAGGACCCTGCACCTCCAGGAGCTGCGCTGGGACAGACCAAACCGTCCACCACGTGCAGGGGAGCAGCCACCCACTCTAATCCCTGTGATGGGTGAGCAGGCAAAGGGTTTGTCCAGAGTCGTCCCACACTGGTGCCAGTGCTGCGGTCCCGGGTTTGTGAAAGGTTGGCAGCATTTCTCAAACTTGTCTCTGTTATGTCTACACTTCCTAAACGAAAGGTATTGGGCCACACCCCACCTCATGCTAGGTGACATTGGGATGTAATGCAACATTTAATTTCACGAAACCCGTCTTGCCAAAGTTTGCAATGACCTCAGCCCAGGTGCTGCATTCCCATCTTCCTTCAACACAGGCATCTGCACTCTTCTGCTCAGTTCTGTTGACTTCCTTTCCTCTCACTACCAGCATTATGCTGCTTCTTTTTTTTTTTTTAATTCTCCTTCACTTTTCATGAAAGGTGTTTGTCTTTCCAAGTCCTCTGCAGCTCTCCTCCACTTTTGATTAACATCCTACAGGTCTTTGACCTTGATTTCTTTCTCATCTTTAACAATTCCTCCTAGACTCTCAAGTGCCAACAAATGACAGCTACAATTTCCACACCATTGAAGTGTTAAGGGTAGAGAAAGTCTAATGATTTTTTTTAAGTTAGACTCATGCACAAAACAAAAATAGAATCTTGTGTTAGAGAGCTTCTTCAATGTTTTGATGACTGGTTTTGTACACGAATTATCTAAAACTTTATATATGGTATAAAAAAATTAACCAAGCCAGAACTATTACCAAGCTGAATTCATTTGTGTTCAGTCTTAAAATATGCACTTCAATTTCATAGAATCACAGAATATCTCAAGTTGGAAGGGACCCATAAGGATCACCAAGTCCAACTCCGAAAAGCTACAGAAAGAAACATGACCTGATAGGGTATTATTTATGAAATGGTATGCTATAGGACACAGACAAGTAAACAAGAAGCAGTGTAACTTTTACACATGCAGGCTTAATATGGCTGTATTTTGACTTATGAGCTCCTGCTACAGCCTTTTTATGTTTTCAGATGGTTTTTTGAGAAGTGCACCCACAAGTTACCTATGGAGACAGCTGACAAGTGACATGATTTGAGAGTTATGAGCATGGAGATAAGAAGCTATGCCCATTGTGAGACAACTCTTGGTACTTCTGAAACAGGTGTCAAAATCTCTACTGACAACTCCAGCTAGCCTTTCATCATCATGTTTGAAGCCATTGTAGCCTGTTTTTGAAGCCTGATAGCATATGTGCAGTCTGCACTAGATGAAAGTATTGCTATGCTTAGAGTAATCATTAGCATCACCAAAGGGAGCAGAACAACACAATGGCTCCTAAAACCACCAAAAATAAAAAGTAATAATGGATTTTACACGTAAAGTCATCTGAGCTGGCTTTATCTGGGCACAGCTCTCAGACTCTCTGCTCCAGCATTGCCAAGTCTGCGTCAGCCTCAATTGCATTTAGGAGAGAGAAACAGTCATTTTTAAGACCATACAATGATAATTTGAGGACTCAGTTTTCCTGTTATTCTTGAGATATAAAACTTCTATCTGGAAAGTATACAGAAACAGTGTTCACAACAAAACAATAAATTTTTTTGGATGTGAATCGAATTCTTTTAACTACACATATGCTTACATATATACATGTGCAAGTGTTCTTTGTGAAAGACAGCTGGATAAGCTGCATGTCCAGATTGTTATCTTTCAGAAAGGACAAAACTAAACTGAACCTACAGCAACCATAAAAAAGTATTTACTCACTTACCTGCATTGATATGTTTTTGACAAATAGATGAGGATTACGTGGTGCCCTCAAAGACATTAATTATCACAGGATACCCTCTAGAATCACAAGTTGTATTTCCTACCTCATCCTCATGGACTTCCCTGTCCTTCCCCTACTTATCCCAATATTTGGAACTCATTTCCTTATTCAAAGCCCCTCAGGGCATGGTTCAGGGTTTTCTCCAGAGCAAGTGGAGTCACTGTCCTGTCTGGCCCTTGCAGGAGAGGCATTTGTTATTGGTGTACCCCAGCACCATCCTTTGTGCTGTGATCTAAAACTGCCTTTGAGGTCTTGCATTTCCCGCACTCACCTGACAATGGCCCTCTCACAGGGGTGTCTGAACACACTTTTTTTTTTCATTTTTCCAGACCTGCAGACTCTGAAGTTGGTTGATATCATCCTGAGAACCCAAGTGATCTTCCAGACAAAACAAAACTTGTTTAGGAAGATTTCAGGTGAGTCTAGGAGTCTGAAAACAAAAGTACCGCAAGTGTAGAACCCAACACAGCTGATATTTAGCTGGATACCTTCTGAGATGCTTTTGCCTCCCTTACTTGAGAGTTCCCAGACATATCCTATTAGCTGGAGCTGGTAACACAAGTTTTCCAACACCAACGTGCTAGCCAGGTGTGGAGCAAGTTCTGAAATTTTCTAAGGCAAGTGAGAGGATGAGGGAAGGTTGGGTCCCTTCCATGTTACAATTAGCATTAGAATTGCAATTTTCATTTAGTATCACCTTCTCAGTACAAATGGCCTTAATACAGATAAAGCTTCTTGACTATTATTTCTATGTCAGCTTTCAGAATTCCCTTACTGTGTTTGAGGTTAAAATTTAAAAAATAAGATGAAGTTGATAGTTTTGCTTTGGGAGCAGGAAGAAACTTGCTAGAAGACATCTTGTCTCTGCTTTATGATTGTGAAGTAGTACCTACACTTTATCATCACTCTGAATTATCTGAAGACTGAACCCTGACTTCACGTAGAGGACATTGTTGGACTTCACTTCTGGGGTCTATCTTCTCATTTATTGGCAACAGTTCTGATACCCTAGACACATGGCTTCATCCTACACCATTTGCTCATTTCCGAACCATTATAGATGCAAAACATCAGTAAAATTATCTGGGATTTTTTCCCATGTTTTATCATCTTCCAGTGATGAAGTTTTAAAGGTTGTATCTATTTATTTATTAATATCTGATGATAAGGAAGTTTTCATCATTAACCATTAAAAAAGTAATGTTCCTTCAGGGGAAACACGTGGGTTGGGATGTGTATTTCTAGCAACAGGGTACTTGTAACAGCAAATAAACAAACAGAACTTAGTAGTACAAATTCCTAATTCAGTTTCCTTCCCGTGACATCCCTCATTTCAGTGAAGTTACTTCAGACTGAGAACTCAGGAAAAGAATTATTCTCATTTGTTCATTCTCCTCCTATTTGCAGAACTCTCTTGTTAAGAAACAAAGATCTTCTGCCTTGCAGGTAGGTGCTTGCCATCATCCCTCCTACAGACTTGCAGCTCCTCCTCTCTCTCTCTAGTACCAGAGCTGCTGAGATCACACCAGGTGTACGAAGACCACCATGAAGGACTGACACAAATTACAGGACTTGAGACAAAGAACTGTGCTTGGGCTGTCCATTTGACATGTACTAAAAGGTTGCTGAAACATTCTAAGAATGGTTAGCCACTCCTGGATGCTATTACACAATCTAGGGAACCATGGCCATGACCTTGTATTTTAAGTTTGCTTTATAATTGAGAGCAATTTCCTTTCAGGAGGCACTTGCACCCACACATAGGTGGATTGCAATCAAAAATCAGAGCTAAAAAACATCATTAGCTTCAATCATGAATTCAACACTGGAATGGCAGTGGTTACTATCTCTGAAAAATCCTCCCCCAGAACAAATAATTCATCAAGCTTGTGGTGTTTGGGATTCCATATTCAAAAGTGCATGCATTATTTTTATCAGTCACAGGAGGGACCGAGCGTTTACTCTTGCTGAAACACAAAGTAAACTGTACAAAACATGTGGAAGGGGCACAAGTGCAGCACTGACTGGCATGCCAAAGGTTTTAGTTTTCACTTTTATAAAATGAACTGATTCTGAACTACTGCCCCAACACAACTAACATTACCTTCATGCACATGCTGTGTTTCTGTTCAAAATACTAACTTTTATTTCCTGTCTGCACTTCAGGAATATTTCAGCGCTCAAGAACTTAAATAATAGTAGTTATGTATTCTGAGGAAGCACCAGGAATTGAGGATACATTAGGCATCTTGCTGTCTTCAGCCTCCTCTGGAGAATAGTCATCCTCCGCCCTTTCCTCTGGGACCACTTAAAGAAGATGAATCAACTCATAACTTGACACATCTAATTATTACATGCTGCTAATGTTCAAGGATGCTGTCAGATAAAGAAGAGGGTGTAGCCTCCACACAAACAGGCTTTCCTGATCTCAAATCAAAGGCCTTCCTTTAATTAGTCATCTAATTCATTTAGGTCTAAATGAAGCTTCACAGGAAAAAGCACATCCAGACAAGGCATCATAAATAAGCAATTACAAGTCACTCGCTCATCTTTAATTACTAGATATTTTCAAAGCAAGCCTTACAGGAGGCTGAGGTCCTCTGTTGTGTTTCTCTCAGCTTCTCTTGTCACCTTATTTTGAATATTTATATACAAGATTACTAAATCAATAAATACAGTAACCTAAAAAGTTCAGAAAGCAATTAAGACAGATTTTGAAATTATTTAAAACAATTAAAGATATTAGAGTGATGTACAATCAGATTGGACCATTGGAAACAGTTCTGGCAATTCGTCTGTATTTCCTGGTTTCCTGATTATAGAAAGACTGCTTATATTTTTAATTTAGGAACTTTTAACAGAGAGAATCATTAATCCACCTCAAACATCATGTTTCAGCACAGTAATAGATTTGTAGTGTAACAGTTTAGTTATTGAGTCCAATATTCAGTTGTATTCTGGTATCAAGTGATGGATGTCTAGCCAATATTTAGCTGCAAGTTTCCCATTTGCTTTGGTTCAAACTACCTTTCAGCACCCACCGTCCACTAATCTTGGCAGGAAAGGATGGCAGAATGAGCCCAGCACCATTTTCCCAATCTTTCTGGTTTCTGGGGGCCAGCAAAGAGATGCAGCTGAAATGTGCTTTATATTTCCAGCTACACCAGCAACATAAGGTGATCGAGATGCAAAGAAAGAAAGAGCTGCAGTACAGTCAGATTTCTGCAACAGGAAAACTGGCTTGTCTCTCTTTCTTTGCACCTGACTAGCACTTATCACTGAGGTAGTACTGCTCAAACAGACTGTGGAAACACAGCAATAACTACCTGAAAAAAAGAGCAGACCTCATGCCATAGCTAAGAAAGCAAATTCCTGTGTAGATGAAAGAGAGGAAAGAAGTAGGACCTCTGGACTCCCACAACCCACGATCTGTGCTAGCACACAGCACACTACTTTACTTCAAGTTCTCTCAGGCATCTTCTGAAAAGTGTCTTGAAACAGCAACCAAAGAGCTGAATCAGACACAAATTTAGGGAACATGATGCTAATGAAGCATGCATAACAATTCTGATATTTCATCTGAAACTATGGAGAGGTAAAATCATTCTCTGCTCTTAATCTGATTAATTCAGACAAGCTCCACTTTCAGTTATTTGAGTGGAGTAGCAGATTATAATGTCCTCACAAGAAGGTCATAAGGCAAACAGGTTCTAAGAAAGAAGCAATATTTTGGGGTTTTTCAACCAGTCTGTTGCTGTAACACACTGTCAGAGACTAAAGAAGCACTTCTCTTCCTTAAAGCAATTCTGCTTTTCTTCCCAGCTATATTTGGTGGTCTGATAAAATATATTGATCCCTCCCTATAAATATTGCCCCTCAGAACATCATCAATGTATCAAAACTACCACCACCACTGAACATGATAGGTTTGATACTGAGGAACCATTTTAGCTCCATCTCTGGGAGGATTACACTTCTATTTCTGAAGTGCAAATAATGCATCCACAGCATTTCCGACTGCACAGACAAGGACAGTATAGATTTAAATAGGCCAAATTAAGTTCTTACTGAGCAAAGTACATTTCCCCAAAGCACTTTGAGGATGAACTCCAAATGGTCAAGTATGGGACAAGATTACTGACACTGGCTGACCTACACACCCTTGTATCAGAATACTCCCAAACATGATGATCAGAACAAAGGAGAAAGCGTAACCAGGCCTCCAGCAGGTCATTAAGCAGAAGACACTGCCCTTTGAAATGTGCATTAAAGAAAAACATTGCTTGAAGGCTCCCAGAAATAAATGTTTATAGAAGATGAAGACAAACAGGAATTCAGCAGCAGCTTGTACAGTTACAAAACAATGAATCCTGTAAATATTTTCCACTCATTTAATTTAAAAACATGTCCACCTAATCTGTATTTTATGCATTTTATGCATTTGCTCTCTGTTCTTATAATTGCAAACAATTTGGATAGGTGAAATATTCTTAGAAACTGACACTTAAGTAATTACTACAAGAGAGGGTGGTAAAAATACACACTGAAGGCAGGCTCAACAAGTGTAACCCAAGCAAATATGGAAAAAAGGAAAAGCAGTTCTGTGTAGTCAAAATATTTAAGTAATAAGTAATGGGTAGAGCTGGATTCTTAAGACCCAAATTCAGTCCAATTACACACTCCCACAGCTCCTGGTCTCTCCAAAAAATACAGGAAACCCACTAAACACTTCTGAAATCAAACTTCACAATATAATTCCTCCTTTTCCCACCCCTCCTGTTTCATGTAAGATGGTGGATCTCTGGCATCTTCTTTAACAACTGCAATTACTCAAAGAGAAAATTGTTTCTTTCTTCTCCAGTTGGGCTCTAACACTCTTAACCATCCCAGATCTAACCATTCCTAGCTGGGTCTAACAACTGAAGGACCAGCCAAGAAGGCACCGTAATATTCCTGTAGCATCACATCACAAATAATCAAAAATGGGAAACCACAGGTTTAACCAGAAATCTTAAGCCACAAATTTGTCTTCAGCTGAAACAGAAATGACACAAAGGAAAAAGGACAGTATCAAAAGCCTTCCATGGTTTCTGTCCCTCAATACGAAGTTAAAGTTTGGCTTTGAGAAAGTAATCAGTAGGCTGAACACCTGGACTTTAAAATAATTGTAGTGCTTTATGTACTAAAACATAAATTATTCAGCAGTCAGGAAGTTGTCACCAAACTTCTGAGTCTTTCTGCGCACACAGACCCTCTTCTTCCCCTCTGGGTACTTTATCCATTTCTCTGTGTTTTCTGTATGTTCGGTAACTGCTGCTCCAGTGGGGCTACCATGTATCTAGAAAGCCTTGACAAATGGTCACTCTGCATATACAGACCAAACCTACAATATGTGCACAGTCACCACAAGCAGGGTGAGGGCCAGCACATTTTTTTGTCCAGAGCCAGCAAAAATAAAAAAGCCTCTCACCAAAATCTACACCAATCTGTTGTGAAGATCCCTGAGGTCCACAGGTATTTCAGATGTGCTCATAACAGCAGTATGTGCCCAAATGCTTCCGTCTCATTCTCAGAAAATCTTTCCTGATTGAAGCCCAGATTTTCAGAGGTGCCTTCCTGGTGTACGGAACCCAGGAAGCCACATGAACCATCCAGTTAGTCCTGGTGAACCCAGGCATAACTAGAACTATTGTGGATTTATATAATCCAACAAAACTGGATTTTTTTTTCTGCACATACTCTCCATGTGTTCATTAAAAATAAAGTCCAGGTTGCTCTTTCACAAAAAAAAAAAGTTCTACTTGATAGAAAGATATGAAGACATAACTACAAAATGAGTTGCTGTAAGCTGAGGCAGGGTGTGGATTTACAGCACACAGCCAGCATTTCCCAAAGGCTGCCCTTGAGCATGCCCTCATCACATGGGGCTATTGCACTGTCACTGCAGGGAGGCAGCTGCACAGTCTGCTGTGTGTGAGTGTGAGGGGGGGGGTGTAGGCACTCACCAGCCAGTAGCTTATTTTTATAAATCCAAACACTTCCACAGCTATGCCATGTCTTGTTAGTAGGTCCATACACATTGGTCCTGATTTTAAAGGAATTTAGGCATTTAACTTGGCCATTAAGCATTTAATGGAGTGACACAAAGCCAGACTATGTTAAGTCTCTGCTTAAACTACAAGGACAACTGTCTAGATCGTCTTTTTTAATTGATACAGCACAGGACTTTTTAAAGCACAGCCTCACTTGCTTATGTGAATTTCTTGAGATATCCAGAGCTAAGCCACTAACAGATGGCCTTATTGGCATGCTGAAACAGTACCAGGCAGGCACTGAGAGTCACCAACAAGGGGTGCTGTATCTTAATTCACATTTTTCCACATAGATAAGAAACCTCAGGTATATTTTTCAAAAGAGGCATTACATACTTGGCATTGCATTAGCATTATCAGCATTTGCCTACAATGCTTTGAAAATAAACCTTTCATTATGTCCAGACATGATTTACAGGTTTATTCCTTCAAACAGAAACCCTGTGTTAGTTTTAAGACAAATCCTTTCTTACGTCCATATCTGATTTACAGTTAATTTTGTTCAAATAAAAACATACAACACAGATTTCCATTTGTGTTCTGCCAGGAACTTCTATTTTTAAATGTAGGGCAACTTCATACTCCTTTAGTGTGCCTACCACTCCTATATAGCAAAAGGTGCACCTTAGCAAGGGGTGACACATTCTGTTAAAGAAATTCTGCAGAGTTGCTGACTAAGTTGTCAACACTGATAAGAACAGCGATGTGTTTGGAGGTCCTACTCGATGGAAGCCTGCTAAAGGAAATGAATTCTTTCATAAATCATAAAAAGAAAAATCCCCCGGGGTACACTCCACAGTGAAACCACATTGCTCTGACACAAAATGTCCTCTTGATCTGTCAAGATGGGGCTACTCCAGGAGTCTGCACTGGCTCACAGTGCCAAAGGTCTCATGTCATCAGTTTTGCCCAATACTGCCTCCACCTACGTCTCTCCCATTTCCTCTCACGCTCACTTCCCACCCTCCATGGTCTGCCCAAATTACTGATGACTGACTCTTTTGGATTTTTTATCCACTCCCAAATGTGGATTTCCTTATATTCCACCCATACTAATAGAAGCAACCTCTCAGCCAGGACTTACCAAATATTTTCCCTCTATCAAGAGCTGTTGGAAAACTCCTGTTCTGAAAAAAACTCCACTGTTAAAAATTATGGGAATATGTAGAAAACATGAAGTAATAGGAACTCTACCTTGTGTCTGACACTTTCTCTGGCATGTGTTTGGCAACACCCAGACAGTACAAATAAATATTTTGTCAGCTGAAGGAAAAGCAAAACAAAACTATTTCAGTACTTTCTTTTTCCCCACGTGGCAAAACTGAGTTTAGTTTTTCAATGAAAGTGAAAATTTGGTACATATTTGATACATACATATCGGGGTTTTTTCTTTTCCCTTTCCTATCTCAATATTGAGTCAAACAGAATTTTCCTGATTAGAAACCCAGTTTTTCTACTTACCTTGTCTTCATGGTAGCCTGTGGTTTACATTTTAAGGAATAATGACACCTTCAAAAACAAGAATACATAATGTGAGAGTTACTACTCCTCCTGAAACTAAAAAATCTTACCCTCCAGAGTGTGGAAACAAAGACAAAAAGGACATTGTTTACTAATTTCATTCTCCAGAAGGCCTCTGCCGCACAAGTGATGATCACACATCTCAGACGTAGGGATCTGTCACATTCCTTGCTGCAAGCTTCTGGGAAACCATCAGCTTCTTCTGGCAAAAAGTTTTTCTTCTGTTAGCTAAATGATTTTGAGTTATTTGAAACTATGAATATTTGTCCAAATGTTTACATGACTGAGAAAAGTTAGGTAAATTCCATGCAAACAATGAAGCAACTTCCAGTAATGTGTAAGAAAAATAGTTCCTCCCTTACATATTTACTCCAGCAAACGTCTAAAAGTGATCCCCTGATCAAGAATTGCAATCAGAAATGAAAAACACTGGGAGGATGGCAACATTTGGAACAAAGACTCTTTCACCATAATGTAGATAACGTGTGTGTAGGAAGAGACACTTTGTATATACTTTCATTTTTAGGGATGTTCTCACTTATCCATTCCTCTCAATGCTTCCAAATAATTCCTTGCTTTAACAAAACAAAACTATTTTTAGAGAATTTCTCAACTCTGGAAAAATATTTTTCAGTAACACTTGGAAAGCCTACCAGAATGAAAAAGCCTTTTTATTTTTCCCCTGCTTAGTTTAACTGGCACTATCAAATGTTTCCCATTATATTTGAAACACTCCCATAAACTGAGGAAACAAGATCCTGGAAATAATTATACTTAAAATAACCCACAAATCTGATCTAACAGGAAGTCCTTTGAAAACAAAAATGCAATCTCACTCACCTTAACAACCAGCTCCCTCAAAATCATCTATTACAGAATTGCATTAAATTAAATTAAAAGAAACATGAGAATTTTGTCAAGAATGCAGTTATATAAGCATATCATTACTGTTACATGGGTTAAAGTTGGAGAACATGAGTATGGAGTATGTAGAAAAAAATCAGAACTGAGTTCTACCTGTAACCCAAACTTTAACTAAAGAATCTATTAGATTACAAAAGTCCTCGGATTGCAGAAACCAGCACAGGACTTCCACCACTGCTGTTTCCCTATGGGCAAATCCCAAGCCCTTAGAGAGGGTCAATCCCCACCTTGTATTTAAAGCTGATTTGAAAAGCAGACTTTCAATGCAGAAAATCTGCTATATCAAAGCAGCAGTTGGAAGAGTAAAAGACAAGGAAGGTGATGTGTGGCATGATCCCTGTCCTGCCACAGCTGTTTCTCATCCTTCAAAACTGGTAATTGTACTTCCCAACCTCAACATGCCGTGGAGCGGTGAGATGGTCCAATATTGTTGAAGTGCTGACACACAAAGCTAGTAACTCAAACTGTATTTGGTAAAGAGATCGCTAAAACAAAACTCTTGTCTTGGGAGAGGAACCTTCAGGAAACAATCTCAACAGACATCAGTTCCCACTGCTGACATCTTAGAGACAGAACACTGATGAAGCTTTATTTTACTGCCCAGTCTGGCATCCTCTTGAGAATCTAAATCGAGCAACCATTTACTACTGCTCTTCAAGCACAGGCAGCAGAAAAGTTCTTGTGAGCAAAGACACCTGGATCAGCTTATGCTGGATAGAAACTAGCATAAGCAATACTGACTTTGCAATAGATCAGCTAAGGAACAGTTAGAAAATCCATTCCAGGAGTGATGGTAACAAACAAGAAGGCAATAATAAAGTGCTAGGAAAAATAACGCAGTTGTCAAGGCAAAGTGAGGAGCCTTCAGTGAGGACTCAGGGAAAAATGCTATCCCCTTAAAACACCAATGGTCTTCTGAGTAGCACCTACAACTCTCTTGTTCAACTCCTGCCTCAGCCCAGTCATACTTAAGAGATAGTCACAGCAGTTTGCTATAAAATGTCCCAAAAATACCTTTCAAGGATTGTTAGAGCTTTGAACTTTCTCATCTCCCTTATAACAGGTTTGAAAGTGAAGTTACAAAACTATCTGATAAACAGACATGCTATAAATCCATAAATCTAAATCAAAAATGAAATTATTATGGCCAATAAAAAGTCATTTGGGTTTAGAAAAAGAAACCAAACCAGAAAGCAACAAATTACGTACTAAAAAATCCCCTCCCCAACCCCTCCCCTCCCACAGCTCTATAAAGTTTGGTTGCTCATTCACATAGTCTAGAGGAAGGTGTCCCTGCCCATGGCAGGGGGGTTAGAACTGAATGATTTTTGAAGTACCTTCCAAGCCAAACCATTCTATGATTCTGTACTTCAAGTATCCTAAGATGTTCAGAATCACATAACTTTAACATGTAACAAAACATATTGTTATAATACTCAAATCAGGGCATAAATTTGGACCTTGCAAAACAACCATCTGTCTGATTTTCAAGTGCAGAAGTCAAGCTGATTCAGTCTAAATTTGCATGTTCTCCTTGGAGTCCTTTGGAAGAGAGGCAAGAACAGTTTCCACATTTCAACCTTTCTCTGATTGCAAACTGAATTAGTGCTGAAAGTGGCTCATTACAGATTGAACAATTCCACCCTAGGAAGTCAAATTCATCTCAGATCACAAATTCAAAGCAGCAGTAATTAAGCTGCATTTACTGTTGTCATGAGTACACACATGTTGCATGTCTGAGGGACGTTACAGAATAAAAAGTAACATAATCTCTAATGCAAGCAGGAAAACTGAAAGTGAAGTTTGTTACAAAACCTTAAATCTGAAAGTCTTCTAGTTATTACACAGGAAAAGAAAAAAACAGTCAATAAACTTAGCAAGGAAATGGAAGATGTAAATCTCATCTACATTTGTTTGGGACACCCTCCCCTTCCCCAACTGTAATTAGCAGGGATGACCTTGCTTTGAAGTTCTGCCTTTGAGACAATCCAATTCCAACACAGCTACGGAGACTTAGATGCAGATTCACTTTAAGAGACATCATCTGCAATCAGAGTCCCTGATAGATTTGTTCTACAAAATACATAATTGGTACTTTTGCTAATGCACTTCAACAGATCATAAACATCTTTCTTGTATTTGCTTACTACCCCTCTTTGGCTCATTACTGCATGTAAAGACACGCAGATTTCTCCTATTAATGTTATGAAGTGAATTGGATGAGGATGTTCACTGACATCTTCTAAGCTGCACTTTTGTAGCTGTTCAGTATTGAACTAGGAGGGAGGAGAGGTGCAAAGCAGTCTCCTCTTGGTGGGAGAATTCCTTCAACCAGGACTTTAGAATCAAAGGCTAACCCTGGATGAGCTTTGCTGGGTTAAGGACAGGGTGGCACAGGACTTTGGCTAGAGCTGAGATTGTGCCAGTGAAATGTCAATATATTCGATCATGACAGATAAGGTTGTTCCTTCACTGAATATGGAGCAATCAACCTCCAGGTCAAGGAAATACCAGTAATCTACGAAGATAAAATACACTGGGGAGACAGGAAACTGGGGACAGAGTGTCTCCTCACTCTCTCGAGCTGTAATTTTAAGCCTTCCAAAATCATAGAATCATAGAGTGATCTGGGTTAGAAGCAATTGTGAAGATCGTCTAGTTCCAACAGTCTTGCCATAGGCAGGGATGCCACTCCCTAGGTCAGGTTGCTCAGAGTACCATCCAGGTGGGTCTAGAACACCTTCAGGGACAGGGCAATAGATACATTGCTAAACCTCTTTGCATTCAGTTCTTGCTCTCCCCTTTCCCTTCATACTCTCTTTAGACTGGTCCCACCTTTCAATTTTTAAAAAACACTGATTACATCCATCCATTCTCTTCATCATTATTTCTTCCACAATAAACCCTTCAGCAGCAACACAGCAAACCAGAAACCCAGGCAGGGTAAGAAGGGAAGTTCATTTTAAAATAAAATGGATTATTGCATTCACACCCTGATATCCACATACCCACAAGCACCTGAACGTGCATGCCCAAGTAATCTTTGCAAAATTCAGGTGATGACTGCTGAATCCAGGAGGTCTGTCTAGGAGTCCTTGTGACTAAACAGAGAAAAAGGGACACCAGCTATTAAGTTCTCAACAAGAAGAGGCTCACTCTAGGAGCACTCTCCTGGGGAGAGCTCTAAGAACTAAACCTGATTGGATTCTTTCCTTTATCCTCTACCTTGCGAGAACTGCATAAAACCAGGCCCAGACATGATTAGGTAACTGCCAACAGCTGCCAGTAGAGCTGGAACAGTGTCAGCTGGGAGCAGAAGCCATAATTGCCCCTGTGGGAAAAAGGCTGACCACCACACTGCATTTATATAGCTTTGTAACTTACTTTGACACTGGACTTTATTGACACCAATGGTCTTACAGGTTGATTTCCTAGCAGCATTATTTGACTTAAAGTTAAATGCATTTTATTCACCTACAAGTGGAATTTCTTCTCTTCAACTTCCAGAGGTGGTGTGTTGTTTTGGTTTTTCTCTTGGAATTCCACCCCAGGGCATTCCTCCTAGAGATCCCTAAGTACTTTCACATTCTCTCCTTCAAACTCACTCTGTGACAATTCCTTCCCTCCTTTCTCCTCATTCACATGCAGTCTTCCTACTAATTCATAATTATAAAGTGAAGTCTTCTTCCCTGCTCCAATATGGCTTCTTAGGCTATTGCTTCACAGCACAAGTTAAGCCAGATCTTTCCCTAAAGCAGCTTGTGAAGTAAGAAATTAGAGTCCAAGAGCAACAGATAGTTCAAGGCGGCAGGAGAGATCTCAGATGTTATTGTAGTAGGCAACAAGATGCATGAACCAATTCTGACTACAGATATTAAACACAGGCCACAAACTTAGTAAAGAACTTCAGTGGTAATGGAGGTGGCTTTCCCATTCTGTCAAGGTTTACATATGAGCTTAAGGATTTTTTAAGCAGGTTTTTCAAAGTCAAGCAGCATTAGGACCAACGGTAGGTATTGTTACAAACGGTGTATTTCAAAACAAAAGGATAAATCTAGCATTTGAGTTTCACAGTGCCAAATAGCAATTTCAAAAGATTTATTTTTGAAATAGAGAATGGAGCACATGCATAAGACTTGGTGCTCTCCACAAACACAAGGTAGGCTTTCTGTTCTGAAGGAACATCATGCATTTAGCAGCACTGCTCATTCAAAGAGCTGAGTTTTAAGTCTGTTAAGAATGATAGCTAGTAGGGACAAAGAAAACCTTTTAGATTTCTAAACACTGTTTCTAGCTTCCAGTGCTTACCACTACATCATTCCTACAGTAATATACACATTTCAAGCAATATGATTATGTGAGGGCTATGCATGACATTCAATACCACATTAGAATATAAAAATATACTCTCTGTTGTAATTTTCCATTTAAAAAAACCTCCAGATTGAGAAGACAGACTTTCATGAAGAAATTCATAAAAACCAGGCACGCTGATATGTGCAACCACTGGACAAATCATGCACACATAGAAACAAGTGCTGTACTGATGTCTAAAGAAACAAATAGATTGCAATGCTATGTTACTGAGGACACGTTATCAAAAGAGCTTTTAAAACTGTGTATTTAAGTAGTGGCAATTGCCAAATTTTGTTGTCTAACTCTTACACTGATTTGTAATCTTAGATTTCGGTTCTACAGGAAGCTTCCACACCCATGAATAGAACACAAAGTCTGAGAAGAAAAGACTAGGTCCCAAGTTTTGTTCTTTTCATATACAAGTTTGTTTTATAACAGTATTTGGGACTGAACAGGCTAACTACAAAAACATCAGCTGATATTTCTTTTTCTCCTCACTTATAAAAAATGGCAAATAGAAAAGCTTTCACAGAACTTTAGCTGACACAAACCATGTGCCAGACCAAAAACGGTCAATAAAGGTACTACAGAACACAGTCCTAGCTGAGAAGCAGTACAGAATTTTGACTAGACTCAGCTGCTTGAGGACGTACAGGATCCATCATCTCAGCAACCTGAAGTCAGATTACTTTCTAACTAGTTAGATGATCTTTCAGATGTATTGCTCCAGTTCATCCTCAATCACAGGGACTGTATGAATAAAGTCCCTGCCTATTGTAACAGTCAGGATAAGTTTGAATTTGCTTTTAGTACTTCATGTTCATTCTTCAATACACAATTTTTTTGTGCCATTGAAAAAAATATTTACAGTTTGGTCTTGTCCTTTTACTATTATCAAAGCCTATGTCAAGGATCCAGACTTGCTTCATGTTCTTCAGCTTCATCAGGTAGTTCCTCAGCAGATGCACCACACATGTTGTCCTGGCTATCTGCAGGCTGATTTAGCTCAGAAGGTTCCCCAGCTGCAATCTGAGTTGTTTCTTCCTCCTCTTCTTCCTCAACTTCCCCATCATCCTCTACATCCATCTCAAACACCCTCACATGGCGGAGATTTGAACTTAGCTACAAAGACATGAGACAAGAAGTTTCTGTTAATAAATAAATAAATCAAAGCACCAGTATCTTCACTGTCAACCAATAGCTTTGAAAATAGCCCTAATCTTTGAAACTGCAGTATGCAGGGAATTAGCAACTTTTTATTGCTCTACAGGTTGAAATGTAAAGCAACGAGATCTATTAACTTTTGTCAAAGTTTTTCCATGTTGTTCTATGAGACAGGGATGACTGTATCCTGACACACTTATAGCAGATTAGGAGAACACAATCTATTTATGCTAAAAACCAGAAGTTTTGATAACTCTTAGGCTACCACTCTCTTCAGTCATGGTACATTTTTTTCTTTAATAGCTTACAGGCTTCTTCTGAGATACTGCACTTACCACACAAGAAACTTTTCTAATGCCATTTACAGAAACATACTGAGCTTTCATATTCTCCAGCACTCTCCACTGATTCTCCAAGAAGACAGTACATGTGGGTATCTCACCACTCCGCTCATCCAGTCTGCACATAGCAAGGGAAAAAGCACAAAGCCAGTACATCAGAAACAACTGCAGTTCTAAGAAACACTTCTAGTTTCTTATGTCAAAGTTTCCTCATATATGCCACAAGCAGATAAGCATTTGAAACCATTATAATGCTTCTACAGATATTCTAGAGTGGGGCATCCAACTCTGGAGAAAGAGCATGTTTCAACTGAGATAAAAACATTGCAGCAGGTGAGAAGGGAGCTGTAAAGTCTGATCTTCCCACAAGAAACAGCTACAGCAGGAGGTGGCTTTCCTTCAAATCACTCCTCTCCAAGCAGTTTCTGAACACAGCCCTGGCCATAATGCCTCAAGAACATTTAGCCTCCATGACCTTTTGAAGATGCATCACTAGAGTTCACCTCTACTCACAGGGACTCTGTAAAGACAATCTCTGCCTATTACAGCAGCCAGGACTAGTCCAAATTTGCTCTTAAAATTTTCTGTTCATTCTTCAATACACACTGTCTTTGTGGCTTAAAAAGATATTTACAGTTCAGTATGGTTCTTTATTTTGAGACAAAACTGCATCTTTAAACAAACTGCCAGAGAAGAATAAGAAAAAAGTAAAAGCAAGGGAGACACAACAACAAAAAGACTAGTTCACTGCTTGACCTACATGGCCTTTGTGTGTGTGTTCACTTCTACCAGGTGCTCTCCTCTGCCTTTACCAACGCAGAGAGAGGTACAAAATCTGGTGTTTCGAGAGTAAGCTGACAGTATTTCTAAGGGTGACTACCAGGGGAAAGATGAAGAAATACCTCTGTATCCTTATTACAAGGCAGGGGTGTATGAGCAAATATGCCAAAAAACATCCTAAACTGAAGTGTTCTGACCAGCAAAGTTAGCATTTTCTAAAGAAAGGAAGATTTCTGATTCTACAGGGTGTCTTCAGTTGATTCTTGGATTTTATGACAGCCAGGTGCACAAGCAGTATCAGCCTCAAAAAAAACAAAACCAATCCCCATAAAACTACAAAACAAATTGTTTAGGAAGCTTCCATCTCCCCGTTCTACTCTTCCTGGCTCAGTAAGAGGTCCTGTCTTTAGAATACTTTAACACACACAAAGCATGAGTAACTGTACACAATTAAAATATTTGCTTCACTTGCTTTTCAGTTCTGCATTTTCAGATTTGCTCAAAGTTTTTCAGTACCTTTCCGTAGAATTCCAGATGAATTTCCTATCTTGGTCCTCATCTGTGTATACTGAAGATAAAGGCAGCTGAGCCAAGACTCTCTCCTTCCCCTCTTGTTCCACACTCTCTTTCAGAACTACAGTTACAGTTTCATCATCATAGAAGTGAGCATCCAAACAACTGTAGCATCTATAGGAAAATAATTTAGAAAACATCAAGGAATAAAAGGGAATACAGAAGTAAAATATTTTAAGGTTGCACAGCATTCATGCTAAAAAGCATTCAGTAGTTAAGAGTGAGCTTTACTGTAAATGATAAAAAGGTCAGTCACAGAGTTATGACACTGAAAGAGCCATAACCACGGCAGACTCCTGTACCATGCAGGAAAAATGATTCTGAAGGGGGAAAAAAAAGGCAACTCACAAAAAACAACTTACTAGCAATCTTCACATTTCAGATGAAATGTAAGAAACAGTACACATAAACAACAAACAAAATTTAGAAACACAACTAAAAGTACTGAGGGCAATCACATCTGCCCTTTCTACATAAAAAGGACGATGTTAGTCTGCCATATGCCTTCTAAGATGACTACATTCAGGCATATCAAGTCTTATCTTACTTAAAAAACATCACAGATATAGACAATAGCTGTTTCCAGCTAGCTTTGTTTCTTGCATATGTGCTAAAGCTCCAGTTTTCAACTGGAAAAACCAAAACTACTTGACTTTGAGATGAAGTGCAAAACAGACTCCCACAACCCTGCAGCTTTCTGCACCTGTGCCATTGCTTACAACCTGAACTCTTCCAGGTGAATTAACTTAGCAGTTACCTTAATGCAAAATAAACACGAGAAAACATCATCTTTAATTCAGTAATCTGCAATTCTGGAAGAAAAATCAAGTATACTGACCTGGAGTCTGAGCTCTCATTTATACTGTTGTTCAAGATGTTTCCAAACTCTACTGCAAGAATCCCATTACTGACAGACCTAGAACAACAGTGTTAATTATCTCAGTGGCTTAATTCTTTTCCATTCATAGATAATCCAAAATCTCTAACAGCAACTGCGGTATGAGATGGTGTAAGCCTATCTAAGCTTAGCACATGGCTACATCCCCAAATGATGTAACTGGTGGATGGGAACCTTTTAAATTCTTCTGCTTCTCACAAAAATGTGGCTACTGGAATCAAAAGGAAAACTGCATCTGGCTTATGGGATATAGTTCTTTGCCAAACTCTGGCTCAATTACTTAAGTCTCACATTTGTTAGGTTACTTGTTACTCTAAAGAAAAAGAGTTTGGATTGTTCTAGGTATCAATGAGGGAGGAAATCGAAGTCACACCATGGGGCAGTAAATTTTGTCATCAGCAGCTCTCAACTGGAAACACAAAAGACAATTTCAACATGTTCTTTCTGTAGCAGTAAAATTGCTTTAAAAATTCTCACCCCTATCACAGTTCACTGTGTGCTCAAATTAAATGACACAGATTACAAAAAGTAGTATTTTACAGAGAGGAGTAGTTTCTGTTGTTTTTTAAAACCAGTTCATTCCAGCCATCCCACTGACTGAATGCAGCCTAAACAGTTGTATCAGTACAAGTAGGCAGTGACAAACCACACTGTGGACATAGAAGCTTCTGAAGGTACACAGACCTACACCCCAAAGAGACACATTCCATTTGATGCACCTGTGAGTACACTTCCCACCTTACCTTAAAATATTCAATTACAGGTTGAAAGGGGTTTATCACAGAATACTATTTACAGAAGACAAAGCAGCACTGGAAGCAGAATTCTCTGCAATTTTTCAGAAGTTTGCACAAAAAAGTAATTCTGTGAGCAGCAAAACTAAGGGAGCCTGATACTGTTTCTTAGCCTAGAATCAACCATCTTCGGTCTTGCGATTAGATTTTCTGAGTTCACAAACTCCCGCTGCAGTTTCCTGCTGCACTTCCTAACATACCCTTCATTTCTCTGGTAAGAAAGACTATATTCACGCTGCTCATTCCTTCTTTTGACAAATAGGTTCCAATTCTGTCTCTGTACACATGTGCCAAAGCTCACAAACCACTTTTTCCTTCCTTTTTTCTTACCTGGAAGTATCAGTATGTCTCCTCAAAATGTGTATTTTAGAAATAGAATTTTCTAACATGGTGAAAAGGACATAATGCATATTGGATGTTTTGTCGTTCCATCTGCAGTGTGAGGGGGAAGAAATGAAAATTTAGATCAAGTTCTAATAACTGGTAAACTACAGAGAATAAAGAATAGCAGCATACTTACAGAAACGGTAGTTTAAATAACTGAGGTGTGGAATCTTCACTGAAAAGCAAAAACCAAAACAGTTTATAAATTGCTACTCGTGCATGAGTTTTAGTTGCACATTTCTTTAACTTCTTTTAGTAAAGAAATACCTTTGTGAAATTTTGTAGAGACGCATGCAGACTGCTTGATGAACTGACTTTCCAACTACATCCTAACAAATATAATAAAATTAGGCCATAATATACAGGCAGTTATTCATAATTATACATTTTTAAGGCAAAAAAACCCCAACCAACTAATCAAAAACCTTTCAGTATCTCTGAAAGAAAAATCCACCAATATTTATGCTGGAATAAACATTTCTAACGCAAACACTACTGCTACTTCATATACTTGTTTCATGTTTCTCCATAATACTAGACTAATGTATTGCCAACTAACACAGTTATCTGGTACACAGCACATACATGAAGACAATTAACATTAAAACTAGATCCCAATAATGTGGGAACAGAAGATGTGAAACCAAAAAGTGCTCTCCCCAGCCAAAGGCTTGAGACATGCCAGTAGTGGTGAAGTTAGACTACACCCAAGTTGTAGGCACGTTAAGGCAAAGAATTAAAGCTCGAGGCCTCGCTAAGCACAACTCCTAAGCTCGCTAAGCAGTTACCCCTAAAAGGAAGTTACCATTTATAAAAACTGAACTTACTGCTGGCTTCTGTAAACACTGATCAATGACACCTTCCATTTGCCTTTTGACAAAATGCAGGGATTTCTCAGGATAGTAGGGAAACAGAAGTGGACTTTCTGTAAACAAATAAAGTTAATTTAAAAGATACTTGTACCTCTATAAAAACATATTACACCATTGCTAAAGTGACAAATTGAAATAAGTCTACTGAAGAATCAGTCAGACAGTGGATGGATAGCTAGTCACTGGAGCAGGGTGCCCAGAGAAGGTGCAAGGCCTCTACCCTTGCAGACATACAGCACTCAACTGTACAAAGCCTTAAATAGCAGAGTTTAGCTTCTAAATTAGCCCTGCTTTGGTTGGATTAGATGACAGCCTAAATTATTCCCCATTCATAAATTCTAACTCCAGTAACTCACTGGCTCACAATACGAAACTAGATCAAAAAGTGAGAAATGGAGGTCTGCCTGCCCCTTCCACTTTTCTTCACAGCCTATTCAAAATTGCAAAGATAGAATTGCATTTACCCAAGAGATAGAAAAACAGTCATCATAAAATATGTTGTTCAAGTAAAACAATTTCCATACTTTTTATAGTATCTATGATTTGGTTCCAATAGGACTGATTCTTTCTTATGAAATGAACTACTTTGTAAGAAAAAAATTAGGTTTTGAGATATAACTCCCTACTTATTATAAGTATATAGCCTGCTTGTTTGCCAATATTTAGCTGGAAAAAACCCCACAAAAATTACATCAACCAACAAAGCAATATAAAACACCAAGGAAGGGTAGAAAGTGTCAATGACAGAAGCATTACTTGTCCTATAATCCTCTCAATACCTTCCAAGACAATACAAACAAAACCACTAACAAACCATCACAAATCTTGCACAGCAACAGAAATGACCAGTCAAGGAGCCTACATATTTAAAGAACCAAATGTATTTTTAAAGTATGCCTAACAATACATCTTCTAAATACTATCTTCGAACCAAAAATGCTGCCATTTCCCCCCTTTTGATTGAATAGGCAGAAAAAGGCAACTGCGGCAAATTCTATTACATGACAGCTTATGCTGTCAAGGTTTTACAGTCTATGGTTTCTAAAGTGATACAAGAATCATTTTTCAACATAAGCTTGTTATAGTCTTTTACTTCTTTTTTACCACTCATTACCAAAATAATCTCAAAATCCAGTGAAAAAAACAAGTTAGGACACTTCACCCAGGTACAACCTAAGCATAACTATTACTTTCTTAAACTGGAATTAAGATATCCTAAAAGAGACATCTTCTGGAATTCCTTCCAAACCAAGACTTCTAAGACCGGTATAGAAAAGACAGGGAGTGACCAATACCTAGAAAATAGTAATTACCTGGGTAAACAGCTACATAAAACCTGTGTAAAATAACAAGGCCCATTAATTTTATTCTACTCAGATGAAGATCAATGATTGACACTACAGAAGGAACTCATAGGCATGAAAAAACAGATTACTCTTCTACATTTGTTACATTCTACATAGATCCTTGAGTCACTTTCATTTTTTATGAAAGCACATTACCTTTAAGATGAGTACTATTTTTAAGAAAGTTAAACCACTGGTTTCCCTCTGTATTAGGTGGTGATAGAAGGTCATCATCTTCATCTTTCAAGTACTAGAAAAGAAACAGACACTTTTAAGACTGCAATTTAAGAACAGGGAACATTGGAATTCACCTCCAACATTGCCCCAGCAAGTGTATTAGACATTTCTTGTTAAATTAACATGCCATAGCTTTAAAACTAGATATTCCACCCCTTTTAGAAACAATAAAAAAAAATCAACTACTGTCTAAGATCACATGGTGATATTGCCATGAAAAACTGATTTTTAAATCAAGTTGGATTTAAAATGTTTTGATATCCAGTGATGAATGCCATAAAGACAAGAAACACATTTCAGTTCTACTGAAGCTGGCTTTTACAGTGTTACTACTGCTGGCTGCAAAGAAGTTTTGTTCTTTTCCTAAAAATACAGTATGTGTAAGGTGAAACTGTAAGGCATGTTTTTAAGCACTCCTTTTCCTAACAATAACAGGGGAAAACAATTAAAATACTCTCTTTTACCATTACGGATATATGCAACACAGAACAAAAGCACCAGGGAAGAAAAGGAGACACAGCTTTAAAAGCTCCTCCATGTAAGAATTATCTCATTTATTCTTTTTGCATTTATTCCTTAGCTCTTTACCTGGCCAACTCTTTCCACATTGAAATATTTTCCTTTACGACTGTAAAGTTCTGGTGCCTGAAAAAATAATGCAAACAAGCCCGTTGTTTAAACACTAAGTTAATGAGAAGTAATGAACAAAAAGATGATTGAATTATTTTATTATAAGCCTTTTCAGACTCAGTTATTGGCAGCAAAAATACAGTCAGATGCTGTACTTGGAAAACCATGTCACTCACCTCATTGAAGTGCTCAGTAAGAAAATCAGCAACAAATGTGATATCTTTTTGCGTCATCTAAAAGGAAAAATAAAACCAGAAGCAGTGAAAAAAGCAAAGACTAATAAATACATTTAAATGAGCCCAGAATGCATGTTCTATAGGCTCCACAAGCACGGCTCCCTCAGCCTGTGCTCACAGGGCAAGTGCTCCAGCCTCCCACTTGCCTGGGAGCCCCCTGCTGAGCCCACCCCAGTTCATTCCTGTCTGTCCTGTACAGGAGGGCCCCAAGCTGGAGGAAGTGTTCTAGACGCAATCTGACAAGTGTCAGTAAGGACAGTAACTACCACCCTTCCCTGCTGGCCATACTCTTGTTAGTACAGCCCTCGTTTCCCCTGGTCACCTTTGCCGCCACAGCACACTGCTGGCTCTTGCCCAGCTGGTACCCTCTGACACCCCCAGGTCATCTCAGCAGATCTGACACCTTCCCAGCCAGCTGAAGCCCAGCTGTGCAATAGCAGCGGGTTACTCCTCCCCAGGACAGAACTGCAGGAGGGCCCTACCTGTGCATTTCTCCAGCCTACTTCACTCTGAAAGGTAACTCTGCCCTTAAGTGAGGGCAGCGTGATGGGGGCTGCAAATCCAAAGCAGGCATGTTCTATCTCCTCTACCAGGGCACTGGTAAAGATGTTAAAATCCCACTATATTTAACATAGTCACTTAAGGTATACAAAGAGCTGCTATACACAGAGGCCTTCCATTCACATACAGTGCACTAAAAAAAGTAGTAATAACAAAGAAAATAAAAAAAGCAATTCATGCAAGACAGCATATTACTGTGAATCTGCAGGCATCAACTTTCTCAAAAAAATTACAGACACTATCCTTTTAAGTTTTGGAATAAACCCAAACCTTTAATTCTGCTTTCAAGTCACCAAGCAGACTAGAGAGTATATCACCATTTATCAGAAAACGTTACTACTACCTTGTTCAGCTCTGGAAGCACATGATCCTCTGACATTCTCAACATGGCTGAGGGAAAAATTACATTCTTATTGTATTAACACTGTTTTCCCAACATTCTTAATTTTTAATGTCTGTGTAATAATACACTGCAGTTAAAAAAAATTCATCAGAAGCAAAAGCATCTGGAATGAAGAATTACGAGTTGAGACTGAAATTAAGCCCCACTAGTCCCACTAGCTTACAATACAAATTTTGAAGAATTTTTATCTTTAATCTTTTCCAACTGCATTCTACCCTGTTCAAGGCTGAGATAAAATTGTTATAAAAAGGGTTCATAAGTATTTATTTATGTACATATTAAGAGCAGTAAAATGGATATATATAAAATACATGAATACTGTCATGCCCAGAAATATGTGTCAGAAGAGAATTGCACAGAAGTAACTTTAAATTAGCACGGCTTGGATAAAATTCTCTGTTCAGTTTCGAAACAAGCAAATACAGTGAACATAACACTGTGACACAGAATATCAACAGTTCTGCTTTCTGCAATTTTAAAAATTATAATTACTATATTCCTGCTAGTAAGTGCTAACACTGCATCTCTGGTAAGACTGCTTAGGTTTTGTAAAGTACTTCTAAGATGATCAATTAAAAGCTACAAACTTATTCATAACCACTTCTTTTAAAAAAGCAGGATAAAATCAGTGTTCTGTGCTTCCTTCTCACATTGTCTCTACAGCTCCTCAGACACAATTAAGGTAGTTACTAAGTGCAGCCAGACATTTAGAGACTATTTATACCTGCGCAGAACCTTACAGCTAACCAGGCTGTCACAGGAAAATACAGCAAGTAACCGAGTAAAGGAGAGTTAGACTATACTTCAGATTGGGTGTGAACTATATAAAGTCCTTTATGTTATCCAAGCCAAGACCAGCAAATTGCTCATGAAGTAGAAAACAGTTTGGAGCAACATTTCAGGTCAAGCATATACAATATCCACTCCACACACTAAGTTTAACTGAGAACTATCAAATTTGTGATCTATGTGTTTAGTATTATAAGTACTCTTTTCTCATCAACTGTATCATTTTAGATGTCCAGAAATTTTCTATTAAGAAATAAATAGATGTTTATAACTAAGATTGGCCTGATTATTTGCTCACATTTCAATGCTCACAATATAAAACAGATACTGGATGATTACTAGGTCATCAAACTTACCAACATACAGCCACCGAAAAAATGCCTTGAAGTTCTTCATGCTACTGTCGATAACTCTGAGGAAGAAACAACAAGAGGAATCACAAGACCTAAATGTCACAAGCCATTCCAGTCTTAAGTCCCATCTTTTCTTCAGAAAAGCCTGCAAGGACTTTCAGTTTTTTTCAAAATGCCCCATGTAACCTTTCAAGTAACACTATTCTTGCAGTATGAGTCTATGAGATGCAGTGAGACAAGATGAAAGCTCACCACCAACAGTGCAGCTTTCCTATTCCAACCACCTCTATTCCCAGCCACACACGTTCCCTTCAATATAAGACTCATAGGAATGTTTTCCACTCTCCAGACTTTATACTTACTGAAGAAGCTCATTTGCCTTCAGGATGAAAGAACCAACAGCAGTAATAGCCTCTGTAAGAAAAGCTAGCCATTATTATTAAGCCTTCAAAAGTGAAATCAGATCAGTTAAGTAGCAGACACTACTGTACCTTCAATTGCAGATGCATCTAATCCCAGAGACTCGTATTTTTGTTTCCATAAAGCCATTCCTTTCAATTCACTCAAGTGGTATAACAGTGCCTCAGAGCCACTACGAAGGAAGAGCAAAGAAGTACAATCTTTTAGTCACCCTTTGGAAATTCACTTTCCTGCACGCTAATGATAGCATGATAATGCTATTATCATTTAATGTGCAAAGTGCATTTGATCTCTGTTCTCTTGGACATTCTGTGACCTACCTTTGCAAATGACTTATGACCAACTTCTGTATACTGGAATAGGAAGACTCTATGGACTGACCAAGTTTTTTTAAACCCTGTTAACAAAGAAATACTAGCCTATAACTTTCTGTAAACTTATCAGAACAATGATTAAAAGATATTGACACAGATTGTTTTAGTATGTTTAAAAATATGTTAACATACCTTTACCGTCAGTTGGTTCATTAGCAATGCCTGAAGTTCCAGACTGAAGAAGGTGGGGAGAGAACCAAACACACATTTTATTTTGTGTTTCAACATCAAGTGCAAAATGCATACTCTGATAAAACAACAGTAACTACCTTGCTTTGCCCCATAACAACAGCTGCATAAACTCATCCTGAACAGAAGTGGATGTATTCTTTTCCTGTCAGTCAAAATGATTAAAT